>JAQSVH010000014.1:4716356-4739706 GCA_029448705.1 Adansonia digitata
ATCTCCAACTATGCGTTTTCGGGTTTGCCAGTTCATATAAACTGGAGAATCATGCTTGGTGTTGGAATCTTTCCCTCTGTCTTTATCGGATTCGCCTTGTTTGTGATCCCCGAATCCCCAAGATGGCTTGTAATGCAAAACAGGATCGAAGAAGCACGATCTGTGCTTTCCAAGACATATGATAACAAAAAGGAAGTCGATGACAGATTATCAGAAATACAAGTAGCTGCCATGATTGCTAATGCAGGGAAGTACGAAGCAAAAGCTGTATGGCGTGAGATATTGAATCCGACGCCGGCAGTCAGGCGGATGCTGATCACCGGTTGCGGAATTCAATGCTTCCAACAGATCACAGGCATTGATGCAACTGTATATTATAGTCCTACGATTTTTAAAGATGCCGGAATAAAGGGAAATACTCAACTCCTTGCTGCCACAGTTGCTGTTGGGTTCACTAAAACAATGTTTATCTTGATTGCAATATTTCTTATCGACAAATTAGGTAGAAAGCCATTGCTTTATGTAAGCACAATGGGGATGACATTCAGCTTATTCTGTTTGAGCTTCACTCTGACATTTTTCGGCGACGGAAAGTTGGGGATCAGCTTTGCGATTTTTTTCGTTTGTGCAAACGTTGCTTTCTTCTCAGTTGGAATCGGCCCAATATGTTGGGTCTTGTCATCCGAAATCTTCCCTCTGAGGCTTCGAGCCCAAGCGTCCGGCCTCGGAGCAGTGGGGAGTAGGGTGAGCAGTGGGCTTATTTGTATGTCATTCCTCTCGATGTCTCGAGCGATCACAGTCGGAGGAACGTTCTTTGTATTTTTCGTGATTTCAGCTCTGTCCGTAGCTTTCGTCCACAAATGTGTCCCGGAAACGAAAGGGAAATCTTTGGAGCAAATTGAAATGCTATTTCAGAATGAAGGAGATCATCAATGTCAAAGAGTTGAGGTTGAAATGGGAGATTCAGAGCGTCTGGTGCAGAAACTATAAGCTCGGAGACCTTCCGGCATTGCTAATTCACCCACAACTTTGAGCAGTGGTACTTCTTCGCATCTATTTCCGAATATTGCACAGTTCAGAGTACAACAAAATTCCTTTAAAAGTTTGTTGGTGGTGTTGATAATAGTTACTAAATCATGAATGTTTTATACTATAGAGATATTTTTATGGTTTTCGACACTATGAAAGTCGAATTTATTGCAAGTGAAAGAGTTTAACTTTGCAGAGGAACTTCGTTCCTGTATGATCATTTTGCCATTGTGATAGAGATAAAGATTATATCCATATTGTCCCCAATGTTTTATCAACCTATAATCCAGAAGAATCGACATGTATATATATATATATATATATTTATGTTAAGTAAATCTATTTAAAAGATAAACAATTCATTTGATCCAACAAATCTAATTCAAATTGAGTTAAACTGAAATATAATATTTTATGATTTAAATTCAAACTAAGTTTGAATAAGGACGAATAGAAACCCGATAGAATCCAGCCCCTTAAAACACCTATACTGGCAAGGACTTTGATATAGATACACGCCAAATTCAAAGGCCATGTTTTGCATTGGTGGTATCGATGTTTGCTACTGTTACATGCGTGAACCGGGTCTGGACCTGGTCCATTTACATTTTTTTTGGTTAAATCGTGTCGGCTAAACCGAAGCTTCACTGCTGAACTTAAGTCAACGAACAAAAGTAAAGTACAGAACGAAACTGAAACTGAGAAAAAGCTCAAAAGAAAAAATGGAGCAAATCCAGCACAACTTCATCACCGTACGAGGTTTAAAATTTCACATCGCTGAAATCGGAACCGGTAAAAAATTGGTTTCCAGTCCTATGTGCTCTTCCACTTCCTTTTACTATAAACCTTCACTGATTTATTTTATTAATCCAATAATGTTGGGTTCCATCTTCAGGTTCTAACGTGGTGCTGTTCTTACACGGATTCCCTGAGATATGGTACTCATGGCGACACCAGATGGTAGCTGTTGCGAATTCTGGATTCCGGGCCATTGCACCCGATTACAGAGGATACGGATTATCCGACATACCACCCGAACCCGAAAAGACAACCTTTGGTGACATTGATGCTGACCTTGTTGCTATCTTAGATCACCTTGGAGTTAATAAGGTCAATTTTTCTTTACTTCTGTAAAGATCGTGGGGGTTAGGGTTTGATTTCTTTTCTGATTGTATATAATTTGGTATTTTTCCCATTAATCAGACCTTTCATTTTCGTGGGATTTGTTTGCAATTGAAATTTATTTCTAAGTGTTTTTGGTATCTTAGATCACCTTGTTGCTATCGCAATACTAATCTTTTTTTGCTCGAGTCAAGGGCCCCCGGCATTGATTCTTTACCTTTGTTGCTTTGCTCCGTCTTTATGAGCTTAGGTTTTTATTGTTGCAAAGGATTTTGGAGCCTGGCCTGCTTACCTGTTTGCTTTGTTCCACCCCGAAAGAGTCGGCGGAGTTATAACATTGGGAGTTCCATATGCTCCGCCGGAACCTCCCAAGTATCAACAGTCTCTTCCGGAAGGCTTCTACATATCAAGATGGAGGGTACATTTAGGATTTTTTTGTTGAAAGTGTTGGAAGTAATCTTACTTGATTGAGTTTTATTTCAATGGGATTTCCTGTAGGAACCGGGACGGGCAGAGGCTGATTTCGGACGATTTGATGCTAAAACGGTTGTAAGGAACATCTACATACTCTTCTCCAGAAGTGAGATACCAATAGCAGCCGAAAACCAGGAGATCATGGATTTGGTGGACGCTTCTACTCCGCTTCCACCTTGGTTCACAGAAGAAGATCTTGCAACATATGGAGCTTCTTATGAGAAATCCGGATTCAAGACTGCATTGCAAGTTCCATATAGGTATGCTATTCGTTCTAACAAAAACCAGTGATGTATGCAACTGTTTGTATATCCGTTCCAAGCACACCATGGTCCTTTCCTTAATTGATTTCCATAGTTTTCATTATGGATGTGCTACTGTAATCTCCTCCTACATAGGACATAGCTGCAGGCTGACCATAGAATCGGCATAGAGTTATGTAAACTCCCATGCTTTCAAGTTTTAACTAGGCTACGATTGCAAGTTGTCCGGACTTTTCATTTTTCTTGAAATAGCCCTGTCCGACGTACACCTGGACATAATTATGAGGATATCATCCTCCAAGGGTCCTCCAAATGCATAAAAACCTTGGAACAAAATTGAATATATGTTTGTCCGACATTCACACCCAAATCCAACTAACAAAGGCAAGTACTGTGAAGGGTTTCTTTTGCTTGCTAATTATTTGAGTTTTAGTTTCAATTCATGCACATATTTCTATTGGTTTATGCTTTTTTTTAGGGCATTTGGTGAAGATTTTGGAATAACAGATCCCATAGTTAAAGTTCCGGCATTACTGATTATGGGTTGCAAGGATTATGTATTCAAATTTCCGGGGATGGAACAATACATAAAGCTTGGAAAAGCAAAAGAACTTGTTCCTGATTTGGATATAATATATTTGCCTGAGGGAACTCACTTTGTTCAGGAATAATCACCTGAGCTGGTGAATGAACTGATCCTTGACTTCCTCAACAGCCATATTTGACGCTGTCTAAGATTTGGTTGGTGTTTGTATGAATCTTAAAATAATGTATGAACATGAAACACAGTTGTTGTAACGTAATTTCGGGGACACCCTCTTTACCGTTGAATGTATGGTTTCATTTCCTGGTAGTGGGAACTTGGAAGTATAGTCTTGGATTTCCTTTGGAGTGCTTGGTGCAAGATATCAGTAATTTTGGGAAGCTCGTCTCGAGCTAGATTAAGTTTCTCCTTTAGAACTTTAGATAATAATTGAACAATTCAAGTTCATTCGATTAAACTTATTCACTTAATAAAAATAAGTTCTATTTTCATACTTAATTATAAACTTAATTATTTATGCTTAAATTTGAATTAAAATTTTTTTAATATTAATTAAAAAAACTTAATTAAACATATAAGTTATTGAAGTACTAAAATATTTGAATTTGGATTGCTTGATATCTTGAGTTTTAATTTGACAATAATCATGTCAAATTTAAGTTTTTTTGAACTAAGCACAGCTATCTCAGTTTACATCTTCAAAACATTAACACAACACTGGAAAACTTGGCTCGACTTTCATTTTTATATACACGAGTCATGGTCTCCACCAAGACGATGGAATAGTGCTACAAAGAATGATATAGTCAAAGGAAAAAAAAAAAGGTGGGGGTAAGGAGTGTAAAGACAAATTAATGGGTCAATGGACTATAACACAGGCCTGTTGGTCAGTTTGATAGTCTGCTGCCCACTCTCATCCTCGGGCACCGGCATTGTGATAACCCATGCTGTTTTAACTTTTTATTTTTCTTGAATATTTGCATATCTAGGTTTCAACATGGATTCTTTATTTTTTTTGAAATATTTCAAGCATATCCAAGCTTTGTTACGAGGATGTGATCCTCAAAGGACCTTTCAAGTACAAAAGAATCTTCAAAAAAATTTAGCATATCCCTGTCTAATACTCACACCTAAGTCCAAGTATCATAAGTAATAACAAACATCTAATCTAAAATAAAAGACAAGGCTGTACGAAATATTTCATTAGTTCTTCAAGGTATCCTACATGACTCAATCACTTCACTCACAGCTTTATGAGTCTCTGGAGAAATCATGTTTAATGTGAAATGAAATGCCTGCACAAGGGGGAAAGGAGAGTGTTAAAGATTTATCAAATCGCATGAAGATGTTCTCAAAGTTGCTTATTCAATAATTTCATAATTACAAGGCCTAAATGCAGTAAATTACTTTCCAGTCATGGGGAAGGGCATAATTGATCCATGAAGCCGTTATGACCATGACTAGCTAACTAATAAACCTTATGGTCAAAATGCCAGGCCTATACTTTTGGACGAAGTCCAATTTATCTTTGTTAATAATGAACAAGTTACAATCAACTCTCAAATGATGTCAACCTATTGCTACATTGCTGCTAATTTCTTTATTTGATGGTACTTAGATTAAAGACATACCACAAATCTCTCCAACACAGGTACAAGAATTGCCAGGCTATGATTTGGGAGAAAATCAGCAATTGCATTTCGTGCGCTCTTACTGTCAATAACAAAGCGTAAAAAAAAAAAAAAAAGAAAACCCCTTTAGTAAGAAAAAATGGAAATTCAGCATTGAGGAAGATAGCACGAATACCAACCTTTCAGTAGAAAGAAATGCCAGTAGTAGAGCTGCATAGGCTTCTAAAATCATCTTCTCCGCTTCTTTCTCTTCTTTCAGCATGGCAGCCTCGTCATTCTGTATAATCCAATACGACAAAGATTTAAGGCATTGCAATCATGATAAATTCTTCAAGGCTACTAGCATCAAAAACATAATGCTCTATGTCATGAGGAATGAGATGAAAGGAAGGAGGAGGCAGGGAAGAATAGGAATGGAAAGGCAGATTCTGTATCATATATAGAAGAAGTCCTCACCCAAGGCAGAACTTCTCCATTACCATCATCTTCTCCTTGGTTCGCAAGAAAGATGGCACATAGCAGTGGAATTACAGCTATGCGATTCTCCTCACTTAGCCCTTCTGAATTTGGCAAAGAAACAGAAGCGTCTGCAAGCCGTGCTCTGCATAGAAACATGGCACTTATAGTTATTTGCAAGTGGCTGATATAAAATGCATAAAATGGTTTCTATCCAGCTTTGGAAGCCACCGCACTGAATACGAAGAGGGTAAACCAACCTGTTGTGTTCATCCTTCTCTACTAGGTTCACAAGCAGACCAAGTATTGTGACAAGGAAATCCAGCTCTGCATCAGTAAGAGGTCTGTCATTCTGGTCATTGGCTTCTACACTAATAGAATTCTCTTCCATTTCACTGACGCAAGGCAAATATGAGCAGAATGAAGGGAAGTGGTTGGCAATCAATGCAGACAAGGTTTCTAGGGCCCCAGAGGCAGCAATTTGCTGACAGCCAGGGGGGTTGTCATTTGTTAAATTCATGAAAACCTGCCAAGATAACACCCACTATTTGATAAAGAAAACCGCTAGTGCAAGAGAGACAACATACAGGATGTCAAGATGTTATACACAGCAAAGCCAGTTTATACTGTCTCGAACCCATTCAATCCAATCAATACCTTTGAAGGATTCAAGAAGCAGAATAAGGACAACAGGTAACTTTCTTTTACCTCATTATAATCATACATTTGATTCATGCATTGAAGCTAAAAACAAGCAGTGCAAAGGTTGGATGAACTGTAAACTACATATACAAGAATACCTTGACAGCAGCAAGAAGGCAGTCTGAAAGAAGGCTGGAATATTCTTTTTCAGCACTTTGAGAACCAGAAGTTGCGTTTGAATGATGACCTTCTTCATTGATAAATTCTGTCTGGATAATTTCCCCATTACTTGATTCTTGTTGGCTCATTGTAAATTGGTATTGATGTTCATCTTGGATTTCTCTATTTCTTAGCCCAAGTTTCCCATGTTTTTTAGTTTGGGATATCTTTTTTTCCCCAGATAGTAAGTCCCACTTTGAAGGCACAAAATCAACTACATCAAAGGCGTAAGGATCCTCACTATCCTCCAAAAGTTTCCATTTGCCACCCTTTGTACCATCAGGTCTCTCACAAAGAGTCCCTGACCAATTGCTTGTTACAGGAGTTCCATCATACGAAATTCCTAAGTTCCCACTACAAGAGCTGGACAAGGAAGAAAGGATTCTCATCTTTAATAAACAACTATCATTCGTGGAGGCAGTTGCAGTTTGGAAACTGGCTACAGAACAATCTAACCACTGAGTAGAAGGCCCTGGATCATTCTGAGATGTCTTGAAGCTCTTTTCAGGGAAGGAAAACTCCATGCTAGATGATTTTTCAGACGAACTGATGGAGATAAAATCATGTCTATTCACTGCATAGTTAAAGAGAATCAATCAAGTACGACAGCAACTGCTAGAAAGTTACATTTAATGTTATCAGACTGCCCAATACCTTTACAATCTGCTGTTGGAGCAAATTCATCAGCATCACCCTTCACTTTAGAATTACTACAAGCCCTTTCAGTATTGGACAAAGCAGAAGAACTCTTAAGATAAAGCCCTGGAAACAATGACATTGGTAAATCACAATGCAATAAATCTCCCCATAGATAAAAAAGAGGATGAAAAAACAAAAGAAAAGATGTATGAAAGTAGTAATTGCACCACCACTAACCTGAGAGAGTCTTGATTACACTTATAACAAGCTTTGTAAAAGATAGTCGAGATCCATGAGAGTTCAAATGCCCCTTCATTTCTAGCAGATGACTCTACAATTTTAAAGAAAGAAAAATAGTCTTAACAGCTTAACATAAGTGACAGTTTTAAGTTACACAAACTAAATGGAAAAAGAAAATGAAAATAAAATAACTCAAAAGCACAACTTAAGTACCTGATTGTCAGTACTGAGGAATGCAGCATTTTCCATGATTTTCAAACATTTTGAAAGCAGCACGAGGTTCTGCACATCCTTTTTATCTCCTTTAATGGGAGAAGATAAACTCTGCTCCACCAAACCCTGCAGAGCAGTTAATGCATTATATGTCACCAATGAATAATTTCCAACACATATATGCAAAAAAATTGCTAATTCCCAGTGAATGGATTCATGTAAATATAAGGGATAGAACCAGAAGACTCTCCAAAATTTAAAGCAATTTTTCTTAATCTCTTTCAGTTGAAATGCAACAGAACAGAAATGACGTATAACATACAAGCTCACAACCTCCATAACAGAATAGCACTCCATAACCACTTCGAAGACAGCATCTAGTCCTCCAAGCTCTCTTAGTTTCTCCTTGACATTGCCCCCAGTTTTGCTTATCGTACCAGTTGTATCTGGACGAATGGCACCAATGCAAAAAAAATGACAGCAATCAGCAAAAATGAAAAAGGTACCTGACTATATGGTATGTATTTATATGTACATATGGTTTTTTTTTCTTTCCCTGTTTAGTTCTATATTGAGGTACCATTACAGATCCAATAGACAATCTATAAAACAAATAATAAAAATATCTTAGATATTTCCATAAAATAACTTCAAGAGAAATTTTAGACAAACAAGCTTTCTCCAAAGTCAACAAAGCTATCCATTTCGGGCTTAACTCTGGCCTTCTTAAACCACAATCATCCCCACATATTTGCTTGACTTCCTTGCAACTAACAAGAATTTCCTCGACTTTGGAAATAATGGCAGCAGAGCTTGAATCCAACACTTTAGTTGTATCCCACGAGGTGTTGGCATCCTTGCATAATGCCAAAAGCTTATAGCCAACTTTCCCTGTTTTGTTTTCTTTAGCAGGGGGGATGACTGGCTTCAACAATTTAATTAGAAATCGAATGCAATTGGGAGATTCCAGGAGATGCTCATCTGGATCCTGACATTATAAATTCATACAAACCTTGATGAATAGTATAAATGACATGTTAAATAGATTTGACTTAACTATATGCAAATAGTTGCAGAAAAAGCATTGATGCAAACAGATCAAAAAGCATAAAAGCTACAACTCCTAAATCATGATGCACAAATGATACCTTATATTCTTGTAACATCTAGAAACAAGGCATTTACCTTAAATAAATATTGCTCTTTAGGCATCTAAGCATGGATTTCTTGACATCTGAATTTTAAATTATTTAAAAAAAAATAAACGTGTTGACATTTTTTCTCTCACTCGGTAAGAATAAAATTTGTCTGACGATAAAAGCAAGGTGAAAATCAAATGTCCGCAGGAGTTTTAACATCCACCTCAAATTATAATATGTTATACTACAGCACACTGTGTAAGACTAAACTAGATGACCCACATTTGCAAGTCTGTGTGTGCAGAAATAATAATACTAATAAGCAAGCGATCCTTCATCATTAACCTCAATTTAATCCTGGATCCACATTTTCTCACAAGAATCCTATCCTCAACTATCATGCAAAAATTACATATAGGTTCAGAAATAGTTACTGAAGTGAAACCTCAGGTGCTGAAAATCTTACATCACTAGTCAAGACGTAGAAAACGGTGACAGCAGCCAGATTGCTTGTGATGTCATCAAAGTTAAGGCCCAAAATAGCATCTATTATTGTCTTTGCCATCCTGAAATGAGCATATTCGTAAAGCCAGGTAAGGACAACAAAATGCAACACGTTAATTCTGCCTTCTAGAAGAAACAAGGAATCATCACGCATGAAACAAGTATTCAACCAGTAAAAATTTAATGTATAAATTCAGAAAATCAAATGAGCTGAAAGGTTAAATTCACAATCTCTTCAATAGATTTTTCTTTTTTTTTTTAAAGAGACAATAGACAATTAACAAATTACAAAGGTCGCTGATCCTATCATGGATGACCTCAAACAACAAACTACCTTATGCTACTCAGAAAGATTTTGAAAAGTAAAACATAAACCTTAAAAATTCTAAGCCATCTATTCCCGAAAGCCTAAATCACAGGTCAAAACAACCCTTAATTCATTTGAACAATAAAGTAATTTCATGAACGAATCTACATTCAAAATTCAAAATTCCACGCAAAATTAAAACTAAGTAGATGCCCATATCAATAAATTTCAACAAACAAACCTCAAAACTAAACAATAAAGAATTCAACATACCCATGAGTTCTCAAAAGTCTCCTCTGTTGGGTCGTGCTGCAAATCGAAAGCAAAGACAAGAGACTCGCTCTCCTGATCCTCACTGGCTGGCCTTTCTTCAATCCATCAAGCGCGAAATTAACCTCGTCAACATGCTCCATCATTTCCCCGAATTCTTGAGCCTCCATCAGAGTCGAAGTCGGCGAAATCCAGGGCATAGAAGAATATCCTACCTCTTTCTTGCTCTGGCTTTGTTTCTGTTTCTTGGATCTCCGCACGACGCCGTTTCTTGAATCGTCAGAAACGAAATTACTTCGGGTTGTTTTAACGCTTGCTTCTTTGATCTTGTAATCGTCGTCATTGAATTCTTGAGAGGATGGCCAGAAGGAAGAGGATTCTTGAGTGCTAAAAGGGAAACTGTAGATGTCCTGAGACGACAACATTTCTTAAGCGAAGGTAAGCGACTCGGAGACCTCGTCGTTTAGACAGTCGGAGAACGTCCTGGTTAAACCACGATTCCAACGACCTTAAGCCCGAACGATCATCGCTCGTGACCTGGCTGGGTTCCTTTCTTGTTGCGTTACCTCGGATTCGGCATTTAAAAGAATTCAAAAATTTTGAGAATTCAAGATTTTGAAATCATACGAAAAGCTGCCTTCTTGGATGGTGAGCTAAGAGAGAGAGAGAGAGAGAGAGAGAGAGAGAGAGAGAGATTTCGGGTATTTGGTGGGCTTTCGGGTTGGGTTTTGTTTTGATTTGGATCCGGTTTTTATTTTATAAATTCAGTGCGATTTTTTTTCTAATTTCGTTGAAATTAATATTTTTACTAATGATTATTACTAGTAGTATACTATTTATTTAAAAAAAAAAACAAATTTGTAAATTTTTTAATTAATTTCAAAAAAAAGGTAATTTTAAAATATTAATTAACAATACTATTATAGATAAATTTAATGTCAGGTTATAAATTTAACATTAAATCAAAATTATGAAGAACTAAATTATTTTATTTTATTTATCTTTTTTTTTTACCAAAAATCTTTCTTTTCACCTCAAAAGTTAAATAATTAAATAATTAAGCATTAATTTATTGATTTCAAAAATTAAATAATTTTCAAGTTTACGAAAATTACGAAAATGGGATCTAACACGAGCGGTCAAAGCAAGCACGCGACCGAATCTATAACAACAGCCATACAAGCGGCTAGCCAATAAGAACCCGCCACGTAAAGCATCGAGCTGGTTACCCCAATCCCAAAAACTTTCGGAAAATATCATCAAACTCCTCCAAGTTTGTCCTTGTCTTCATTTACGTCCCACACCACCCACCCTATGGGAGGCAGGTAGAGAAAAAAAAATCAACAAAAATTGCAAATTGATTTAAATTGTAATGTTTTATTTTTTTATTAAATATGATTTGATTTTAATTGAGATAATAATTAAATATATTAGATTATTTTAATTTTTTATTTAATAATTAAAAAATATAATTATTTAAGTTATATTTAATTATAATTTTTAATTTTTTATAATATAAAAATAATATTTTATTTTTTAATTAATAAAATATTTTTAAAAATTAAAAATTATTTTTATAAAAAATAATAAATTTAATCTGAACCAATTCAATCACATAAAATATTTAGTTTAATTTTAATTTGAATTTTAAAAAAGTAAAATAATAGACGTCAAAGAAAAGGTAAAATTAGAAATTAGCCCCTCACCGGCACTAACGCATTCATTCTAAAGTTATAATTGTTTAATATTACCGACAAAATACGTTTCTTCATTGCCAAAGGACATACCTTTAAAGAAATTGATTTTTTTTTTCTCGGGAAAATTAGTGAAAAAAAAATCGAAAATCAACGAATCAATCTAGGCGAAGAAGAAAGCAAGCAAGCGAGAGGAAACACAAAAGAAGCCATCCATCATTAGGGTTTTTTTTTTTTTCAAAATTATTTTGAGATCAAACACCCCAGAAAAGCATAGATCTACATAAACGACATCTGAGCAAAAGGAATGGAGAAACCCTGAATTTTGCCTTTGATCCTTCAAATTTATTTTGGTTTATTGTTTATTGAACTTGCAATCTGCAAAAAATCTGGTCAAATCTAAAGAGAATCGAATCGATCGAATCAACTTGTAAAAACGGTTTTTTTTTGGTTTTGTTGTTGTTGATGACGAGATTTGGATTGGAAATAGACGAGAATTTGAGGATCTGAATCTGATGATGAGTATGTTCAAATCAGTTGTTTATCAAGGGGAAGGGGTTTTGGGGGAAGTGGAGATTTATCCACAACAACAACCACAACAGCTAAGGGAAGAAGAAGAAGAAGAAGAAGAAGATGGGAGGAAATTAGTGGCGGTGGTGGAAGAAGAAATGAAGGAAATCAGAATAGGATATTTGACCCAAAGAAGTGAGAGATGTCCCCCATTGGCAGTGCTTCATACCATTACTTGTAGTGGGATTTGCTTCAAAATGAAACCATCGAAGGATGACAACTGCTCTCTTCCCTCTTCTTCTTCTTCTCATGAAAAGACTCCGCTTCATCTTCTGCACTCCGAATGTATCAGAGACAACAAGGTATAGCCCCAACAATTGCCCATCAAGATGACTGAAACTGAGCTAAAACGAAGAGGGAAATAATAAGTTCTAAAAAAATGTTAAAATTGCCCTGAAACTATCCTAATTTACTGGACTCTTTACTGGAAAGATATTTTTTACAGGACCCGAAATTAGAAATTTAGACTATTTTCTGCAGAGCCCGTGTTGTTGTAAAAAATGAATCAACTTAAGAGAACCTAGAATTTTAATTAACCAACGGTAGCTCTTGATTTTGTGAGAGTAAGTTGCTGATGCCCTAATTTTGACGACTGTCTTAGACTTTTGTTTTTAGTTCAGAAAAGGAAATATGAACTGGTTTATAGGGACTTGTGATGTTCTTGCTTATTAATTTCTCCACTATTTTAGTCAATCCATGGACTGTATTTACCATAAAAATGTGAATGCATGAACTGTAACAATTTTTTCTATTTTATTTAAACTGCCCAGAAAACCTGAGCTGAACTTTTGAAGTCTTATCCCTGAATTTGTTAAGGTTGGGAAATCTCTGAATACGCCTTTAGATTGACATTTGTCTTGTAATTGTTGCTTGTTAGCCTGCTATAATTAACAGAGTTTTGTTCTTTGAGGATGAACTTTATTTGGATCATATCTTACAGTTTCAAAGTAAAAACCCTGATGGTGTTTATGCCACTTCATTTTTATCAGATAATGTTTTTATTTTGTTATTGGAATTTTTTGAGAGTTGATGCTGAGGTTATTTGGTGCTTCCAGACTGCAGTAATGCCTATGGGAGATTATGAGCTTCATTTGGTTGCAATGTATCCCCGGAATAATGACAGACCTTGTTTTTGGGGATTCAAAGTGGCAAGGGGACTGTATGATTCTTGTCTTGTCATGTTGAACCTAAGATGTCTTGGAATTGTATTTGATCTCGATGAAACTCTCATTGTTGCAAATACAATGCGCTCGTTTGAGGACAGAATAGAGGCTTTGCAGCGAAAGATAAACACCGAGGTTGATCCACAACGCATGGTGGGTATGATGGCAGAGGTTAAGCGTTATCAAGATGATAAGGCCATTTTAAAGCAGTATGCAGAGAATGATCAGGTTATTGAAAATGGGAAGGTGATCAAGATTCAGTCTGAGGTAGTTCCAGCCTTGTCTGGTAATCACCAGCCTATTATTCGACCGATTATTCGGTTACAAGAGAAAAACATTATTCTGACACGCATCAATCCACAGGTACAGATTTGTCAATTCTGGTAGAGATGTTTTGAATATTGTTCAATTGTTCTTTTCTTGTGCACATGATGGTTAAATGCTGCGTTGTTCCGGCCAGTAAAAGAGGAACTGTTTGGATTTTATGCAGTTCCTCATGTAGAGATTTTGCCTGTTTTCTAATGTATTTTATTGATGAACATATAGCATTAATATACTTATACATTTTCCTATAGATTCGTGATACCAGTGTTCTTGTGAGATTGAGACCTGCATGGGAGGATCTCCGAAGCTACTTGACTGCAAGAGGGCGTAAACGGTTTGAGGTTTATGTTTGTACAATGGCTGAAAGGGATTACGCTTTGGAAATGTGGAGGCTTCTTGATCCTGATTCGAATTTGATAAATTCAAAAGAATTGTTGGATCGTATTGTCTGTGTCAAGTCTGGTAAGCTAGTTATTGAAAAAGCTGATTTACATGCATGGCTTGCAATTTGATCTGTTTTCTATCTGAAATGATTCGTATCTTGGTTGTTTTGTACTAATTATTATTATTATTATTTTTTTTTTGTATCAATAGGTTCCAGGAAATCATTATTCAATGTCTTTCATGGTGGAATATGTCATCCAAAAATGTCATTGGTTATTGATGATCGCTTAAAAGTTTGGGATGAGAAGGATCAAACTCGTGTGCATGTTGTTCCAGCATTTGCCCCATACTATGCTCCTCTAGCTGAAGTATGCCTAACCAGAAATTGGCTTCACTCTTTATGGGCATTTGCTGACAGCATATATGAACGATTTAAGCATTATTTCCAACATCTTTTTTGGCTACATGCACTTATTGTAACTCTTTATCTTGTAGGCAAATAATAGTATTCCAGTTTTATGCGTTGCAAGAAATGTTGCTTGCAATGTTAGAGGCGGGTTTTTCAGGTAATAAAGCTAAAATCGTTATAATTTTTATTTGTACATGCACGACGTAACCTTGTCAGTCTTATAACTAAAGACTGAGCAATTCAATTGGTCTTATTTGTTTATGCTTTCTAAAATTTTCATGAAATAACCCTAGAAATTGATGACAGAGAATTTGATGAAGGCCTTTTACAAAAAATACCTGAAATCTCATATGAAGATGATATTAAAGATATTCCTTCACCTCCTGATGTTGGCAACTATTTGGTTTCTGAGGTTAGTTCTGACAGCTTTTTCCTTTCTCTGGCCTTGTACTATTTTTGGGTTATAAATCATTTTTGCTGTTGCTACTTTGCTCCTTGTTCATTACTAAATTTGCTGTGCCTCTCAGGATGACAATTCTACAAATGGAAACAAAGATTCATTTTTATTTGATGGCATGGCAGATGCTGAGGTTGAAAGAAGACTAAAGGTAATCTATGCTCTTAGGCTCTTTTAATCCATGGAACTAGGCTTGTATAATTTATTCTTCTTTTCTCCAGAGGCTTTTAAATTGGTGAGATAGTTCTAATTTTCACTTTACAGGTCTTGTCACTTTTTAAGGTGAAAATAAATTCATCCATGTGCAGGTTGAATGTAAAATCTTTTTCATTTTCATTTGCTTGTTTCATCCAGGAGGCAATTTCAGCTGCACCAACAGTCTCTTCAGCAGCCATTAACCTAGATCCGAGGCTTGCCCCTTCTGTTCAGTTCACTACGCCATCTTCCAGTTCAGTTCTACTGCCAGCAGCAGGCCAGCCATCAATGGTGTCATTTCCAAACATGCAGTTTCCTCAGGCAGCTCACCTGATTAAACAAGCAGCTCCTGTTGCAGCCCCAGAACCAAGCTCGCAAAGTTCCCCGGCTAGAGAAGAAGGTGAGGTTCCAGAATCTGAATTGGACCCCGATACAAGGAGGAGGCTTCTGATATTGCAACATGGACAAGATACCAGAGATCACACGCCACCTGAACCCGCACTTCCCCCTTTAAGAGCTACAATACAAGTTCCAGTTCCACGGGCTCAATCACATGGAGGTTGTTTTTCTGCTGATGAGGAGATGAACCCACAGCAACTGAACCGAGCAGTTCCCAAAGATTTTCCTTTAGATTCTGAGCAAATTCATATTGAGAAACTTCGACATCCGCCCTTTTTTCCTAAGTTTGAAAGTTCTATTCCATCTGATAGACTTCTTCGAGGAAATCAAAGATTATCTAAAGAGGTAATTGGTTATTTGTGGCAGTCTGGCATGTCGCTGTGATTTCTTCACTAAAGTGAAAGGTTAAAGTTACCTCTGCCTGGTGAAACTTAATTATCTTAGTACATAATTCATTTGCAGGCACTTCATAGAGATTTAGAGTTGGGGTTAGACCATACACCATCTCGTTATCATTCTTTTTCAGGTGAGCTGAAGCAAATAGTTGCACATTGAAATTAATGCTGCTTTCTTTTTATTCAACGGGCCTTGTTATTGTTTAATTTTACTGCAAATTTCAGACTCATTGCCATGCTGTTGTTATTCTTTTCATGTTACCTCAATTCTCATCTTTTTTTTTTTTTTTTTTGGGTACAAAATTCTCGCCTTGTTTTTTTCCCATAACTTGAATTTTCTTTTCAATGGAAGTTCATTATTTAGTATATTCTTCTCTGGATATGCAATTGTTACAAGTTTTTGAGCAGGATGAGATATTAATGGCATTGTTATCTTTGCTGTTTGTTCAGTTTCAATAATCATAGTCTCTATATCTGTTTATTATATTTGGTTTTGGTGTTCTACATTTTAAGGTGAGGAGATGCCCCAGAGTCGACCATCTTCTAGCCACGAGGATCTTGACCTTGAATCTGGACAAACTTTTCCAAGTGGAGAAACTCCAGTTGGAGTGTTACAAGACATTGCAATGAAGTGTGGAGCGAAGGTAATTTGGAAGTAATTCATATTATTTGAGTTAGATCATAATGGTTATGTCTACAAATATCATATATCCATATATTTCATCTTAGTTTGCTATATTCCCACTGCATCTAAATTTTGTTTGTAAAACTTGTAGGTGGAATTCAGACCAGCTTTGGTTGCTAGCCTAGACCTGCAATTCTCTATCGAGGTTTCATAAACTCTTTGACTTATAAATTAGTTTTTATTTTCATGCTACGACCTTTTTGTTCACAACTAATTTGGGTTTTTGTTTAAAGTTAACATTCTTGTTCTTCTTGTTCTTATTATTATTATTATTATTATTGTTATTGGGTTTGGTTTCATTTGTTATTTCAAAATTTGAGATGGAGACATCTTCCTTTGCCTATCCTGTTTCTTGCCTGTGGTAGGCTTGGCTTTCTGGGGAGAAAATTGGTGAAGGAATTGCTAGAACAAGAAGAGAAGCCCAACGTCAGGCTGCTGAGCATTCTATAAAAAACTTAGCAAGTAATATGTCTTTCTTTTTTTTTTTTTTTAATTGTTCCTTGTTGCATCGTTCTGTTGCTATCTACAAGGATGTTGTGCCATACTTCCAAATATGACTGTTTGAGATCCCTTCCAAAACTTAAATGTAATTTTTCACCTCAATCTCTTCTTTAATGAACTTAAGTGATATAAACTTGATACAAAGAGGGTAGACCACAAAAACTACTTCAAAGGATACTATATTTTCCATTAGTAAGAAAAAATGCATTTAATTTTTTCCCCTTAAATTATGTATTAGGCCAATGTTATAAATACTTCTGGTAATAATCTACAGAAGAAAATTGCTTTGTAGCTCAGCATCACCGAGCTGAATAAGCGATATCTGGCACAGAACTCATGTCACTAGATTGTTGACTTTCCAGGCTTTTGTTTAAGCCAAGTTGGGCTGGCTATGTTTCTGTTTCATCTTAGACGAATGGCTTGTTTGCTTGTTTATTGTTTTTCCCTCTAAATTGATTCATCCAAGTTCTCTCCTTTTATTATTATTATTACTTTTTTTTGGGAGCAATTCTGACTTTCTATTATAATTTCCTTACAGATACATATTTGTCACATATTAAGCCTGACGCTGGGTCAGCAGAAGGGGATGTAAGTAGGTTGCCTAACACAAATGACAATGGCTTTATTGCTAATGTGAATTCATATGGGAACCAGACATCGTCTAAAGAGGAATCTATGTCATTTTCAAGTACATCAGAAAAGGCCCTTGGAAGTCTAAGGTCAATGCATGGTCAATTTACTCCAAAACGTCAGGGTTCTCCGAGGTGTGTTGGATCTGACTTGTACTGTTACTTGTAATGGAAAAAAAAAAAAGAACAATTGTTGTTCCATTTACATTTTCTCATTTGGTGTATTATTGGTTATATGGACAAGGTCATTCCGAGGTCTGAAAAGTAAGCGCCTAAAGCCCGAGTTTCCACGAGTTCTGCATCGAGTACCCTCTTCTGGTAGATATCCCAAGAACGCTGCTCCAGTTCCTTGAAGACCTAAAAGCCTTCTGCTAGATTTCTCATGATATAAAGTACACATTATAGACAACGGGTGAGGATGATTGCCACCAGCAACTCGAGTTGACTGTGAACCTCAGTGTTTCTTGTGTATTGTGTCTGAAGCCCAGCAGATGAGATATCATGATTTTGATTTCTCCAGAAAGTATGGGAAGATGTTTTGCAGAGTGATCGCGAGGATTTGCATTCAACGCTATCTTATCCTTGCGTCGAGGACATTCATTCAGCTCAGAAAGGTAGGGGTCGTCATAGCCTTCAGCTCCTTTCTTTGGTTGTTTTCTTGAAGCCGGTTTAATGGGACACACCGGCACTGATAAAAGGCAAGGTAATGCAAGGCGCAGCTTCTTGTTATTTAAGATTCAACAGTCAACAGTGCTTTTACTAACTGCAGGCCATATCCAGTTTTTTTTAGAATGTGTCCTGAGGCTGAGCCCCAACTAACTGGTTTGCTATTTCTGTGAGAAAATTACGCTTTCGAAACCAAAGTTTGACATTGCTGGAAGTTTCTTAGTTTGAGCTGAGCTGATGTAATGTAATACAAATTTTGATTCTATCTATGACGAGTTGGCTTTTCTCATCTTCTCAGCTGTTTCTTCCTAAGATGTTTCCCCGACTGCATTTCCCTTTGTGTTCCCTTTCATTCGGAAGAAAAATCAATACTCATAGTCGGATTGATTTATCAAGTAGTTCGGATTGCATAGGCATGCCGAGGTTTTTGATTTACAATACATTTTAGCTAGTGATATTCAGACAGTGAACGGATAATAAACAAATTTGGATATCGAATAATTTAAACGAATTTGAATTTAGATACTTAAATTACAGATATGTGCTTATTTGCCAAGTGAAGGACTTTGCATTTTATTTATCAAACAGCCCTTTTTCATGTTTCCATAGAGTGCATTTTTACAGTCACGAAATCAGTTTGACTAGGAAAATTCGTAAACAAGGATGAGGTTAACACACACACACACACACACACACACAAAATCATTCAAAAACCCATAAGGAATAAAATTCTCGGGTCATATAGCGGCAGACTCTGTCAGTGAAACAACTATTCACTCATTTTAAGCTCTGGAGCCTCGCAGCGCCCAATTGGCTTCGCTGCCGACTCGTGGCATGCTGTTGATTCTCGACTGAACATCGGCCATGAAATCGGCACCACACATCACCCCCTCGCTATCAATTCTCGGCATTGCCTTCATTTTGCTTCTTGGATGCTCAAAACTCATCAATCCTTGCTCACTATGGAACATACATCCTGCCTCATGAACCGACAAATTTTAAGACTACATAACCTTATGTTATGTCTTTGTAAGGAAATTTTTTGTTTACAGTATTAGAGAAAGAAAAAAAATATATACCAGCAGGAAAAGGTGCAAAGGATTTAGCACAGCTTTCTTTGAGAAGCTTCGAGTTGTCTGAAACAACCACAGATCCATCAGCTGCAACTCCCCAGAAGAGTTTAACCCCTTCATCTGCACCCTACACAGCAGTAAATAAATAAATAAATAAATAAAATCTAAGATTATAAACTTTTGAATCAATTCAACAGATCTATCTGGTCCGGTTTTTTCATCAGTGACTAGATTAAACTCAGGTTTGCTTCGACGAGATCTTACCAATGCAGTGAATACGGTTCCAGCCTTGCCATCATAGATCACGAATCCATAGCTGCCTTCAATATCTTTAAGGACCTGATGTGGTGGGTATGGACCACGGTCCCTGAGGGTCCTGTAAGCCTCAATGATAAACATTGCTTCATTGGTGCCTTTGGAAAGACCATACTGTCTTAGGAGGCTGCTCAGATTGTTCAAACTCCCCATGAAAATGCAATATATTTCATCCACTCCACAAAACAGCCTACAATTTGCATCAAAACCCCCATAAACTTTAAATCATAAACATTAAACAAAAAAGGGTTCCTTTTGGTGCATTGTTGAATATGAAGTGAGGAGAAAAGTTACGTCATTCCTCCAACTCCTCATTTTACCTTAAGATATTTATCCGACATTCAAATCCAACACACAAAAATAGATCGTATCGAATAAATATTTAAGATTTATGTTACTTCGATTCTTATTTTAAAAAAAAAAATATTTATGTTCAAGATATATTTAGATATGAGTACAAAAATATAACTCTTCAAATATCCTCTAAATATATAAAAAATTAAAAAAAATAACTTCGACATTCACACCAAGTAATATACTCTGAGACTCACCTTTGAACCTGGAAACATAAAAGGAAAAAGTTAGGTACCTTCTATAAGTGGCAAAAGGATTCTGGGGCGGAACATAAGCTAAGCAAGCTGAAGCTCCAAAGCCAATCGAGAAAGCAATGGTGGGATTTAAAGAGATAAAATCGCCAACGATTTCCGCCGGAACCTTAGGCTTGCGAGATGAACTCAGCGAAGCTGGACTGTGCAGCTCTTCCGGCGGATTCACTAACCCTTTGTTGAATATAGCTAACATCTCTTCACTTTCTTTCAAATAAAAATTAATTAAACTTTCAAAACGAGATTGATTCAAAAACAAAGATAAAACTCAGGTTGCTTAAGATAACTCAGAAACCTCGTAAGCCAATGGTTTATATATATAATTGAGTGAGAGCCAGGATAACGTGGCGACATTATCCAAAACTCAACCATCTATGCTTATGTTACACGTCAATATCTTAACATAGCTTGTTGCTCAACAATTTTCAAGTATTATTCTTTTTTTTTTTCTAAACAAATTTTTGAATTAATTGGAAAGAGATATGAATTCAGTCGGCGTATTTTAATGCTGTTTTTGGATTAGAGTCACATGGGTGGGTAGAAGGGGAATCAATCGAGGAATCAGTCTCACCAGCTTATTCATAGCCACAAATAAAATAAAATAAAAAGTGTTAAGGAAATTGAAATGGAACTGACGATGAATCCAGTCAGCACATTATGTTGCTGCCGCTGACTTTGAGGACTGTCTGTCTGGTCGGGTTTTGATAAGATAAGAGCAACCAACAACATTGCACGTATTCAAACCAGAAAGGTCAAACCAATTAGAAATCTGACATTATCCTCCGTCGATTGATAATACTGGAAGCCTATATTTTCGTAAATTATAAAAAGCTTTGTGGATAATTTGGTATTTTAAATACTACTTGGGCCTGAGCCCAATTTTTTCTTCTAAGGAATAGCCCCATCGGTTTCGATCCCGAGTCCTGACCCTTTAGGATTGACGCTGACCTTATGACCCCTAAAGCTAATGAACATATCTCAACTGTGTTGGGCCATCATCATTCTAAAGGAAATATTAGTTGTAAAAGAAATGGACTTGCATTCTTCTAGTAGTGGCATTAAATATGACGAGTAATAATACCATGAATTTGATTTTACAGTAGCTACTACATAATCTTAATATTGCTTAGATATAATAATAAATATTAATTCATGATATATAATTTAAAATTATTTTAAATATTAAAAAAAATATAATTTTGATTTTTTATACAAGAAATTAATTATGATTAAATGTAATTAATATTTACATTTTATAAAAAAATCAAATTTATATTTTTATAAAAAAGTTAGATTAATTTTTTTTAATATTTAAAATAAAATAATTTGTGGTTCTGATTAAGTCATGTTAAAGTTCATCAGATCATCTCTCCATATAGTACATGCCTATTCATATCAATTTTTCTTTAATTTTGGTCCAAAAAGTAAGGCTACCTAGTGGCAGTAATCCTTAATTCTAAGGTAATTATTTGTATTATATAAAAAATATTTGATGACGTTCATGTTAATTTATCAATAAAATTAAAAGAAAAGTACTTTTTTAATTATTGAAAGAGACAAAGGGGAGTCACATTCTTGTAGTCTTATCTAACATTTGTTTATAAATCAAAGTAAAAAGAATGTTATATTTGTGATAATATTGACTCAAAGTTGCTGATGGGTTGGACAGCACATATCAACATTCAATGAACCCAATCCTCTTTATACGACTTCCCTTTGACTTATGTTGTAACTTTAAATTATTTAAATTTTATTTAATTCAATTTATAAACAGCTTTGGATCATACATTTTTGGAATTATCATACTAAATATTTGCAAACTTTAGAAAGTATTAGTTCCCATTAGGAGGAGGCTAATCATATTACTTAATGGTTTAAGTAGAAAATTTAGTAAGAAATATAAAAGGACGTAAATAAAATATTTCTACTCGTAAATTATTTAGGTTTTAATTAAAAAAACTCAAATTTAATTTTACTATTGTCAAGTCGAGTTTGAGTTTTTGTATAAACTGAGTTTGAATATCTTAATGCAGAGCTCGAGAGGCTTGTGAGCATAATTTAGATATTTTTTTTATTTTTTATTTGTAACAAAAAATCTTAGTTTATGATCTAATTTGAAATCTAGTATGAAAATCTAGCGATTTTTTATCAAAAGAGAACCTAATAAAACGAGATTGAGTAGTTTAATTTTTTATTTTGAATTACGATTAAACTTAAAAAAATTAATTAAACTCAAACCAATTTTCTTATTGTTTGAATTTGATTGATTACACTCTAATATTATATAATCTATAGCTAATACATTACTTTTTTACATAAGATTTTTTTCTTTTCTTTTTTTTCCCCTTATTTTTTTTCTTATTTAATTTCATCCACAATATTAAAGAGAAAAAAAATTGATTTTTTAATGATTTTACATGATCATATTTAACAATGATTTAATGTTTAATATATATATATAGATATATATATTATATTTTTTTACTTTTTGAACAAAATTCGAATTCATTATTTTATAAATAAGAAAAAAAATCATATGACGATATCAATGGGGAATATTAAAGTTAACATTATTTTACTCAAAAGTAGTATTATAATTCTATAATTCTCTATTAATATTGTTTATATCTATGTTGCTTTCATTTTGGATTTTTATGGTCACAACTTATAATTTACCAACATTCATTTCATTAGATCAAAGCTTACATATATAATTTGGTAAATGTTCATAATTATGAAACTTAATTTTGAATTATTTAAAATTTATTTAAAACTATTATGATCATAACATTTGCTACAATTTATAATACTACAAATTTTGAATTAAATAAATGATAAATATTTTTATAATAACACACTTATGGTACGTTAGTTTGTTAGAATGAAATAGAGCTGTAATGAAATAGCTTTTCTACGAGAATAAAATAATTATATACAGTAGTTTGATTTAGTAAAATAAAACAGTATGATATTTAAATCTCTTAAAGTAATTTTTTATTCCGTCTAAGATTAAAATAGTTATTTAATAAAAAAACTCTAAATAATTATTCCATAATTTTTTAAAATAAAATTTTAATAAATTATTTTATAAAATAACTATTCATCAACTAAACAAATATATTATTATAATAAAATTTCTGTCGCACTAAACTAAATAGATTTATAAGTTTTGCATAAGCCCAAATTTTATCAAA
>JAQSVH010000014.1:4744015-4755468 GCA_029448705.1 Adansonia digitata
AACTCGGGGGATCTCTGGGTATATACAGACAGCAGGGATATAATCGACGTGGCAACAGTGTCGAGGGAGAATCTTAGAAGGCTTTTCATGTATATAGATAAGTTACCACTGATTGTCCCTGATACCATTTTTGATACTTATGATTCCCACCTAAGGTGATACGTACATTCTAAAATATCTTCTCCGTGGTCCAAGTATTTTTCTGCTCGATTTCTCTTGATTGCATAAAGTCCAAATCGCTTGATTTGGCAAATTTAGTTCAGCTATTACTGCAGTGCTTTTTTCCTACTTCTCACCGCAATGAAAATCATGCCCGAGTTATTGTGGGCTGGTGCTGAAGACGAAGTACTTTATCTAGGAGCCCTTAAATTGTATTTACTATATGTGTACATGCTTGTATAGCCTTAATGCTTGATGATAAAAATCCTTACCAAATCATTTTCTCTCATCTGCTTTTTACTATTTTTTCATGCTCGATGTCTTCGAGGTTATGCTTGATTTCATTTAAGTTTTTCCATATATTTGAAGTATCATATTTTTATTACCATTTTTGAATACGTGTCGGACACAGATCTGTAACACGGTTAGTTTAAGGGAAAGAGTTAGGGTAACATATATGCTCAACAACTTGAATAAGCTATAAAAGTGTTTTGAAGTAATATACAACAACTCGAATACTGGCTGAACAACAATCAACTTGTTTTTCAATTGCATGATTGCGTGGAATGAATGAGATGATCAGTGGTGTCTGTTACTGAAGTTTTGAGCAAAAACCATGTCTTAGTTTATGTTACCTGGACTTGGTGATAGTTGGATGCAAATATGTGTGATTTGGGTATGTTCAGTTTTTTAAGAGTACTTTTATATATTTAAAGGATTGTATTTTCATATCAATGACTGAATATATATTAAATATAGGTGTAGATACGAATATTTTAGAAAAATTGAAAAAGTTCGAGTAACATATGTCTTGGTTAGACATATGCCAATGTCTGTCCTCTATATTGATTTTCTTATGTGTCCTTTATCCTTTTCTGGCCTTTTTCTTCCTCCACTGTTTTTTAAAAAACAGCCTGGCTCAAAGCGTGATTCTGAGTTCCATCGAATTTTATTTTTAAAATTCTAGTTTGATTCGAGATAAAAATTAAATTGTTCGAGTTTATTTGATTAGACTCGTGCATTTAGTAGAAAATGAGTTTGATTTTCATGTGTTGCCTTTAAAGTTGATTATTTGCACTTGACTTTAAGCTCGAATTAATATTTCTTTTACATTAAATAAAATAATAAATATATACTAAAAATAAAAAAGGCTTAATCAAGGTTTATTTTGAGTAAAGTATTAAAATATTCAAATTATATTGCATTAATTGTATTACAAATGATTGAGTTGAATTTAATTTTTTTTTTTCAAATCGAATTTGAACAAGCTTGTGCTTACAAGTATTTTGTTTACATTTCTGTATTTAATATATCATATTATTTGTATTTAAACATATAATACTGGTTAAACTTATTACATTACTTCTATATTTATAAATGTGTTGTATTTTTGTGTGATATTTAAAATCATCGTATATAAAACGGTGAAACTCCACGAGCACCGTCCAATCATCCATCTATAAAAGAACTCTTAAATTTTTAGTGACCGAGAAATTGGCAAAGAAACACAAATTATCCCATCATTTTATGAATCAAAATTGTCCAAAAAAAAAAAATTATAAATGGGGCAGCAAAAGGAATCATTTTCTCAGAAAAAAGAGATTGAAAGAGAAGAAGAGAAAAGGAAGAAAAAAAAAGATAAACAATCAAACGGTTTGGAGATAGAGAAAGATGGCGAAAGGGGAAAAGAGAGAGGAAGAAGGTGTAGTAATGGTGAATGATTTTTTCTGGTCATATACAGATGAACGTCATGCTTCAAGGAGACGTCAGATCTTCTCTCAATACCGTCAAATCAAAGAGCTCTTTGGCCCTGATCCCTGGGCTTTCCTTAAGGTATTTGCCAAAATTCATGTATTTGTTTCGTTTTACAGCTTTTAGATCCAGAGCAATGCCACTGTATAAGATCAAATCATTGCTTATGTTTTAGTGTCTTCTCTTTTTTGTTATTTACCTAAATGGAAATCTGGGTCCTTCTTCGATTAAAAAAAAGGGGTAATCATTCGAGTCACATTGATTGGAATTAGTCTCTTTCTGTGATTTAACTTCATGGTTTTTTGTGTTTTGTGTTTACCTGGAATCTGCTTCTTTTTCTGGACTGCAAATTGGGATCAAGTTGGGTGGTGTAGATTTGGTGAAATGTATTCTTTGCCAACTTTATGAAATGGGGATGCTTTTATACCAAACACTTAAGCTGCATTTGCTTTATTTTGTAGTAATTTGTTTGGAAAGTTAGCAAAATAAAAGTAACCTAGTTTTTGATTCAATTAATTTAGCACCAAAAATTTCATTTTTGCCTTTCAAGTAGCTTTGGCATTTGAGAATCTGGGGTTTACATCACCTTTTGTTGCAGTCTCCCATGTTACTTGAATTTGGACGTGAGTGTGGGTATATGTTTGATACGGATATATTAAATTTTTTTAAAGCTTTTTTCGTATATTTGAAGGGTTATATTCCAATATCCATATCCGAAAATGTATCGACTACGGGTGTTGGATAGAGGTACTTCAAGAAAAACAAAGAGTCAAAGCAATATAGGCTGTCACAATCAAGTAATTCCCATTCCCCTATTGCTGGATGGCTCTTTCTGTTTAAGAACGTTCGAATGATAGATCCATTTGAAGTGAATTGTGTCAATGAATATAAAGAAATACGTGGATATTGATCACCTTGAAATTGTGGTATTTGCAGATTAGTTTGGTTGTTTTTCTTCAGCTATGGGCTGCAACTACCCTCCACGATGCTGGCTGGCTGAAGATAATGGGAATTGCCTATTTCTTTGGCTCTTTCCTCAACCACAACTTGTTTTTAGCCATCCATGAGCTCAGCCACAATCTTGCCTTCTCTACTCCTGTCTACAACCGTTGGCTCGGGATTTTTGCGAACCTCCCTATCGGTGTGCCCATGTGCATCACTTTCCAGAAGTATCACCTCGAGCATCATCGTTTCCAAGGGGTAGATGGTATCGATATGGATGTCCCAAGCTATACCGAAGCCCGTATCGTGACTCATGTTGTCTCGAAAGCCATATGGGTCATCTTCCAGCTCTTCTTCTACGCGCTCCGCCCTCTATTTCTCAAACCAAAGCCCCCCCGGTTATTGAGAGTTCATCAACTTATTGATCCAGGTCGCTCTTGATGTGACTGTAGTTCAATTTTGGGGACGGAAATCTTTTGCCTATTTGATCCTCTCAACATTTGTTGGTGGTGGAATGCACCCGATGGCCGGACATTTCATCTCCGAGCATTACATATTCAAGCCGGACCAAGAGACGTGTTCTTACTACGGTCCCCTCAATCTTTTGACATGGAGCGTTGGCTATCACAACAAGCATCATGATTTCCCAAGGATTCCTGGACACAAGCTGCACAAGTTGAAGGAGGTCGCTCCGGAATATTACGAGGGCTTAGAGTCGTACAAATCTTGGAGCCAGGTCATTTACATGTATGTCATGGATCGATCCGTTGGACCTTTTAGTCGAATGAAGAGGAAGCTCTCAAAAAAATCCGAGTAGGCAAATTCCCCAGTTGCTTTCTCAAGTTTGTAACATTCAAGAGGAATCAGGTTTCCATTTATGTAGTTTTTAGACGATTAAGTTAGATATTCATTGATGAACCATTCAAAGATGAATTATTTACTCACATTTATATGCATAGACATTTGAGACAGGCTCCTTTCTTCTTGGTTATTTCTCTTGCAATATTCAAGGACATCCTCTTAAATCTTGTCATAAAAATCATCAAAGAATAGCGTAATGGGTATTAATTAATAATAATAATAATAAAACCCATATGAAGGGTTCATATATGTATGTATATGTATATGTATATGTATATGTATAGATGTTCAAACATTTGAGAAACATAGAGTTTGGAAGAAATATCTGAAAATTGCTCCATGTCCTTTAGAATTAGACCCTAAAACATAAAAGCTTATTAGATGACGAGAATATATCTATATCCAACACAAGTATAATTAATTTTATGAAAATTTTTTAATCTATTTGGAAGATCATATTTTCGTAATTATGTTTAAATATGTGCCGGACATATTACTTTAAAAATAAGAAGAGTTTTGGTAAAAACGAGTTCTATTATATGTTAGACAGGATTTCATCAAATACATATATTTATATCTAACACTTATTTAAATTCAGATAACCTAAGTTACTTTTTAATTTGTGATATTTAATATTTAATCAGATTAAAAAATCAAAAATAATATTTATCCATTTAAATTTAAAAACTTGTTAGAAAATCTATACCAAGTTTTGTAGGAATAATAATTATTAAAGGAAAGTTTCTAAGCATTTTCAAAGACTTGCCCAGGAAGGAGATAAAATTAGAGCGGTAATAATTTGATTTAACGATGAAATTGATCATTATTATATGAATATAATACGAAAAAAATAAAATATATTATAATATAAAAAATTAAAAATAAATATTATATAAATATATAAATATTTTACAATATATATAATATAAATTATTATAATATGATAAAAATACAATAAGAATAAATGAATTATCAAATTGTATTTGAACCCACACTAGTGGGCTAAAAGGATGAAACTTTCATGGCAAACTTCAACAACTTGCAGGAGAAGGAGATCGATTGAAATGAAAATTTAAAATTGGAAAACAAATAATCAAAATTATTATTAATAATTACACTCTCGAAGAGGAAGAATCAAATCTGACTGTACAGCCAAGCTATTAAGCGCCAAAAATCCTTTTCTTCATCATTGGCTTTGCTTGCTTTATCTCTTTTTCTTCTTCTTCTTCTTTCTTTTTAATTGTTAAGAAAAAAAAAAGTAATATTTTCTCTATAAATAATTCTCCAAACTTCACAAGAATTTCAACTTTCTTCCTCCAAAACCCTCACCCAAAACCCTTTGGTAGGTTCTTTAAAACTCTCTTTTTTGCCTTTTGAGTTGAATTTAAATTCTTGTTTGCTTTTTTTTTTCTTTTTCCTGAAATGGGTTCTTGTTTGAACCCGATTCTTTGCAGCCCGAATTGGTATTTGCTTAATAAAAAAAATATTTTGATTTTCATTTTTTTAAAGTGTAGCCATTGAAATGTTAATGAAAGAAATAGGTATTTTCATTTTTGTTTCAAAGATGGAGTCTTTCTTGCATGCATCTTTGATGACTGTACTAAAAAAAGTACAGTGTCAGAATCAAAACTTGTTGTGGGTGGCTTATAGTATGATGATCTCGGCATTATATTCGCTAACTAATGGGATTAACTTTTTCTCTTTTTTTTTTTCCTACTTAAATTAGTAATTTGTTTATTTACTCATTCTTCTTTTCCATGTTTTGGTTGTTTTTCTCTTTCTGCTAATTGATTTGGTTAGTGCAGGAGCTTTTAAAACTCTATAATTGGTAAGTCATATTTGTTGCAATCCATGTTTCTTTTTGGCTGTGCATTTGTTAAATGATGTGAGACATGATAATGTTCTAATGCTGGTCATGGATAAGAATTCTCTGTTTGGTTGTTTAAATATTTAAATCTTCTACCCTTTGTAGCTTAAGTTGTACATTGAATCCTTTCTTATTTTTCTCCTCTTGTTTTGTGAAGTAAATGGAGGTTGCTGGCTTAAATGGATTGCAATCTGATGAGGAGATGGCATTGAGCTGTTTGCTTGATGCATTCGGTTCTGTATTTTCTCTTAACGACATTGCTTCGGCTTATTGTGAGGCTGGCAGGGATGCAAATTTGGCTGGTCAAATTCTGTATGAAATTCAGGGGAGCTCCTGTTCAGTTGTTACCGATCAATCTAATGGTGAGGCGGAATATGATGAAACTTTGGGATCAACCTGCGGTAATAATTCCCAAAATTATTGTCAAGCAAATGGGGATTTTACAGATCCTAAGCAAAATAAGCAACCAGTTTCAGCTGCTAATGATGCATCTACTGGAAATGGGAAAGAGGATGAACCTTCGGAATCAAATAGTTTGCAGAATTCTTGTCAAACAAATGGTGATCTCAGAGCTCCAAAGAAAAAAGGGAGATCGGTTTCTGGAGGCACTGTTTCAAGCATGCTAGGAAAGGAGTATATGAAGTCTGTCCCTTTGGCTAATGGTTCACATCCAGGAACCAAACCTTTGAAGGTGGATTCAAAGGAGCTGGCAAGGTCTTCGTTTTGGGGGGAAGGACAAAAATCCAATAGTCTGAAGGAGGATCGTATGCACAAGGATATGGAAGATTTCCTTTTCAAAATGCTTGGAGACGGATTTCGACTGGACAGGGATGTGATTAGAGATGTTCTCGGTAAACCAACTGTTAATCATTGCCATCTTAACTGATCCTAATCTGGTCTTAGCTGTGTTATTTTTTTAGGCTACCCATTAGCATTTTCAATATATTATTTATTAAAAGAAAGATCTTTCAAATTCATAAAATCACATACATTGAACATGTCATTGTCAATTGAATTTGAGTCAATATTATGTTTGCACATCTTCAGACATACTAATCATGTGGAACCACTAATCAGCTTTTATTTTTATATTTGCAGAGAGCTGTGGATACAACATGCAAAAGGTATGGAATGATATCCTCATTTTAAAGGATCTACTGTTCTTATTCAATAAATGTGCACTTCCCAAGCTTTTTGTTTGGTCAAGTTATCATGTACTATTTGGGCAAATGAAGTTTCTATTGGCTTTATTTATTGTTGGTCGGCCTTTTAATGGCTTTCCTACTTTGAGGAATAAGATACTTTTGAAGGTTTTTTAATGGTTGTGGATGAAATGTTCTCCATCTAGTACAGTACCTATAAACTCGTTAGAACTGATCAATATTCCTTTCCTCTCTCTCGACTCATAAGAGCATGGAAAAGCTCCTTGGCCGGTCCGCAGTGAGTTTGGACGAAGAGAAAAAATTTCTTGGCGAGTCCAGTACAGAGGTTAGTCTAATGATCAAGCGCGTAAGCCCAGTGGGTACTTGCCGGTATGATTGTATGCGTCATTCTTTGTGAGATTAAAATAAAAGTGCTAATGCATGTCTTTTTCTTGCATTTCTCTATGTCATGTTAATTATGAGTAGCTGTCCGGTTTTCCGCATTAAAGAGTAAAATTATTCATCATTCAAACTATGCATTACGAATTTGTGATTGGTTAGGAAATTTAAGTTGATGACTGCCAGTCTCTTTAAAAAAAAAAAATCTGAGCACAGTTTATATGGACAAAGTTTTATCTGCTTTATCTTCATGACTTTTTCATTGACTATATACAACGTTCGAACACTACAAATTGCATCAAGGGAAAAGCATTGGTAATTAACTCATGGCAACATTGGTTCTTAATCCTTCAAATTTTAATGTCAAGTATCATGCAATGTCTGTGATTGAAGTTGTATGTATTAAGCTTGCCATGTATGGAGATTTTTTTTTTTTTTAATTTCTGTTTGTATCAAACTTGCGTGTTTGTATTATAATCATCAGTATTGATTCTCTTTTTCTGTTACTCTGTTCATTTTTACAGACTAATGATATACATCCAAGGGCAGGGGAGCCTTCAGAAGAAAAGTAAGTTATATGACTTCTTGTTGAGTTCATATTTTTTGTTTCTTTTCTTCTTTTTTTTTTTTTTATTAAGGTTCAATGGTTTACCTTTTTATCAACAGAGAGAATTAGGGAGAGAAGTTATGCTACTAGGACTTGGGTGTCAGTGTTGGATATGATTATGTATTCAACATGGGTATGTTCAATATTTTCTAAGTTTTTCCATGTATTTGAATGGTCATACTCCCTTTCCCATGTCCTAATATGTGTCAGACACAGGTGTGAGATATGATTACTTCAAGAAAAATGAAGAGTCGGAGTAACGTAGGAGAGAAGCGTTTCATGAATAATTTATCAATTAGTTACTAAATTAGGATTTCTTCTGAAAGGGAAATGTAATTTCCACATTTTACAATTCCTGATGAACTCTCCCTGTGCTTCACTCTCTAGCAGAGACACAGTTTCGAATGCAAATGTTGGAGCAACACAACAAAAGAACAGAAATGATCTTGAAATGGAAGTCTTGGCTGCTTTGTTTGATGGTCCTCAGAGATTTGATGAATTGCCTAGGATAAGAATGAGGTCTAAAAAAAGGCCAATTGCATTAGGAACACTTGTGGAAGGACCTCTAATTGATGATTTTGCTGCTGAGCAGAAGGCTGATAGAGTTTGCTTACAAGAGGATAAAAAAGATGGTATGTGCTCTTCTCCATTTCACTTGGATGTTTATGTAACTAAGTGTAGTGTAATATGCTAATCTTACTTGGACTCGGCTGTGAATGTCGGATGTAGGTATGTGCCCGACCCAAGTATGTTCATTTTTATAAGTTTTTTCATGTATTTGGGGGGTCCTTTGAGAGTCATATCCCCATACAAATGTCTAAATATTCATGGACAGTAGTACTTCAAGAAAAACGCCTTTTCACAACATTCTCCGTTGCTCTGTTTGTGAGCATTTATAATACATCACTACCAATTATTCATAAGCTAAATAGTTTGCTCCACATAAATCACTACCAATGGGAAACAACTGCATCTGGCTGCAAATTTGCTGCTACTGTTTGCACATTTATGTTTGCAATATCTTGGGTTCCTTTTGTTTTTTTATATGCAAGTTTTAGTTTATCTTGATTTGATGATTACTTGCAGATGAAGATATAGATGAAGATAAAGAAGATAGTTTCCAGGCTCTTCGAAAAGCTGTGAAGGAATATAGGGGCACAATGAAGGAATATTATAAAGCTGTAAGTCTTGTGCTTTTATAATGTTGGTCCCTTGTATTTGCACGCTGACACTATTCTGAAATGCCTGATGCAATTTATTATTATATCAATCCCGTGTATATTCTACGTAACTGCTATGTGTTCCTTGTCAGGCTGTTGATGCTTTTGCTAAGGGGGACCAAGATCAAGCGAACAGACTTCTAGAACAGGTAAAATATTTAGCTACAAAATTAATTATGTGCATGTTCTCTTGACACACTTTGCTTCTGAGGCACTAGAAAAACCTACATATTCTTCCTGATTGTTTATGGATAAAGCTGATAAAGAGTTGTAAATCGAGTGAAAGGAAGTTTTCCCAAGCTTTGTCATCTGGTGTCAACTTTCATTAGCTTATTTATCGGGCTGTAGGAGCTTATAAATACGGGACCGTTGCTGTTTAAAAATTGGGATGTTCTATTAACAGCTTTGCTTTTTATTTAAACTTAAAAATATGAATTCCAATAGGTATTCAGTTTTAGGGTAGTGGGGTATAATAGAATATTATGGTCATATGAGTTTAACGAATCCAGTTATGAAGGTGGACTTTGGTGTGGCAGGGACAATTTTTTCGTGAGAAGGCTCGCGAAGCTGATGAAGAATCCAATAAAAAGATTTTCGAAACTAGGTTAGCTTCTAGTTCTTTGACATGTTTCGGAAGATCCGCCTTTTTTTGTTCTGTCTGTCTTAACCTTTTTCTGAATTGAGTTTCTCAGGAACACTGAGACCGAAGATGAAATGTTGCTTGACTTGCATGATCATGGTGCCAAGGAGGCAATAAAGCTTTTGAAGTGTCACCTATCTTCACTAGCCAGCATCCCATGTAAGTCACTATTCTCCCAACTTGATTTTACTCTCGAACCAAACTGTTTTATTCATTGTTTTTTTTTTTATTTTTTTTCAACCAGCACTCAAGTACCTAAAGGTCATTGTTGACACCGATGACGAAGACTCCTCGAAAGGCACTCGTAGACGATTGGTAAGACTTTCTACACGAGTTTACCATGTAAACCCTTGGCTTAGTTGGAAAGAAAAAAAATAGAGAGGGAGATCATGTAAATATTGGTTCAACCGCCATTTGTTGCAGGTCATGAAGCTATTGGAGAAGGAGTCAATTAGTTGGAGTGAAGGGGAAAACTCTGGGTTAGTATTGATTCGATTGGATAAAATCAACCCTAAAAGTTTGAGTTTTGCCAAAAAATAGCATTGATTCAAGTTGGCTTCTCAAAAGATCATTGAGGTTTAAACTAAACTAATACCTATTGTTTGAAAAAAAAAAAAAAGCTTAAATGAGTGCAAGTTGCTGTTTGAATCATTCATTTTCTAGTCTGTAATTGCAAATTTTGGCATTCTTATAAACTCTTTCTATGATTGTATGTCTATATATATATATGCGTGTGTATGTATGTATTAGCAAATCTGTAATCGAATTTGGAAATAATTTATTGTATTTTGTGTTAAAATATTTAAAATGATATTTCTATATTTTTATAATTAAATTTAAATAAAATATTTTTTATTGAATGAAAAGTGATTCGAGCTGATTTGCTTAACTCAAATCATTAAATCTTGTACTCAAACTTGACCCAATATAAAGTAAACCGGATGAATTGCTCAACCTTTGAATAACTCTAGCCAGGAGCTTTGTTAGCATAATTATGGTTTTTTTTTTTTTTTTCTCATTACCTTCGCAGTTTCTTTTTTATTGAATTGTATTAAGAATTGCATTTGAGAAAACGGCATTTGTCTGTTGGAATTAGAGTTGTTAATGGGTTGACCAATTTATCCGGTTTGTGTTAAATTAGATTTAAGTAAAGATTTTTATACTTTGAGTCGATATGGCTCAAATTGTTGCTTATACTAATATTTACAATAAAATTTAAATATAAATAAATATTTTTAATATTATTTTAAATAATGATATAAATGTTTTGATTGGATCAATCCATGAATGTCACTAATTCAAATGTGTTAATCTAACTAAAATGAAGTGAGAAAACCAAAGGGTATTTCATAAGCTCTATGACTATGACCTTAAAGCTAAAATGAACTTTGTTCATTTTCTGAAAGCACCCACAAGTAAAAAGGAACCAAATCTACCCTCCTTCCTTTGGTGATTAGCATTTGTTTCCCAAGTGTTGAGCAAGGAAATCCAGCAACTTTATTTCCAGAGCTTTGAATTGGGCTATTTGCGCCTGCAATTCCTCCTTTTCTTTCCTCAGATTCTCGTTCTCCTCCATCAGTACTGTTCGAAGATTATTGCCTTTCATCTGATCATCTTCATGATGATTATGATGATTATGATCACAGGCCTTCAAGAATGCAGGAAATACACTACTTGCCTCGCTTTTCTTCCTTGTTATCTCCACTAACATATGCTTACAACCTCTCTTGAACTTCTCATGCTTGAATTCCCATCTTTTTGATGTTTTCTTAAACCCCTGCTTCAAAATTATATCACTATTATAAGCATGAATGAAACATGCAAATATAAATCCAAATTGGGCGAATGTTCACAGGCAGAACCG
>JAQSVH010000014.1:4777880-4788512 GCA_029448705.1 Adansonia digitata
CATTCTTCTCTCAAATAACAATTTGAGTTCGAAGTATAATATCTGGGTTATGAAAAGCACATGATCTTTCACTTCATCATTTATATTTTCCTAAACTTCATCCATCTCATTTATATAATGTCTGGATATAAATTGCAGGGATCTCTCCTATAATTTCATTAATGGATCGATTCCTGAAAGCCTAGGACAGTTGACTGCTTTACGCAGGCTGTAAGTTTTCAACCGGTTGATTAAATCTGGAACCTGAACATATACAGCGGGAGTTTGATTTTAAGTTCTCATTTTGCAGGAATCTCAACGGCAACTCTCTGTCCGGACAAGTCCCAGCTGCCCTCGGAGGAAGGCTTTTGAATGGAGCCAGCTTCAAGTATGTTCTCCAAATCTCATTAATTTTTGGTCTAAAATGTTTGTCTATGAGGAATGAATTTGCCACATACTGATGGCAAGGAAAGAATTATGGTTATCAAAGTACTTTGGAGGTCCCCATATTATACCATCTAGTGCAAATTGGACTCTCTAGTAAAAAGCTAAGTAATTTAGTACTTACACTTTTAAAATTAAACCAAAAAGGTAAAATCAGTAACTGGGGTAACGTTTGTCATGAAAAAAAAACTGATGTGGCATTTGATTTCCGTTAAAATGATGTGTATGGCTAATACTGACATGGCATGTTAATATGGTTAAACCATACAAGTCATTCTTTTAACATAAATCAAATATCACATCTTTTTTCACGACAAACATTATCCAAGCTATTGATTATACCTTTTTGCTTCAATTTTAAAAGTATAAAAACTAAATTACCCAACTTTAGTACGTGGACCTTTCAGGCACTTTGATCAAGAAATACTAAAATATAAGATGAGAACAAGAGCATGCACTTGCATATCTATTGTTGCAAGTTCAAATGTCAGATACTTACTCGAGTTGGATGCAGTTTTACTGATAATGCTGGCCTCTGTGGCATACCTGGACTACCTAAATGTGGACCCCACCTCTCTGTCGGTGCAAAGGTTGGCATTGGCATTGGTGCAACTTTGCTTTTCGTACTTCTTGTTATCTGTTCAATTTGTTGGCGGAAAAGGCGGCAGAATATTCTTCGAGCACAGCAGATTGCGGGTTAGTACCTTTAGGATAAATCTCATAACTATCATAGCAGCATTTTGTTGGATTTCAGTTCTTTGCATATTTATATTTCATTCATCTTCAGCAGAAAGAGGTGCTCCCTATGCAAAAGCAAGGACCCAATTATCGCATGATATCCAGATGTCGAGGCATCATAGTCATGGCCCTGCTCGGACAGCTGCTGAGAATGGACCTATCTTGCTATCGTGATTAATAATTGTTCCAGCTCTTCTCCCAGGAAGATGAAATTCAGAACCTTAGTTGATTTTAGTTCATGATGCTGCCTAATCTCCCTTTCCGCTGGCAATCTTGACCTCTAAAGCCATAAAGCCCTAAAGAATCTCATCTAGAAAGGTAAGATAACCCCCAACAATGACACTAAATGCAGCAAAACTAATCATCTTTGTACATTATTTAAATCCTCCTTTTCAATCAATTTTGTCAAAAGAAATCTTTGTAACAAATTGAAGAAACTAGTGTATATTACAAAGTCAAATATTATTTCCACCTATCTTCTGTATGGTGAATTCAGAAAGGAAAATGGCTCCATCAGATCATATGGCAGAAAGTAAAGAAAGGACACACAATTCTCGAAGTTGTAAGCTTATCTTAGTCCTTTGAAATTCATTGTAATTTATTCTTCCGTCTTCAGATTTTTTTTTTTTAATTTGTTTTGAAGGGACTGTTGTTTAGAATGTTAGTAAATGTGTATGATTTATTGAATATGTTTTTTTTTTTCTAGAAATCTATAGAAATAAATATTTATGATGACTAAGGGGTCGCTTATTGCACATTATATTTTTATTGTCGTTACATCGAACTTAGGGTCTAAGCAAGTCAAAGTAGTAAAATGTTTGAGCTTATTTTGAATTTTAGGCTTAGAGCTTGGCTCAAATTCAATTGAGTTTCATTAAAGTTAGAGTCTAATCCGAGATAAAAATTGAATTACTTAAGCTCATTTGATTAGGGTTATTTATTTAGCAAAAATGAGTTTCATCCTTACGCTTGGCTTTAAATTTGATTGTTTGAATTTGAATTTAAAGTGAGATTTTTTTAATATTAATTAAAAATAAAAATATATATATTAAAAAATATCAATACTCAAATCAAGCATTAGGATATTTTGAATTTAACTCTCAATAGCTTGAGCTATTGGATTCGATATGGATGTTTTGTTAACATCAAGCTCAATTATATTGAATATTTAAAAAATTAAAACGATTTTGAATATATTCGACTGTTTTATATTAAACACATGATTATATATCATAGACATCTTTATGGGTTAGATAGTTTAGCCAATTTGACGGTTGTGATCTATATAAGGTTTGTCGCAGATAAAATATTTTGTAATTTAAGTTGATTCAATCTGATTTAAATTATTATTTATGTATTAATTTTTATTTAAATTTAACTATAAGATTAATATAAAAATATTTTTTAAAACTATATTAAATAATAATATAAAATTTCGAATTCATCTAAAAATTTAAGATAAAAAATAAAATTTGACACCGCATCCAAAAACCTTTGTTTTGAATGGCTAAAAAAAACCAGGGACATGAATGAACAGACCAAGGAAAGTGGATTCCTAAAACAAAGACATAAAAACAGACCAACACGCAAAAACCTTCTGTGATGTTCTATCGTATCTACCTGTCTCTTACACTCCACCTAATAATCCCCGCGTCAGCAGCACTCAGTAAAAGCTCTTCATTACCCATCACTTTAAAATGCACAACCCTCCGCCCAAATTCCGGCCGTCATTTCGAAAACTCCACCATCCCGTGGGTCCCGCATCCCCTCGTCTCTTTCTTACACCCTATTCTTTAACGTGGGATCATTGACAAAGATGCGTGCTAAACTTTTTAGGTTTGTGGACCCCACCTGACTCCAAAGAATCTGTCGGCAGCCACGGCCTCCACCGTCATGCAAGATGTGCATGGCGAGCTAAGTATTTTATATCGAAAGATTTAGATAAAAAAATTAAAATAAAATTTTTATTATTTTTAATTTAAAAATTGAAATTTTAAAAAATCGAGGAAGAGCGAAGAGGGGCCGGAAGGAGGACCAAGCCTTTGCTCGCCCCTTAGCTACGCCCTGTGCAAAGGAGTCATGAATGATCATGCATGTGTTGTGGGAGATTTGATCTGCATCATCATGATCATATTATTGTTATGATGATAATGATGAAATGGATGATGGTGCATGATGGGGAATTTTGGACGGCGGCTAAATTCTGTCCACTAATTTCATGGGCCCAAGGTGAAAATTATAAAATGTGACTTTTATCAAAGGAAGTATTTTTTAGAACAACAAAACTAAATATGAGCAAACAATCATTCCATGCATCCCACTCCTCCATATCTGAATGGGAGATAAAAAAAATAATAATAATAAAGAAAAAAAAAAAACAATAACAAATGGTTCCAACTCCCAAAAGGTATTAGTAAGTTTATTTTGTATGACTTGAAAGAATAATCAAACTAGTTTTCTTTTTTAATTGGAATAATTTGGACAAAATTTTGTTAATAAGAGAAAAATCAAGATTATTCAAATTTAAAATTCAATTCAATTAATTTATGCAATAATTTTTTAAAATTGATATTTATTAAATGTGACATTCTAATTTCAATATTCGTTATTCTTTTTTTACAGTTAAATTACGACTTTTTTTACAAAATAAAAATTCATGGCTTAATTTTAACTTAAATATTTTTAAAAATATTGCCAATTAATTTCTCCATCAGTCCGGATAAGATAAGGTATTTTGGTGAGCTAGGGGCTTTGGCTCCACAGGGCCAGGGTTCTATCCCTGGTGCCTGCAACGCCAAGGGTGGTTTAGCGACTTTTTTTAATGCTTGTTTGCAAAGTATTACTATAAATAATATATTAAGTGCTCCCTTAAATAATATGAATCGCCTATGAAAAGAAAAGGGGAATGAGAAAGGCATGAAAAAGGTGGGAAGAAAGAAAAGAAAGTAAAGAGAATGGACCAATGTAAATGGCTAAATGCTCCATTTCTTTTGTTTCTTTGAAAAAGAAAGAAAGCAAGGAAGAAAGGGAAAGAAAAGATAGATCAATAAAGAGAAAAAAAGAGAAAAAACAAAAACGACCCAAACCTAATGAAGTTTAAAGAATATATTCGTATCATCAGAAAAAAGTTATATAAAACGGTTTTATATATCAATATATATATCTTTTCTATTCAAATAATATTACTTAATCAATTTTTTATTATAAATATTGATTTCAATAATTCATTTAATTATTTTTGTAATAAATAGTTGATTACATCACTTGATTTAAGTAGAAAGTATAAATACTTATGTCAAGTATGATAATTTCAGACAATTTTTTCTCTCCCTATTATAACCATGGTTTCAACTTATTATTGTCTAATTTTTGAGGCACAAAAGGGTTTTGTAGATCAATCATTTTTAATCGAAGTGAAATTTATTAATTCTTCCAAAGGAGGTTAAGGTTTTTTTTTTTAATAATGAAAATGAGTCGTAATATCGTAAATATATTTTGTCCCAAAACAACAAACAAGACACCGAGATCAAAGTATCAAAATGCAACCTACACATGTCCGATAATCCATGTTAAAAATATGGATCGAAAGTCTAACTGATTAAACCTTTCGATTCTCAATCGGTTTAACCAATTGGTTCTTCCATTTTGATATATATATATATATATGCATTTTATATTTTAAATGTTAATCTAAAACTAAAATAAATATTAATTATAGGTAATGATAAATAAAAAAATTGCATTGGACGTAATAGTAGAAGCTTTAATATATTACTAAAATATTAAAAGTTCGAATTTTATTAATTACAAATAAAATTTTTAAAAAATATATACTCAATTTTTTATCATTTGAATCAATTTAATTATTATGTAATTCTTATATAATTGTCTAATTAAACAAACTATCAATTCAACTAATCCGATCAACCAATCCAATTTATTATTCCACACCGATAACTTATTAAGCCTCAATTTTCCCCAAGCAGCCTCCATATATTTTGTACTAAAATTACAAAGATAAACTACAAAGAACAAAGGATACTAGACGAGATCACAAGACCTTTACTTAGAGTAGAAATAGAACTGTAAAAATAAAGACAAAAGCCAAGAGTACGAAAAACATGTTGTTAGGTACCATGCAATCATGTCGAGGCACTCAGACTTCTATCCACACACCGTGTCCGACGGCTTTGACATTATCCTTATGGTATGGGCGATGATATATATATATATTTCGTTTCGTTTCGTATCTTTCTTTGGTTTGTTTTGAAATTTTCACCCACCACAAAACCATCATTAACCTCTTTGAATATGTATACGACAGCGTCTAAATTCCTTGCATTCACTCGTATGCTTTCGGCCATGCTTTTTATGTTTATCTCATTTTGTTGAACTTCTTATAGTTTTAAGCAATCTTTGTTAGGCAAGAATTAGGTTTAGCATTAGAAAAAAAAAAGTTTCTAACTTAATTCAATTTATTTATAACGATCATTTTTTAAAAATATTATATTTAATATATTTAAAATTAATTTTCAATCATATGCAATTTGACCTTTTTTTTTATTTTTAAATTACGATCTTTTTTGTTAAAAAGAAAAAAATGAATAGAACATCAATTTTGAGTTGATAATTACCATGTAACATTAGAGAGGTCGGATAATTAATTATCGAATTACAATATTTTACAAAGAAAATATTAGTCATTATTTAAAAATTTTAAATTTTTTCTTTAGAACAAATATTTTTTGTCCTTTCTATGTCAATTAAAACACTCATTTTATGTTTATATCTTTTATTAAACTTTATAAATTCAAGTTCCATTAAACTTTTACTTTGTTTATCATATAAGTTTAGTTTAGTTATAAACTTGGACTTTCCATTGGAGGACTATCAAGGAAGAAAGTAAAGACTCATATGCTTAATAGCAACCAAACAACAATTAGACAAAATCCGAAGATGACAAACTAAATAAGGAGCCCTTTCAATATTGAGAAGAAAAAAAGAGCCTTAAAAACAAAAGACAACTCATTTTCTATATGAGTTTGCTTATATGTTGCCTATAAAAAAAAACATGTTAAAAAATTATATAATTATTAATGTAAAAAAGATTTTTGTATTCATTATGTTATTTTTTATTTAAAATGAAATATTTGATTTTAAAATTTTTTAATGTATTATATATTTATTTTTAACGGCTCATCAAATAATTATATTATATATTTATTTTTTTGATTGTTGGTTAAGTTCGACACATTAATTTTTAAAAAAAATTAACTTTCTTTTTATCTTTATGTTTAGCTCATAATTATCATTATCTTACTAACTTTAAGATAAAATAAAATGATACCAATAATATATCATTTTGATTTTGTATCAATTCGTATCCGATCATATCTTATATTTGTCTATACAAATATTAATATTGACCCGTATTGCTTGATACAAAATTTTAATTTATATATTACATATAAATCAAATATTTACTAATAAATCTAAAATAATATATAAAAATATATCAAATTAATATATATCAATACCAAATTAAATTGACTGCTTTGATTTGATCACCAAAAATTTTTAACTGGCTCCGCCCGTTCCATATCCTCCCTGCATTCCTATTCCAGGGTCAACGTGCTAATAAATAATCATGCCCGACCCATAAAGTTCTGTCATGGCAAATTTAAATAAATTTATCATTTTTTAATAATAAATATTAATTATTGTTTATTATTTTAATGACATTTATTAAAAAATTCATTTAATATATGTCTAATGGTTTTTTTATAATTTTTTTAAAAATTATAAATTTAATTAAATTTTTTATAAAATTTATAAAAATAATATAATGATTATATTTTTATTTTATTTTTGTTATCTTAATCAATACCTATACCAATCCGATTAATACTTGCTTATTAAAAGTAATATGTAAACAATTTGAAGTTGAATAGTGATAGGATAATGAAAATAAAAATTAATTGATTAATGATTTAATTTTGTTTAAAAAAGAAAAAGAAAAAGAAAAAGCGAAATCTTTGAGCATAGATATCGACGACCAAAGACAGGAACCCACCAAAGGCGGCAGCTGCGCCTCCCCACTGCCACTTTCAAAGCCTGCGCCCACGTGGGACCTGGTCTTGTCTTCTTTTCTTCTTTTTTTTTTTGTATTAATATTTAAAAAAATATTATTTACAATTAATAATGTAATTATTTTTTATAAATAATTTTATGCACTGGTTAATCAAATAATTATACGTACAATGAGGACATTGAATCCTTAGATTTGAAAATTGGGGGACAAAAGACACTCGCACAGATCAAACTGCAGTTAACACGTGGAGTTCAGACACGAATGTTGACAATTGCCCAAGTCAACGTAGAATTATTTCTGGTCTCCTAACTAGAAACCGGGCTCTCTTATCTTTCTCACGCGCCCCTTGTTTTTCCCCCCCTTTCACCATCACTGAAGGTACCCGGTCATTTAACTGCTTTTACCACCTCATTGTCGTATCGATAACGCAGCCACGGCGTTTTAATATTTGATAGTGAAAACCCTTATTATTATTGTTACTGCTACTAAACCTGCCATGCATTTGTTATTCTTATTTAATTCATTCTTATCTTTCTAGTTAATGTGTCTCCAAAATAATCTATTTATTTAATGCGTAGACGGAGCATGCATTTCCATAGTTGTTTGAAAAATTATTCAATGATATTTTGTATTAATTTTTACGGTTGATATAAACTACTTAAATATGTACGGATTACTATAAAATTAAATTAAAAAATTATTTTTTTTTAAAAAAAAATTTCACCTAAATCCTATAAATTTAAAATGATAAATATATCAGATAATAAAATAATAATTATAATAAATATAATTAATACAATACAATTATTACATTCATCGTAATCAAAATTTTAACATAAAAGTTCTTTTTATGTCAGATAAAAAAATAATAAAGATAAAAGGCCATGGATTTGGCCCCAACAATCAACCTCACATTGGCATTGGAACGCACACATTATTGAGATTTTGTTTGGTAGCCCGATGGACGAGCTGAATTTAGTATTAATTTTTATTATTTAAATAGATATTAAATGAATCAATATTTATTAATTAAAATAATTTTTATTTAAATTTAATAATAAAATATATTAATATTAATAAAAAATAAAAATAATTTTTTAATATTTAATATATTTTTTATAGTGATTAAAGTCATTAAGTTAAATCAAATTTAAACTTAAAACTGCCGCAGCTAATCTTGCAATTAGAATATATTAATATTAATATAAAAATAAAAATAATTTTTTAATATTTTATATATTTTATATAGTGATTAAAGTCATTAAGTTAAATTAAATTTAAACTTGAAACTGCCGCAGCTAATCTTGCAATTAAATTCTGAATCTCTCTGAATGGCAGGTACAACAATTGAGCTCAAATAAATCTTAATTGCAAATCACAAAAATTGTTTACTTTAAAAAAAGCCGTATTTTTAATTTTTTCCAGCATTGATCCGTAAACGATTCTTACTTAAATTATTAATCCCTGGGCATTGGATAATGTCGTAGAACATAACTAATGCTAGGAATTGGTTAATCTATGCCTTTCGAAATTAAAAAAAAAAAAAAGAAAGGATAATTACCTAAAACCCATCGCAATTTTCTCAAAATTAGAACGATAGCAATTTGCAAACTAAGAAAGTTGGCGTTAAATCAAGTTCGGTAACCAACTGAAAAAAAAAAAAAGAAAGTATGTTCCCAAAACATAAATTATTTTAAACTAAAATAAAATCCCAACTAAATAAGTTTTCCTTGAATAAAAACTACACTAAATAATCCATGTATTCTACGTACTAACAGAAAGATATACGCCAAAAACAGTGTTTTCCGAGGAAATTCCAGATTCCGGCAACGAGACGGACATTGAAATTGTCTCTCTCCCATGTATGCTTTAATTTTTTTTGGGGTTAATCCAATGGGAAAAACAAAGTACAGTAACAATTTATGGAATACCAAACAGAAACTGATGTCTCAATGTTGATAAAAAAAGGGAGAGATCATTAGCTAAGTATTCATATCTCTCGGCCGCCGTTTGATTTTGTGATCGAACGATTGAAACAATAGATCGCATCAACTTAGCAGTGCTCTCGATTTTGGTCTCATTTTCTTTTGATTAACATTCGTAAATTTGAAGGATGTTTTTTTTTTTTTTTTGATTTTCCGCTTTACGATCGGCGAGGACAAAAGCTTATATATATATATATATATATATATCAGGCGATTTCTGGAAGTGCAGGTTGGTTGAGATCGATGTTGAGAAGCGGACGGGGCTTAACGTCGTGATGATTCAAATCAACGACAGAGGATGAGTCGGAGTCGCTTTGTACTCCAGTGTTAATCGCCGCATGGAAATCCTGATGATCGAAGGTCATTCGTTGATATTGCTGACCTTTAACAACGCCAGGCCGGAAGAACGCATCGAAGTAAAACACCTGAGGGCTCGTAATAGCCGGCACACCCGCGGTAAAAACGCCGGTAACCGGTGAAACTTGCTGCAAAGGAAACCTAACCGCGGAAGATCCGTATCCGGTAAGTGCCCTCTGTCCGAGGTTGAGATCCAACGGCGAAGAATCAATCATAACCGTCGGCTCAAGGCTGGAGGACTCCACTGTGCTACTCTGGCTAGAGCTCTGATTATTGTTATTACCATTATTGTCACAGTTAAAACTACTGTTGAAAATTTCACAGGGAAGTGGAAAATTCGTCTTAGCCTTAGCGCCGCGAAATTCCCGGGCGGCAGCGTCATACGCTCTGGCGGCTTCCTCAGCCGTATCAAAAGTTCCAAGCCAAACACGACTCTTCTTCCCTGGATCTCGAATCTCAGCAGCATACCGGCCCCATGGACGCTTCCTCACACCTCTAAAATGAACCTCCTTACTAATCCCGCCACCACTGGCGTTACCTTTGACGGCGACCGTCGTTTTCTCCGTCGGCGCCATCTGAAAAGGGGAAGGACTTTACGTTTTCAGATTAAAAATAAAAAACTGTACGATGTTTTATCGGCGATCTTCGCTGAGAGAAAGCGGTGGAAATGGTGTTGGGTTGAGAGAGAAATGAGGGGGGAAACGAGGAGGTTTTTTATAGAGGGGGAACGATGAATCGGCGAGGAATTAAAGGATAGAGGGGGACACAGTCAGCGAAGGATTTTGACTGAGGGAGCGGCTGAGAGAAAGAGTGGGGGGAGGGGGGAGGGCAGAGTGATGGCAGTTTTGTAAATTACGAATCAGCTTTACGTGGCAACGTGAGTTGTCTGGAAGAGATATATCCATCATTATTATCACTATCTAAAACGGCTGTTATTGAACTCTAGATTGCGTGCGGTCGTATGGGCCCTCCATCTCACTCGCACCACTCGCCTCCATTCACACACCATAATGTAAAGAGTTCCACGTGCTCGGGTCG
>JAQSVH010000014.1:4867444-4884379 GCA_029448705.1 Adansonia digitata
CTAAGTTTTAGTCTATTTGATTGGTTTGATTTAAAAATAAAAATGCAAATCGATCAAAGAAATACATTAAACCAAACTATTTAACTGAATAAAACCAAACAAACCAAATTGAATGAATTAAATTTGATCAATTTTGATTGAGTTTTTTCATAAACTGACATTTTACTAGCCCAGAGATTCATCAGCTCATTGCCCAGAGGCATGGATGAAAAACCTAGACTGGAGTAGCTAGTTCAATCAATTCAATAGGAATTGGTTAGTCCGGAGGTTCAACGATATGTTAAAAACCGGATTTTTATCTAACTACTTAGAACCGCTAAAAAATCAAGAACCAAAAATTGAAAAAACTGATAAAAATGGCAGAATTGGATTTTTTGTTTTGTTTATTTAGTTATTTATTTTTGTTTCTAGAATTTTGTACCTTTTAAATTTTATTTAATTTTTATAAATTTTTTTATTTTTTATAAATTTTTTGATTTTTTATATTGCTTAATTATTTAATATTATAAGATAATTGAATCAGTGATTAAACCAAAAACTATGATTTTACTAGTTCAACCGTCAATTCAATTTTTTCAACCTTGATTTAAGGCCCAATATGAACTTGAATACTTGACTGGTATTTGCCCAATCATTGAGATTTTTTCTTCTATTAACTTTATTGTCACGTATCTTGCACATGATTTTACGTATCTAATTTTTTAATATATTTAATGCATTCGAAAATTAACTAAGTTTCAAAAATATCTACGATGAATTTGTTTTAAATATATTTATTCGTAAAATGCATAAATTTGTTCAAACTAAAACAAATCTAATAAAAATAAGAAAAATGAAACGATATTAAAAAAACCAACTTACCAAAATCCAAAAAATCTTTATTGTGAAATAAATTATTTTAACTTATTGAATTTGCAATATATTGAAATATGCTCGAAAATGAGATAAAAAAAATGTTATAATAGTGAATAAAACAACCAAAACTACTCTAAGAAAAAAATTAGATGAAAGAAAATGTATTCAAAAACAAAAGCAATAACTAAGAAAGTATTACTCTATACTTGATGTTTTGCGAAAATAACAATTAAAACATTAGTAAGAAACCTTAGTTTTAATTGATATTTAACTAAATTATTAATTGAGCAATAATTGCTCTAAAACTATAAGCACTAACTTTAACATATATATATATATATAAATTAACAATTACTATTAAATTTAAACAAATAAAATTATCATCATCTTTTTTTAATCGAAATATTTGGATAAAAGTTTAAAAAGATATAATTTGAGTTTTATAATAATATTATTTCAATGGTTATTAAATAATATAATAAACAATAATGAACGTTATCATTTATTTAGTAGTATTTTAATCAAATTTAATTTTTTACTTATAAATTAGATAAATATGATTAATAATAAAAAGTTTATAATGGCAATTTAGAAATATAATGAAGAATAATGACTGTTTTTGTCAATTTATAAGATTCTTCACGTTTATATTTTTAATATATACTAATTTTTAATGCCACATGCGCTGTATGTAATTTTATATATTTAATTTTTTAATTTATTAAATAATGTATTTTTACTTTATGTAAATAACGAATTAATTCATACTAATTTAAAGAATAGCTTAAAAACCTTTGTGATATATTTATTTCTAAATCCATTGAATTCACGATATGTCAAAATCTATCCTAATCAAATCAACTCTAGTAAAATAGAAGTAAGAAATCGTATTAAAAAACCAACTTACCAAATAGCCAAAATCCTCCATTATGAAATAATTTTTCTGTTAAAACTATTGAATTTCTAATATTCCAAAATAAAAAGCAAAAAAAATATATATTTAAAACAAAAAATAATAGTTAATAAAGCACACTATTCAATAATTGTTATTTTGTGAAAATAACAACTAAAACATCTATTTTATAGTGATAAATCTTAATTTTAATTAGATTCTTATTTTATTTTAATTGAATATTTCAATAAAAATTTTATTGAATTCATACATACTCATGGTCGGGCCAAATCAAAGCCCACTAAAATTTTTTTACTTTACAAAAAGCTTAGATTTACCTGAAAGCTCATTTTAATAATTAAAGAAAGCATGAAACAATTTTAAAAATATTTTTAGATTAATATTTATAATTAAATTTAAATAAAAATATTTTTTATTATTTAAACATTAATTTAGATCGAATTAAGTTGACTTGAATTATTGACTCTTTGGATCAAATCTGATTCAATCTAAGCTAAACTTATCAGAACAATCAAAGAGTCTCACACATGAGTAGCTCTATCATTAATAAATGAACAGATTTAGCAGAAATTTTCTTTTTGGATGAAACACACGTAATTTTCATTTATCACAAAATTATACGTAGATCATAGACCTGCTCAAGAGCTGGGTAGCTCGGCTGACCTAGCAAGCCTGGCTAAGGTCAGTTTGACCTAGATCATTGTTAATTTATTTAAATAATATTTTTTATTTAAATTTAATTATAAAATATATGAATATTAATATAAAATAATTTTTTAAAATATTTGAATATATTCTGTATCGTTATCTTTGGCTCATTGAGTTGGGCTAAGAAAATTTTGGGCTTGAGCTTAAATTTCAAATTTTCAAATAGTGACTCAGGCCATGAGTAGGTCTATTAGATCAACTTTAAAAAAATTTTGTATACTTGAATTATTATTAGACATGCTCAAAGACATGGTTACTCGCCCAAGTCCAAAGGTATGTTTGTATTTGGGAGGGTTTGAACAAAAATATTAAGCCTGAAAAATGAGTTTAGATAAAAAATAGGTCCAATAAAAAAATGAGTCGGATCTTAGGTCTAACTTTCAAAGCTCGAGCCCGGCCCAATCCGACCTATTTTACTGTTATATTATATATATATTTTATATTTTATATATTATATAATTTTTATCATACAAACAATACATATATATAATATTATAGTGTAAATTTTAAAAACTAAGTTATTTATATTTATAAATTTAATAAAAAATTACTAAATTAATAAAATTAAATTTTAAAAAGTATTTTGTTAAAAAATAAATTATAAAAAATATAATATAGATGGGTTTAAACGGACTCGAACTGTCTATTTACAAATATGGATGAACTTGAACAAAATTTAATGTTCATATTTTAAATCAAATCAAACTTAAATAAATATATTTAATATTGATACTATACTCAACCTCAACTTGCATCCAATTTGGGTTGGCTATGAATAGGTCTAATTATTATCAATAGGAGTAAATTGCAACAGATTAATAATATGCCAAGGCATTTTCTCATATTAAAAGAAAAAGGATAATCATGTAAATTCGTAAAACCATTTTGCTCCATAAACCTCAAATTTCTTTGCGTACTTGTGCTTCATTTTTCCGCACGCAGAGGAAAAAAAAAAAAAAATAGAAAGAAAGAAGTGAGCAGTAGGAGAGCAGCGAAGAGCCTGCTTCCGCCGTCGCATCCGCCTCCGCCTCCGCCTCCAGGTCATTATCTTCGGTCTTTTTTTTTAATTTGTATCTCAAATTTAATAGATTTTGGTCTTTGCTTCTTGCTTTTCGTCTTCTCATTATCTTAAGAGGAAAATAAAAAAAAAAAAAGAGGAAGAAAATATATGGATTTTTGAGTTTATTCAAGAGATTAGGGTTTCCGATCGAAATTTAGAGGAATTTTAAGCTCGAAACATTCAATATCCAAATTTGAGAAATTTTCAAATCGGAATGGTTTGATTTGGTTCTCGTTTGAGTGGGTTCTTCGTGACCTAGGTCATTGGAATGCTTTTGCTTTTCTTTCTTTTTCGTTTTCTAGTTTGCTGTAAATGATAATGATAAAATTCCATGTTTTGAGCTCGAAAATTGTAAAATTATAGAGTACTTTTAGAATTTCCCTTTATTTTGCGATTATAAAAATATCATTTTTACGTGTTTCGATTTTCTCTCCATTTTATGTATTCAATGTTTTTTTTTTTTTTCTCTTTTTCGAAATCCTTAGCTTTCATAGAAATTTAACATCCTCCTTTTAAATATTTTTTTCAATTGCTGATGATAGTATTATTTTCCTTTTTTTAAAAAAATTATTTTCGAAGTTTGTAATAGTGTTTTTAACTTTAATAATTTTTTATTGTTTATGGATAATCAGATGCTAGGATTTGTTCTTATAAAAGATTTGCTAGTCTTTCCAAATTGTGTGCTTGTGCTATTCCGAACTAATGCGTATAAAGATAGTGCAAGATAATTATTATCTACATGTCAACAAAATTTTCACTTTCAATCTATAATTTCTTTGTACTGATAATGGGATGTTTCTCGTGTTTGTTACTGTTGATACGGATTACGGTAAGGTTTCTTTCTTCGAGTGTGCCAAGGGAAAAGATGCTATTACACTATGTTCGTTTTTTCTAATTAACTTCATTTTTTTACCTAGAATAAGGCGTTTTTCGCAAGTAAAGTTGCAAAAAAGTTTGTGATGCCTTAAAAAAAAAATGATTTGGATATATTATCGGATCATTAAAGATGCTTAAACAGTTATTTTTGATGTCAAAAACAATTTGGCCTTAATCTTCTCGACAAGTTTTATGGGAGATTTAGTTTTTGGTGCTAGACAGGGCACCATGACGTGAATCTAGGATCTGTAACCTAACACTCACACACATCCCCTGCCACCCACCAGAACCCTTACTACTAGAGAGCTTCAATTTATTGCAGAAAAGATTATTTCCATTTCTTGGCTGTGGGATGTTTCTGTTGGGTACATAATAATAAGGTTTAAACTAAAATTGTTTGGGTCTCCAAAAAAAGGTAGGTATTTATGTCTTAGCATTTCTATTGCAGTTTTTTGTTAGATGACCTTGCTATTTTGTTGACAAGTTCTATGGTTCAGTATTTCATCTAATTGGTCATTAAACTGAAGTGAAGGCATTGTTGAATACTTTTTTTTAGGTGAATCATTGTGTGGTATTTTTAGTTCTTCTTGTCAGCGTGATCTGTCACATTGTTGTTATATCTCTGATCGGAATAATTCTAAAGGCTGCTTATGAAGAAATAAAGTCCTGCTCATTTTATAGGTATTTGTCTATTGTCGGCAGTATCATAGTGTTGAGAGATACATATATGGCGGGGATGTTACATGGGGATTCCTCACATCATTCAACATTTGATAGCGGGCCTTCTAGAAATTCTCAAGATAAGCAAGAGGAAGTAGGTCGTTGGTATTTTTCAAGAAAAGAAATAGAAGAAAATTCCCCATCAAGAATGGATGGTATTGACCTGAAGAAGGAGACTTACTTACGCAAGTCATACTGTACATTTTTGCAGGATTTGGGCATGAGACTGAAAGTGTAAGTTCATGGTTTATATTTGGACGCAGCAAATGGGCTGATCTGTCCTGTTGAACTTGAATATTGGGTTTCATAAATCACCATTCTGAATGTGAAGCATCATTTATAATGGAAGTAGAAAATGTAATTCGGTGCATGTTTTATGTGTATGTCCACTGTTCACATGCATGTGTGTCCCATCCGTGATCTGTTTATGTATTCAATTTCTTCATATAGTTTATACATGGAAAATGGAAGTAACTTCTAATGTTTATTTTAGGTGTAAGGTTTTTAAATTTGTGTATTTGAGAAGGTTATATCTCAAATTTCAAACATTGAGATGTTATTTACTGCAACTTGCTAGTTGTTTCAGTTCTGGCATCTGCATTGAAAGTAGAACTTGAAATCACTTAATCATAGTTATATAAAAGAAAGAAATTGTAATGTTAGCATTATGCTTCTAAAATAAAAAATATATATATCTCTCATTTTCCTGTCAATATTGTTCAATGTTCATAGTTGCTGCTACAGATAATTTTAGGCAACACTGGCTGGTTTGGATAGGATGCCTTTGGTAAGCGATCCTTGGATATCTATGGCTTGCTGTAATGGAACGATGAAAGAATCTTGAAGAATGGTTGTTTTGTAAGCAGACTGATGTAGGAGATGGACTTGTGTGTGCATGTCAGCTTTCACACATGAATGTGTCTTTCAGTCTCCTTCTGTTACTATTGTAGTCTTTTGATACTCGTGCTTTACCTCTAGCAAAAGCAACTCATGCACATAAACATGTGAGCATGCGTGTGTATGTGAATATCTGTCATTCTTTGCCACATTATATTTCTGGAAAAGATGTCTATGTCAATAACCAATGGGTGTTGGTCGAGCAGGGCTTTGCATATGTGACTAGGTCTGATCAATCATGAGTTAATCAAACCCTGAAAGTGCATTATTTCTTCTTTTACATTTTACAATCTTATGCTGGAAGGAGTTGTTTTGACATTCTGTTGGCTCATCACACAAAGATATGCACTTCTGACATTATGTGTATTGATAAAAACATGGATGTTTGATGGCTTATATTGAATGAATTTGACTGAATTTTGTTACCTGATACAGGCCTCAGGTAACAATAGCCACAGCAATAATCTTTTGTCACCGATTCTTCATCCGACAATCACATATGAAGAATGATAGAAGGGTGAGTTATTATTCTCATTGGCCTTCAATCTTCGTTAAAACTTCTTTATGTAAGGTAAATCTGTTTACTGTTTCCTTTTATAACCTAAGCAGTCTTTTTATTTTGATTCCATTTCATTATGAATTTCTATTCAGTTGGCTTTTCTTTTGGATGACATTATGTTGTTATGTGTACTAGAATGATTGAGGGCTTAAAACTGTGAAAAGTGTTATTATACAAGCTAAAGATAATTTCTTTTGTTAGCTTTACTTACCATTATATTTCTGACAGAACATATTTATGATCATGTGCGTAACTTCATTCTTTGCTTGACAGACCATTGCTACTGTGTGTATGTTCCTAGCTGGGAAAGTTGAAGAGACACCTCGTCCATTAAAGGATGTTATTCTTGTTTCCTATGAGATAATACACAAAAAAGATCCTGCTGCAGCTCAGAGGATCAAACAGAAGGTGTTCTTTAAATTAATGGTGTTTTAGCCAGTTTATTTGTATTCCTCTTTGTGATGCTTTAGCCATTTTTTCCTCCATGTCATGTCTTTTGCTCCCTGACTTGTGCGATTGTTCTCTAACCTATTCTCACTTGCCGTTTTTGTATAATCCTTCTCATTACATTTGCTCTCGTGGTTTCTTAGCTAATCTTTTTCACTCTTTTCTTATTCGTCAGGCATATAAGATTGACCCCATGTTTTCTTCTTATAAAACTCAGTGAGCTAAAATCCCCATGCACGGTTCAGTATGAAGACTACATGTTTGAGAATTGAGATGTTAGGCACATGTAATATTTGTCCAATCTGTTCATTCTTGTGTGATATATTGCCAGTGTGGGTAAAATACTTGGCAAACACATATAACTTGCCAGTATTTTGGTGTGTTCTCTTTCCTTCCGTCAGAATTTATTCTTCTGTTCCTCTTGAACTCAAAATTCTTGCTCAGAATCCACTTTTTTCCTCCAACAGCTGTGTCCTTGGTAAAATATCTCCCTGCCACCTCACTTTTTTTTTTAAAGAAAAATTATTGTTAAAATATAGCATGTCTTGTTATCATAGTTATTAGTTTTGTTTATAAATTTTTTGTTTGCATAATTTAATTACTCATTTGCTTCGATACATCTTGCAGGAAGTGTATGAACAACAAAAGGAGCTAATTTTACTTGGTGAGAGGGTTGTACTTGCCACTTTGGGGTTTGACCTCAATGTTCATCATCCATATAAACCTCTTGTTGAGGCTATAAAGAAATTCAAGGTTGCGCAGAATGCTCTTGCCCAAGTTGCGTGGAATTTTGTTAATGATGGGTATGTTTAAGTGGGGTTGCTTCAAGCTTTTAAAATAATCCTCTTTTGTTCTTTTGACACACTGCAAAGCGGCTTGCAGGTTGAGGACATCACTTTGCCTGCAATTTAAGCCCCACCATATTGCAGCAGGTGCCATTTTCCTTGCTGCCAAGTTCCTCAAAGTGAAGCTTCCATCAGATGGTGAGAAGGTCTGGTGGCAAGAATTTGATGTCACCCCACGCCAGTTGGAGGGTTGGTGTCCTCTCCATTACTTTGTTTCTAAAGATCTTGTGGATACACTCGGACAGTTGTTTCCTCTTGGAACTGATGTTGCTTGCTTATAGTGTTTGTCCGATGTTGCTTCTCTTTCTTATAGCATTTGTCCAGTGTTGCTTCTCTTAAAATTGACCCACTGAATACATGATTATAGCTATCTATTTCATATAATTCCTTTGGTTTTGGTAGGGAGTCTGCTTATTGCTATGTGGTGTGAAACTACCATGGATGCTGCCGTGGTTTCTTAGCTGCCCTTTGCATCTTTTTTCATATGGATTTACTCGGATATTCTATTAAGTCACCGTGGCTATTTTATCGTGCAGAGGTTAGCAATCAAATGCTGGAACTTTACGAGCAAAACAGATTACCCCCATATCAGGGTAGTGAAGTAGAAGGAAGTGGTGGTGGCGGTACATCTCATCGAGCCCCAGCAAAACATCCTTCTGGAAGTGAGGAAAAACAAATATCGTCACGGTCAGCTGCTGACCACTTATCTGCAGACAATCATGGGATGCCATCAAGAACTGCCCAAACTCAAAGTAATAATAATGGGAGTGGGGATATGGGAAGTGTTATTAGTGATCACAAGATGGATATAGAAACCAATGATAATCAACATCTTGATCAATTGCCCCATAAATTGAGGTCCGGAATGGAACAAACTGGGGGAGAAGACCATGAAAGAACCGGTGGAAGGAACGAAATTGTGGAAACGGGTGAGTGGAGGGATGATGGAGCATCGCGTAAGGCTAGCAGTTTGGTTGGGCGAAACTTAGATGTTCGGGAAGGACCAGTCGGCCAGTCCCCCAAAGAAGCTATTAAAATCGACAAAGATAAGTTGAAGGCTGCACTTGAGAAAAGAAGGAAGTCTCGTGGGGAAACGATGAAGAAAAAAGATGTCATGGATGAAGATGATCTTATTGAGAGGGAGCTAGAGGATGGAGTTGAATTGGCTGTGGAAGATGAGAAAATCAAGCGAGAACATCGACAGACCTGGTCTAGGAGTGAGAATCAAGATCATGTTAAGGACCATGGGGAAATCAGGGAAGGAAACCACTTTGTTACAAAGGGGCAGTCATCTCGGGGATTTCAAACAGAGGCTGCTGAAGAAGGAGAAATGGTGGATGATGCTTCTCCAAATGTGAACAGCCGAAAGAGAAGAGGTGGCAGCCCACCTGAAAGGCAATCGGAAGGGAAGAAGCGTCACGAGTACATGTCAAGTTACAGCCATGACACCATAGAAGACGGGCAAAAAATGGGTCGTAGTGGTTATGCAGATAAAGAGCATCGAAAGCATGCACACGAGAATCATTTGTGAGGCATAGTAGTATGACAGTACACTCTACAGTGTAATCGGGGTGCATGATCCGATATGATCTCGTGCATGATCCCATATGGTCTGTGGATACCGATGCCTGACTGACTGACCGTTGCCATTGATATTTTTGAACTTTACTTCCATAAATGGCCATAATGATCCTTTTAAACTGAAACAATGGCTAAAATGTTACTTAAATTAGTTTGATTTTAATTGCCTACTATGGCGCATATCTTGGCTGTAACAGAATGTTCGGAACCAGGATACTTCAGTCGTCACAATGGCCGGGGATCAAGAAAAAGTAAAGAGGTAATTAATTTATTTAGTTCATCCATATATAATATATATGATATATTGAGCGTATAGAAGCCAATTTCCAAATGGGTAGGGGTGAGGCTGAGGATTTTGAGCAATGATATAACCCTTCGGGTTGGGTCTAACCCGAAATGGATATGGGTAAAGAAGATTGAAAAAAGTTTTGGGTCATAGTTCCTGATCCGACTTGGTTCATAAATAGATCTAGTCGACGTCCTATTTTATTTCACCTTTGGATGCATGATCAGTGTTTTGGTTGCAACGGAACTCCCAAAGATGCTTTAATTTGCTGTTGTGTTGTAACTTGGGTTGTCTTTATTTCTTGGAATTAAAGCTGACAATTTGTTTGCGTTATAATTGTATTTAAAATATTTTATACTTACATCAATTTTTAATATATTAATAATTCGTATTATATAGATATTAAAAATGTATCGTGCTTTTATGATTTTACGTATGCTATATTCGTGTAAATATTGTTGGCTTTACTTGGAGTGACCGTTCCTTTGGTGTTATTTTTTTAATACAAAAGAAATAGCCGTCTAGAAATAAAAGGAGATCATGGATATTGAGATTCGATAATGTATTTTTAATGGACTATAAGTTAATTAAGCTTTTATTTTCACTACCTAAGTATTATTAATTGGTGGAATTAATCTGAAAAGATGTCTGTATATTATATTTTCTAAGCGTATTCTCGGACATTGGTTCATCAACCAAAGTAACGAAGTTTGCACTTTCAGACAAGAACTTTTGAACTGGTCTATACTCCTGAGCTTTACCTATTATTGAACTGTGAAAACATTAAATCTGAACTGGGGTTTGTTGGAGAAGCGATCAAATGGGTCTTCCCATTAGTCTCCCTTCAGTAATCTAAAGAAAACACCCCCACCCCAAAACAAGCCCAAGATTGTCTCTTGCAGTCCCAACTAATCTCTCAAAATCACTTTTGAAGCCGAAGCTAAATTCCCATGTAATTAGGAGCGTTCAATTGGTGAGTTTGGTTTTCAATCGGTTCAATTGGTTAGTCTAATTAATAATTGGATTGAATTTCGGTTATTACCTGAATTTTCATTAACGGTTTTCATTGTTAACCGAATTGAATCGGATACCTTCATTAACGGCTTTAATTCGATAATGAAATTGAATTGGAAAAATGTGAATTAACCGAACCGAAAATGTATACTCCACCAAAGTCCGAAGATCATTGGTGGTATGCTCCACCAATTCAAACCTTCTCAGCGGCTCTTGTCCTTTCTTCCACTCTTCTTTAAGCTCCATGGCCTGGTGTTGCTGACATTTCAGGGGCTGACACTGTACAAAGAGTCCAAGCAATTGATTCGCCAAACATGAAAAGCAGTAGTATCAAGAAGCTCGAATCATCGTTGAAGCTTTTACTCCCCTAACTGCGCTCCGGCTCTCGCTATCAAAGCAACCATCGATTAAAAACCGAGAGACGGTCCGAACGGGTTGGCTCATTTGATAGTGAGCGTTAACCGAGAAGCACTGGGGGCGAGTTCATCACATTCACACCTGGTCTCTTGTTGTGGTGGTTGTTGTACATCACTGGATGGATCGCGTGGCTTAGAAGGAGCTAACTGATTGCCGTAAGTGACGACAAGAAGCCAGCCATGAAGGAGAGCACCATCGATGTGCCTTTGGCTACCGGCCTGCTCTTCGGAGGCTTTATTTAGCCCGTCGATGCCAACAATTATGTTATACGGATTCAAATGCGCCCGTCGGTGAAATAAATTTTATCTTCAAGGTAGGGAGAGAAGGAAAGATAATGGCTTAGCTGTTGCCACGTGGAATGATGACAAAATAATGAAAAATATATAAAAAAAGAACAAATTATCTTTTAAGAAAAAATAAATTATAATGAAAAAAATAAAATTCCAAAGATAAAAAAAAATTAAAATAGCGATTGATTTGGAAATTTGGTTAGAGAGTCGATTTGTACGAGAGAGAGTTGGGTTGGGTTGGAGGGTTGAGGAAGAAGGATCCTTCCCTTTGGCTCTACCCTTTTGGCTTTTACATCACTCTTTGTTCTTCATCAACGCCTCCAACAAGCCATCCGCTTTCAAAATTTCTTTTCATTACTGCGTATTTTCTTCATCTGTTTTTGTTTCGAAACATAAATCTGATTGTAGAAAAGATCGATCTAATGGCGACCACCGGAAACAAGACCATTAATGCTAAATTAGTCAGTTTTCTCTCTATATTGATCTTTAATTTTTCATTTTGGTACCAATTTTTTTTTTTTTTGGTTATTACTGGCATTTTGTGCTTTGGACTTCGTTTAGATGCTGAATTCGGATCTGGGTCTTGCTGAATTGTTCATCATGCGTGATTTTTATGTGAATTTTGATATGGGTTTGGCTTGTTTTTGCATTTTTTTTTTGTTTTAATTTTGTTGGTTTGTTTTAGGTCCTATCAAATCCCATTTGGGTTTTGCTTTGATCATCGAAGTTCGATTTTTTCTGGGTTTTATTTATCTTTTTATCTCTTTGCTTGTAGCTGATTTAGATTGGCTAAGGTGGCGGTAAGATTAATTATTGTAATGTTGAGATTTGTTGCCATACTGATAAGATTTAAGTCACTAGTAGAATATGTATTTGGATGCAAAAGTTGTTATGGCTCGGAGATAAAAATGAATTATAATGAGAAGAAGATATGATCATTAAAAACATGATTGAAATTTGTATATAATAGAATTTATGGCGGTGTTAAAAAATAATTGTTTAATTGGAAATTACTAAAACTAAAATAATGGTCTTATAGAATTTATAACAGTGCAGTTAGGGCTTATGTTACTCCTACTCTTTGTTTTTTCTAAAGTATCCACGTTTGATGCCCGAGTCCAATACATATTCACACATGGTAGAGGTATCATCCTCCAAATATATAGAAAAAACTTAAGTAAAATTGAGCTTATTTGATGCGGACCCATACCCGTATCTGACACTCACTCGTGAGTCTGAATAACATAGGTTGGGGCAAAAAGTGCCAACATGGTATCCTTATGAACCCTAAATCTCGGTAGATGTCATCCTAATTGTGAAATTTTCTCTCCACTTTATTATTTTTTAACCTTCGAGGTTTTGTTAAAATTTTGACTCTGACGACTTGCAAGAATATGCGGAGTTCTTTTATGCCTACCTTCTTTGGGATTTTCTATTGTTCAGATTGTAGAGATTATGTGGATATGAAATCGGCTATATCATTTCATTAGCTTCTAATAGTATTCATGATGTTCTAATTAAAGAGTTTACTCTATGTGGATGTATCTTGTTTGGTTAAAATATTTCTGATTTCATTTGCGATAATTCCTGCAAGTGTGTCGAGAATTTGAATGCCTACTGATTGTGTTTATACCTGAAAGTAAAGCTGTGTCTCTAATATGGACTTTGAACCAGTGTTTTTTTTTTTGCATGTATTAGTTGTTAAAATGAATATTATTCTTTCAGGTTCTACTTGGGGATGTTGGTGCTGGAAAGTCTAGTCTGGTGTTGCGCTTTGTTAAAGGGCAATTTATCGAGTTTCAGGTTGGCAATGTTATGAATGTTTGTGAGTTAGAACATCTTTGATTTAAAAATCATTTACGAATATACAGCTTGACATTATCTTATGATGATGTAGGAATCGACCATAGGTGCCGCTTTTTTCTCCCAGACGTTGGCTGTGAATGATGCAACCGTAAAGTTCGAGATTTGGGATACAGCTGGTCAAGAGAGGTACCATAGCTTGGCACCAATGTATTACCGAGGAGCTGCCGCTGCAATCATTGTGTATGATATAACAAATCCAGTAAGTTCATGCTGGCTAATCAATGTCTTCTCTGTGGTTTGGTCACGTAAAAAACTAAACTTTCAAGTGCTCAAAATGTTGCACCAGGAGATGAAGCATTAAAACAATGGATGCACGTAAATTAGGTCATACTTAGTTAAATTTCCTAAACATTTCTGGTCTCAAGCGTTCTATGATTCTAATTTTATGGTGTTTGGAAAACTAAAGCTTTACTTACATTATATCGGGTTAATGCCTCAATCAAGACTACTTTTATCTTTTCCAGAATCACGTTATTACGTGATTTGATTTGATTTAATGGAAAATTGAGATTCTCTTGGGTAATTTAAAGGAAAATTGCCACCACAAGAAAACTAACATCTATTCATAAGGATTTAAAAACTAAGAGCGAAACTTTGTTATAGAGAGATGTGGAATGACATTTAGTATCCGAAAGAAAAGTAATAGCATTCTTATTTTGTAGGCATCATTCGAGAGAGCCAAAAAATGGGTCGAAGAACTTAAAGCACAAGGTAGTTTTTTTTTTTGCCTCTTCTATTCCTTGAAGACATCATTCTTGATCATGAATGTATCTAGTTTATTGTTCTTATTTTTATCCCTATGACATGTTAATTTAAATGCTACGAATAATTGAATCCAGTTTTCTATATGTTAAATTTCTTCTTTTCTTTTTCATGTGAAGGCAATCCTAGTATGGTAATGGCACTAGCTGGGAACAAAGCTGATTTACTTGATGCAAAGAAGGTGGCAACCGAGGCAAGTTGTTGGTTTCTCCATGATATCTATTTTGCCTTCAAATCTGAACATTATGATATTACTGGTAATTGGTAACTCCGAACATTCCGAGATAGAATGGCTGCTCGGGTTAGTTTAGTTTCAATTTTTTGGACATTTCAAAACAACTCTTATCTATTTAAGATGGTAAAGGGTCAATAGTTTTGTGCTATGTTGCTGTAATTCTACACATTTTCGAACATGAATATTGAGATATGATACTTCAAGGACATTCCATACATAGAAAAACTTGAAAAAATTTGAAGATATCTGTGTCGGGCATATATCTGTAATTGACATTCACACCTGAGTCCTAGTAACATAGGTTTTCTGGTTCAATTTTGTTTTGACTCCAACATATGTGCAAATGTCAATTTGACTCTCTTATTCTCTTTTGTCATTCAGGAGGCGAAAACTTATGCGCAGGAGAATGGTCTTTTCTTCATGGAAACTTCTGCAAAAACTTCATCCAATGTCAATGACATTTTCTATGAAATAGGTGTTTTATTTGTTATTTTTGTTAAGTTTCCAAGAGGCATACATTATTTTGTTTCTATATTGCTATTCTTTGTTTTTCTTGAAATATCAATATTCGACACTTGCGTCCGATGCAATGTAGATATTGGTTTAGGGACATGATTCTTCAAGGATTCTCCAAATATATAGAAATCTTGAAAAAAATTGAACATACCTGTATCAAACAGATATCTCTATTTAACACTCACATCCGAATTTAAGTAACATGGATTTGTTTTATGAGTTAGCAATAGCAATTTGACTGATTTTTTTTTTTTTGGCAATCAGCAAAAAGATTACCTCGGGTTCAGCCAGCACAAAATCCTGCTGGGATGGTTCTCATGGATAGGCCTACAGGACGTACAGCAAGTGCATCTTGTTGCTCTTAGGAGCTGGTGGTTTATGTTACTCGAACTAAGAGATGAGTGTCAAATATCAATGTGTTTATTATGGATATGTTTTTTTATATATTTTTTTCATATATTTAGAGGATCATATCTAATAACCATATTCTAATACGTGTCAGATGCAAGTACTTTGGAGAAAATGAAGAGTCCCGATAACATTGGTGGTGATTTTTCATTGCATATATCCTCTAAGTAGCTCGTGTAATGCTCTTTGCAATCAAAGTTTTATCTTGCTTACTTGTTTATGAACGTTAGAATCGTACGCGCATGTTGTCTAGGGGCTTTGAAATCTACCCAGGTTTGTCACGTTGGCGATCGGTTTTCGTTGTAAGTTCCGTATTTGCGACCTAGATGTTCAAATAAGAAATGGCATTTCCTGTGTTAAACCAGTTATAGTTTCTTATTTTTAAGTCGTGTTAATTGTTAGTAGGCTAGTCCCGGCAATATTTGATATGACAGGAGCACAACACAAAAAAAATAACTAGAGAAGGATATGAAAAAGTAACACTAACATAATATAAATATATAAATGTATTAAAATTTTTATAATATGAATGTTAATGCATTGAAATTATATTTTATGTAATATTAAATACGATTATCATATGATAAAATTTATATGCAATATGGATAGCGTGAATCATCAAAGTTTATAAGAGATACTATTGTTTGATCAAGATTTACTCAATTACTATCTTTATATCCAGCCAAAGTAGTCATCCTGAACTCATCGTGGGGAAAAAATAGAAGGCAAAAAGGCTTCTGATTAATCATCCTGGTATTACAGGTATGAACACACCCAAAAAGGCTTCGTGCCTTAACAACCGAGCAGTTTATAAAAGCGTGTTCATTTAGCAAAATAATTCGAATTTTTCTTAAAAAAAGTATTCGTATTAGACATACGTGTCTTATATATTTGGATGAAAATAAAAAAATATTATCTTTTAAATATATAAAAAAAATAAAAATAATTGAGTATACTCGTATCGAATATATTTATATTTAATATTTATTTTAAATCCAGATAACATAGATACTATGTCTTAATTTAATATGAAACGACTTTAGGTTACAATACAGACCACTTCCAAAAACATTTATTCTTTAATAAGATTTACAACTCATGAAATGTACTTTGCTAGAATATTATAAGAAGTCATTTTGTTTTCAGACGTTAAATTCTTAATAGCAATGCCCTGCATCTCCTCTGAAACACTGCACAAAAAATAGAATCAATCTTTTTCTTAATAGTGGAAGTATGTTAACTGCTTGCAATTGTTTTCGATTCTCTTTTATTCAGCTTTACAATGGGGATTTTTAAACTCATTAAAGAGCATTAAATATAAATATATAAATATAAGATATTTCCTTTGGGTTACTGTAACTGATCCTATCAGATAAGATGGATTTGTTTGCCAATGTCGTTTTGGTGATTTGAGTCGAGAAAATTTCTGATGGTTGTCAAGCACAAGTTGGGAATGATTTGCAAGGAGGAAAGATGGGAATCAAAGTTCGGACTCTGAAACGGTTTCGATGCCTAAGTTGATAAAAATTTAGAGAGTATTCAAAAGGGTAGGGAATAAAAACAGGATTAGACTGTTTATGGTTCCTCTTATCGTAACCCAACATTTATTTCTCTTATTTATACCTGAATGTGGACTGTGTTTCACTTATTTGTACCTGAATGTGGACCGTGTTGGATTCT
>JAQSVH010000014.1:4901111-4912123 GCA_029448705.1 Adansonia digitata
CATCCTTTGGTATTGAAAAGTTAAAAATAAATATAAAAAATCAAAGCCCAACAATTGCCAGAAATTGACAATGATTTATTAAGAGTTCCACCAAAAAAAAAAAAAAAACCCTCCTATTGCAACGATTCATGCACACAAAACAAGGTAAAGATTCGTATGATCGTATTTAAAATATATATATATGAATTAAATTTATTTATCTAATTAAAATTTAAAATAAATTATTTAAATATCAAATTATAAAATAATTTTATATTTTAATATATTTTAAACGATAAAACATACTTTTCAAACTTTACTATTCAAGTAAGGCAAAGCCTTGGGTAATTATTAGTGATACAATAATAGTTTTTAAAGTGACTGTTGGGTTCAATAATGGATTTACCTGAACATGAAGGCACCGCCAAATCGGCCATACCTAGACAAATGTCATGAATTAGAGTGATTAATTATTTAATTATTATTTTATTTATAATTAATCACCTAACTTCGACAGAAATTTCCTCCAATTATAGAAACAGAGTTTAGATTATAAGGTGTTAATTATTTAGTTTTAATCGAAATAAAATTCAGTTTAGTTAATTGATTAATCAAAAAATTTTCAGTTTGATTGTTGAATAATTGAGTTCGGTTAAAAAAAATTAATCAAATTAATTCAATTATCCTAAATAAATATAAAATAAGATATTTTTAGTTTTTATTAGATGTTTTAAGTATTATATTGTTGAAATTTTTTACTTATTATTGATGTACTTTTCACGTATATTTGTCATTTGAATATTTGTTGGATGATTATATCGATTTGAATTATAAAAAATTTAAATTTTAAGGCTTTAAATCGTAAACATTTAAAATTCGATTAATTTGATTAATCAACGAATTAACAAAAATAATTTCAGTTCGATTAATATGGTTTTCTTATAATTTGGTTCGGTTAACAGTGAAGAAAATAAAAAATCGATTAATTCAATTAATGGTATTTTGGTCAATCAGTTAACTGCATTAATCGATTGAACACCCCTATATCCAAGTATTAAGCTACTTGTCTGATATGGTAGGCTTCATTTACACGGGTTGGTCTTGAATATGATTTTTTCTAATTTGATCCAGTCTGACCTTAATTAATATTTAATAATAAAAAATTTTAGTTATTTATTTAAATTTAATTATAAAAATAAGTAAATATTAATATTAAGAAATTTTAATATTTTATAAATAGTAATCCAAAATTCATGCCCAGCTAATTCAAACTGAAATTGTTCATGGATCGAGTCGAGCCTAAGCATGATGTTAACATTAAACACACTAGCTCAAGCCCAACCCAACCTGAAATATGACCCTTAAATTTTGCCTAAGCCAGCTCATATTTGCAAATGGACAATCCAAGCTTATTTAGGCCACCCATAATATATTCTTTTATAATTATTTTTAAAAATATATATTTTTAAAAATTTAATCTTTATTAATTTAATATTTTTTCTTTATTAAGTTTTAAAATATAAATAATTTAACGAATTTTTAATATTTACATTATAATATTATATATATGTATTTTTTATATGGTTAAAATTACATAATAAATAAAATAAAAAATTAACATATATTATATAATAGAAAAACGGGCCAGGCTTGGGCCTTAAAAGATGGAGCCAAAGCCTGACTCATTTTTTAATCGAGCTTAATTTTTTTGCTTAAACTTATTTTTTGAATATAATATTTTTGTCCAAACCCTCCTAAATATTAGGCAGCCTTCAAACTTGAGCGAGAAACTTGGCCTTTAAACAAGTCTAATTCAAATTTAAGTAAAAAAAATTAAAATTTTTTTGAGTTATGACCTAATCATATATGGATTGGGCTCTCATCCATTACTTTGTTTCGTCTATTTTTATCAATATATTTATTAATATCATTTTTATATATAGAATAATAATGAAAGAAATTCCAATGTATCGTAAATACCTAAGTTTAAACTTGTAAAAAAAAAAAAAAAAAAGGAAAGGAGTTTTGATGTCACAAGTAATTATATGAGATTAGTTGTTATAAAGACTTTTATGCCACAAAAATACAAACAAACATAAATTATTTTATAAAAGATGATGAACCAATTTGAATTGGATAAGAATATTTGGTCCCACATTATTTATAAATAACAATATATTCCTTCAAAATTCATCATGAAATTTCAAATGATGAAGCATTTTGATGATTGCCCTCTCAATCATGTCCCTTACATAAAGTTCTTTTTTCTTCTTATTTTTCCTTGTAAATTCTTTTAACTGCAATTTCCAATTCTTCCCCCTTTTTCTTTTCACAATTTTAGTTTAATATTTAATTATTTTTGAAGACTTGCTAGTTCAGATTGTAGATTTCTTTTCAAGTTTGGTTGGAGATGGCTTTGTAGAATATGTGCATCTCTTCACTCTTCCCATTGCTAGTTGAAGTTTAGTAAACAGATGGTAGAACATAGGGACGCAAACGGGTTGCGGTGGAGTGGGTTTTTGCCAACCTTATTCTGTATATAAAAAAATATCCTTGATCCCGAATTGTCTCACCGCAAAACTTAAGTTTTATTTTCAAAAATTTACTAATTAAACTAAATACATGCGGTAAAATCTAGTAAAAATTAAAAATAAAACTTAAACAATTATATATATAAAAAGTTATAAAATTAAAAATAGTAAATATCTTAAAATTTTCAATAAAAACCGCTCATCCCACCTTGCTCTAACCCGATTTTCAAGAAAAAATTCACTCTTATGGGTCGGATCAGAACTTGATGAATTCGGATAAAATTATCAACCTTTCAATAGGTTTTACCTATGAATTTAAATATTAATATCCATTATGGATATATATATATATCTAATTTTGTAACTCTTCATACATTCAAAACTTTAGACTTGTAAAATTGACTAAAGAGTATTTAAAAATTGGATCAAGATACAGGAATACGTTAATGAAAAATATATTAATATAATTCGTAACCATCGGCAAGCATGCGAAGGCCGAAGGCTTACGTCCTAAAATAGTGAAATATTCTGATAAAAAAGAAGTAAGCTTTCAAAAGAGCCCTCGATTAATTTATTGTTGTATTTGAATCCTCAATTTTGAACTTATCTAAAACTACAAAAAAAAAATTTAAAATAATTGAATTTGATCCGACCTGACAACCTAAATTATTATTCAAAGTATAAATAAATAACAATTTAAGTTGATCCGACTTAAATAGAAAAAAGAAAAACAAATCCATCCTAAAATCCGAACTAAATGAACTTCTGACCCTTGAACCATTGAACACGTCTAATTGAAAGGTTTTTCTCCAATTGTTCACACACAAATTAAAACATTTTGAAAAATTTTTAATTGTCTTACTCGAGCTTGAATCAAGCTAAACTTAACTTGAAAGCCTGAATCACTTTGATATATTTAACTGAAAGCCTGAATCACTTTGATAAAATAGTAAAACATTAAAAAATATTTTAAATTAATATTTTTATATTTTTATAATTAAATTTAAATAAAAATTATTTTTTATTATTAAACTGAAATTATGATTGCCTGGCCCGAATACAAATAACCATATCCAAAACTCAACCGGGTCGAATTATTATCATTTACATAGAGAAAATATAGCTTACGATGAAGAAAAAAATTGTAATAATTGAAGCAATAGATGAAAACAGTCACCTTGAAGTAACAATGCTCAAGACAATAAGCAAAACCTCTGGCATCAGGTACTGAGATGGAATTCGAAAAAATCTATTTTACTGTTTAAAATATATCAAAAAATTCAGAATACAACACAGTTCAATCCCCAAATACTCTATCTTTATTTATTTTTCATTTTTGTTTATTCATAAATTGAATTGCAAGGGCATAATTAGGTCTCGATTCCAAACAGCTTAGCAAATATGACACACAGTGAGTTGCTTTTGAATCACAGCATCACCTCTCATCGGGATGGAGAAGAGCAGCCAGCAGCAGAAGCCCCTGCAATTTGTTTAAGGAAAACATTGAAAGAAACGCTGAAGTCAATATGGTCACCTCCTATGTTACCTCCACTTCAGTGTTAAGTGTCGGACATAAGTATATACTAAACACAAATATGTTCGACTTTCTACAACTTTATATATATATATATATATATATTTAGGGATCATATCCTCCAATGTCATAACCATGTCCGAATGTGCATGACATGAATACTTTAGAAGAAAAATGAAGAGTCTCAGCAACATAGGTTACCTCCACTAGCTAGGAATGACAATCTGACGACTAAGAAACTGGCTGTCTAACCTCTCGTGTTTTATTTACATGGATTTGAGGTAAATGTCGGATATGAGTACATTTTTGACACGAGTACTAATTTTTCTAAATTCTACATATTTGGAGGAGCATACCTCAATATCCATGTATGAATAACTGTCAGACACAGGGACTGAATAAGGGTATTTTAGAAAAAAAAATTAAAGGCCGCATAATATAGCTCAGAATTGTTTAAATATAAATATGTAACACCTATAAAGATAAAACCGAGAGATTAACTCACTGCTAAATGCTGACATATCACAAGCACCCACAGTAAGTTAATATCCTTAAACAATATATATATATTCCAAAAGCAGGAAAGGTTAAAGCATCGAATGACACTGAATGTTTCCCCCAAAAAGGGGATAAGTTTATCTAATTTTCAGTACAGTTGCAGCCCTAATGTACTATATTGCTACAACTCTTCATTTTTCTTTAAGTATCTGTGTTCGACCTTTATGTCCAGCACATTTTTCAACATAAGTATAGAGATATGATCCTCCAAAGACCCTCTAAATACATGAAAAAAATGTAGAAAAAATTGAACATAACCATGTCAGACATATCTGTCACCTTAAGATAGCTAATGTAAAAATATATTGAATTTAGATTCTCCTTCAAAAAAAAAAAAAAAAAGGACTCATAGGATGACAGGTAATTGACAAATCAAAAGAGATTCATACCCTACCAGCTGGTAAGATATACTAACCATCCTTTTCTCCCACTTTCGCTTCCTCTGCCGTTTTCCAAATAATATCTTTTAGCCCAGTAGAGAGATTATTATAGAACTGCAAATTTGAGGTAGCAGACTGTAAATTCGAGGTAATAAAAGCCGAGAGGAAAAAAAAAAAAAAAAGGACAAAGAAAGGAAAAGTCGGGTGTACTTGGAATCAATGGAACAGAAATTTACATGTAAAGGCATGCAAAACATGTAAATTAGTAAATGAAATTAATAGGAGACCTAGAATTTCTATTCAATAGGAGAGCACTTTCATAAGTAAAACAATGCAGCAACACATTAATATTTTGTCGAATACCTTGTGAAATTCCAGGGTATCCCCTCCGGACTTTCGAAGTTCAACCATGCAAAGTGAAGGAGCCACCTCAAAAACCTGAAAAGAGAAAGAGGCAGTGTCGGGGAATTACGGATCCGATCATCGACAACCATGTTTAAACAACTTTAAATTAAGGAGAAAATGAAAATATGCTCAAAAGATGAAACGACCGAAAGAGAGGCACCTCTGTTGTAACAGCCAAATGGCCCTTACGTCCAGTTTTTTCTCCACGAAGCTTCATCTGAGACGGGTAAATGAAAGGGAATTCATCAGAAATGGCAGAATAATTTAACTTTTGATGATATGAAGAGATCACATATCACCTCTATTCAGTTACAATGAATCTTTCTATTTCAGCCAACAGGACCCAAAGAAATGAAAATTTGAAATGCTTAATCTGGAGTACCAAAACAGTCTTTTACCAAATGAAGTTAGTAACAAGCACCAATCACAATTGAATCTAGTTCAATCAGTGTCCATCAAATATAGGACGACTGCTGCACTGAGCCGGCAATAAAGTTATTAAGAAATGATAAAATATGATAAAGAAGCATGAAGAATGGTAATTTATCCATCTAAATTTCTTAGGAAGATTAAAAGCAGTAAAAAATGCAGACGTTGGCAAGAGATTAAACCTTGTGATTATTTTTCTTCACATCAAAACCCAAAGGCATTGCAGCTTCCTCTATTTTTGAGATTATCTCATTAGCAGGACGTTTTGATGTGAATCTTGTTTCCCGTTTAACAAGGCCCTGTAGTCAGAGGAAATTGCAACGACATTATCTTTCAAGGTTGCATATTGATTAAGGTAAACATATAATGTCCCATGACATACCCAAAGCACGCAATTATAACATAACATATCCGATCAGACTTGACAGCTAGTCTAAACCTTTTTTATCAGTGAATATTCAACCAGGTTGCATCCTCAAAGATCTAAAATTACAATAGTGGCTAAAAAGGACCATTAAAAAAATGAATATAACAGGTGAATTATATATAACATGCTATAGAATGGTTAAAATCATTTATTGACAACTCTCTAGTTCAATAAAATTATCTGATGTATCTTTTATGACCACCAATCAAGGGACTTTCACATCACCAGATGAATCAAAACGTTCTCAAGGGTACTTTATTTGTTTTTTTCCATTTTTTGTTCCATATTATCACATAGTAAGTCAGATATGATTGGCTAACATACCATTTGCTTCTCAAACAGACTACCAAGGTTGAGACCCTGAGACGTTGAGATAAGTTGAAATGCATTCATGGTAGTAGGTAGTACAGGCCCCTCCTCTCGCCGCTCAACAACAAGATTTTGCGAATCCTACTACCAAAATCATGTGCACTGACTCATCTCATTGCAACAACGCCACAAAAACACATTCCATATATGAAAAACACAACTCTTACCCCTGATTCATTGAAAATGGCATCCACGTCATCAAGAGTAGCATCAGCTTCCTCAAACCTAGGTGGTACATATCCTTTCTTAAACCATTCATTCTCAATAAGCTCAGCAATTGTTATCCTCTGGTTTTAATCACAATTAATAAAGTGAAAACCATATCCAAAACAACTTAAACAAGGCCGGCAGCCTTCAACACGAAATGAATTCAAAAATACCACACAAAAAAAATAAATCAAAAGTGAGAACGAAAGCAAGCACAGGCAAAGGGGAAGAGACTAGAATTTACTGTCAATGGATTAGGGTCTAGGATTCTCTTGATTAATTTCTTGGCACTTGAGGAGAACCATGGAGGACAACTGAAGTCAGCCTTAGATATCTGCAATCACATATGAAACTCCTTCTGAGAAAGAATTTTAACTTTAGAAGCCACAAATCAAACCTAACTGCAAGTTAACTGATCAGCAGTATAATAGCACTGTCATACATAGATACAAACATGATAGGCATCTGTTTTTCTGTGCTTATTTGTTTTCTTATTGATATTTCCCAGGGTACTGTCCTACAGGCTACCTGAATGCAAGAAGTGATGGTTTCCCAAGCCAACGATCACAAATAACTAAGAGTTTTAATATTTAATTATTCTTTTAAATAACAATATTGATTGAAGAGGCGAAGACTGGCTAACAGTTGGACCCAAATCAATATTTATCAGGGGAAAATTGATTATTTCCAGAATATGAACCCATTCGATTCTGTGATTAACATATTTCAATGGTGTCTTAAAAAGTAATAACAAAGGAAAGTTATTATCCAAAAGTATTTATTTTGAAGTAAAAGGAAAAAGAACCTTGAAAGACAGAAATAGAGAGAAGAAGCACCTTTTTATATAGAACCATTAAATTGGAGTCCTCAAAAGGCAAATAACCAGCCATTAAGACAAAGAGTATCACACCACATGACCATAAATCTGCCGTAGCTCCATCATAGCCTTTATTGTAGATCACCTGAAAATCAATGGCACAAAAACAATAAAAAAAACCCAAAGGATCATAAAGAAAAGGAATCTTTTTTCCAACAAAAGCAGTGTACCTCTGGAGCAACGTAATTTGGTGTTCCGCATGTTGTGTGAAGTAATCCATCCTCCTATATGAAAAGGATGTAAGATAATCAATTTTGAAATGTTTTATCACAATATTATGAAACGTTGCCTAATAAATAGCCAACCCCCAATGTGGTGGGCAATGGATAAACAAATAAAATGTTGCTACCCACAAAATTCAAGTGCCCTAGCAAGACTAAAACCACACACATGCAAAGTGGACACAAAGTTGTCTTTCAGTCAAGTAAAAGAGCGGAGTGGTAATATAAGACAACATAGAGCACACAGTCATTGAAAGTACTCCATAACGAATATAAGATCTTGGGTAAATATTATCATTAAGACAGAAAGAGAAATTTCATAAAACATGAAGAGAGCACACTCACTCGAACTTGCTGAGGTAAAGCACTCAAACCAAAATCTGAAACTTTAAGAACTCCATTAGCATCCAGCAGCAAATTCTCTGGCTGTAAGTGACAAAACACAGCTATGCTTATAAATAAATTACATATTTAACTGTTATAGGCAAGAAGCTAATAAGCACAAAATATATCCCATACCTTGAGGTCTCGGTGGTAAACGCCCCTGCTATGGCAGTAATCCACAGCATTAATAAGCTGCTGAAAATATTTTCTAGCTTCATCTTCCTTTAATCTCCCTCTGCTAGCCTGGTAAAGGAAGTTAACAGGACAAAAATGCCTATTAATTTGCATAATCAGACATTGATACACAACTGAGATTTGATTCCTGAAGCACTTTTACACTCCAAGAGTAAACACAAATTTGTTTCAATTGCTGTCTTACAATTTTGTCAAAAAGTTCACCGCCGGTCACGAATTCCAGAACAATGTATATTTTTGTCTTGCTAGCCATCACCTGCACCAAGAATATTGCTGGAAGTTAGCAAGAAGCATAGACTTACCGTACTTATATTAGTTATAAAACCGAGTGGAGTCTTCTTCCAACAAGATGCGTGGAAGAAATGCATGGAAATCAACAAAGTAACCAAATTAAGATATACAGAGAAAAACTTTCTGCCAAACCTCATACATACGGATGACATTTGGGTGTCTGATGAGTTTCATTGTTGAAATTTCGCGTTTAATCTGCAAAGGACAGAGAAAAAGAATAATGTAATATGCAGAAGATAAAACAGAAATGAGATTCAAAGGGAAAAATTTGTGAAACTTCAAAATGATATAAATTGCAGAGTCATCTAACTGTTATCGGCGAGCCAATGAATAAGGTGAAGAATCATGGGATTTAATAACAATTCAAAAAGAAGTTTGTTAAAATTCAAAACAGAAAATTTTTTAAGGAAGAATCATAATTTTACTGTTTATTACTGTTTCAAAGAATAATCTTCTTTTTTCATAACATAGCTTGGAGCAGGAATTGAACCTAGTAGGGGGAAAAAACAGTAAATTGCCTTGTATTGACTTATTAACTTGAAGTATAACTTCTTTTACGACCTAATTTCTATTATGCAAAAAAGTCAAGGAAAATTGCAGACTTTGAAACAATGAATCACCTTTTTATTTCTAAAATATGAAAACTCTGTTCAAAACCAAATTAGTCAAATGAGAAACCATTAAGATTATTTCTTATTCACAAATTAAGTTTGACTCTTTTGTTCTTGCAGCTAAAAGCTGCATATTTGCTAGCTTTTAACAATCTATTTGTTCCCCAACCAACTAACCTATCAATAATCATAATTTTCTCACAATTCATAATTCAGTCACAAGAAAAACAAAGAAAAGAGAATCAAAACCAAATAAAATCAATAAAAATATGAAACTATAAAAAAAAAAAAAAAGAGAGAGAGAGAGAGAGAAATTACAAAGTCAAATCATGCTTAGCATCCTGATTAATCAAAAACTACAAGAATTAACTTAACTCAAAGACCAGAAAGATCATTCAAGTAACTGATAATCTGTAACTGGAAATCAATCAACCAGTTAAAAATTACAAATGAAGAATCAAATTAATCTAGAATTAAGATCCCATACCAAGAAAAACTTCACAAAGCAAATCAACCGTTAATTAATATGGTAATATAGATTTCTTAGTGAATTTTTTTTTTAAAGTACCTGACCAATCATCTTATGCTTCAAAACTTTCTCTTTATCAAGGATCTTGATTGCTACATTCTCTCCAGTCTCTAAATTCCTCGCAAATTTCACCTTCGCGAATGTTCCTTCTCCCAACGTCCTCCCTAGCTCGTACCTCCCCACACATGTCCTGCTCGCTGCGCTCGTGCGAGTCGCCATCACCTTCTCCGCCGAATCCTCTTTAATTCTCTTAAATTTCTTTTCCCTTTTTTTTTTCAATTTTTCTTTTTTGGCTATCTGTTTCTTCTAAAGCTTGCAGTTAATCAAAACCCTCTTCTTCTTGCATGGTTGCCATACCTGAGACTTAGCCACCTTCATTTTTTCCCCTCAAAAAAGAAAATTAAAAAAAAAACCCGATTTATGATTAAAAAGAAATTTACTGCTCGATGATTATGTTGGAAGTAAAAGCAGAAGCGGTAGGCATGGGACCGGACATGGAACCCACGAAATCGGTGAAATCGATTCGAGAAAAGGGCAAAACGCAAGAGATTTTGATTTGGACGAAATCTCAAGGTAGGAGATTAGATTGGAAAAACTGAATCAGAGAGTTGATCCACGTAGGTTTTTGTCTGAGATTAAATAATAAATTATTAATTAACAAAATAATATTGGAGATTAATGTTCTCAAGCAACCATAATCTTTCCTAATCAATGATTGAGAACACCCTAAAAATAATTAATATATAATGCAATATAAAAAAATAAATTTCAATAAAATAAAAATATATAAATAATTTAAATTTTATATAATATTAATTTTTAATATATTAAAATTTAAATAAAAATATAATATTTTGTTTACTATTATAATATTCTGATATAAATAATCTCGTTGCTGAGTCATGCATTGCTGAGTCACTTGTTCTTTCCGTTTTTGGAAATAACGTAGGTTATGTCAATTTTTTTCTAAATTATAACCAACCAAACCTGTAAATTGACTACTTCTAGGTTAGGTTAACTCATAATTTAAATTTATTTTAAATTTTTTATTTAAGATTATAATTTAAAATATTATTTAAAAATAT
>JAQSVH010000014.1:4917374-4932876 GCA_029448705.1 Adansonia digitata
GTAAGGGCATTAAAAATTAAGTTAATGTATATATCGCACATATATTCATAGTCGATATTGTTAATATCTTCATGATTACAAATTATCTATGAGACGACTTTTATGTGCCATTGTTATACGTAAACCTAACAACTTATATGTCTATATTATATATATACTTTATCATAGTATAATTATATTTAAAATATTTTATAATTTAATATATTAATAATTTATATTATATAAATTTTAAAATATTTATATTTATATCATGTCAGTAATATATTTTCAGGACCCTTCTATGCCGTTAGTATCTTCGCCGCTGTTTTAGGGTAAGGTCACATCCTGATGAAGCTACATATCTGCCCGTAGGGAAAGAGAATAGGAAGCTGTAGGTTAAGATTAACGTTGAATTTGATAATTCGTATATTTATATAATATTTATATATTTATATATTATAATTATATTTAAATATTTTATATTTATATTTAATATTTTAATAATTAATAATACATATATTTTAAAATATTTATATATTAATTAATATTGAACGGATAGTATAGTTAGAATATTCAATAGTAAAGTAATGTGTAAATATAAATTGGATGAAAGCTTATAAAAATTCTATCAAAGATTAAAAAAAAAAAAAAAGCTTCTGAGCTTCTAGGACATTCATATAGAGTTCCATTGAGACATATGCACAAAGGAGTTACTTGCTAATATGAGTAACTAGCTAGATTCCATGGTCCTTGAGACCATAAAAAAAAAGAACAAATTTATTTTTTTTTCAAATTTTAATATTTATATATATATAGGATTCAATTTTAACTTTTTTCTAATGATAAAATATCATCAATTATTAAATTAAATGATAAGAGGACAAACAATTAATGAAAATATCTGAAAATATATATATATATATGGCATTAAAAAATATTCAGCCAGTGCTTTTTATGAGATTTGTTCATAAATAGTATAATCAGTTTATGTGACTTGGTTCATATTAGGTCGGACTTGAGTAATAAATTTTAAATTTTAATTCAATCCAAGCTCTAAACTGAACCAGCATAGAAAGAAAAAAAAATTTAATCTAACACATGAATACTTCTCTTTTCGTATGCTCTTATGCGTGCATTAGAAATATATATATATAGCAAAAGCAAAAGTCTAAAAGGTGCAAACTTCCCAAAATAATAAATAAAATTAATTATTGTATTACATTTTCCTAAAATTTTATAAAAATAATTGATTTGATATAAAAAATTATTTTAAAAAATTTAAATGATTAAAAAGTACTTATAAATACCTATTAACCAAGTTCACAATAAAAATATGCCCCTTGCAATGTACCAATGCCATGATTTGGGGCATACTTCATTGCAAGTTCCTAAACTTATGTCTTTTCAAGAAATGATACATCACATAAATTCAGGACTAATGCTACTAAACATCAAAGTTAATATGGGGTCATCATCGAAGTAAATGGATCAGAAAAAAAAAGAAGGGTAAAAGCAGTAAACTTCGCAGCAGTCCTAATTTACTAATAGAGCTCCGATAGTGATGAATCAGGAGCGAGGAAGATGAAGAATAACTCCAAGCCTTAACACGAGCAGAGTAGCTGAACCGAGACTGGATCGAGTTCATTTACGCTTTGCCTTCATTTCAAATTCGAGTTGTTCAATCAACAGGAGCAGGTAAACGCTAGTCCTTTGGAGTCATCGTACTGTCCTTTGAAACAATCCCGGGCTGACTCTATACCCGCGCCAAGGTCTATTTCCCTCCCTTTCTGTGCTTATTATCGGACCTTTGTTTCCCCCTATTAGGGCACACAAGCCTATTCGCATTTACCTCAACCATTTTTTTAGGCACAATGCAGGCAGTTATTGATAAATAGAAGAATCATGATATGCATTTTCATGTACTAGTTAAAGTTGCACGCCGGTTTAGTGAAGATTATATTCATCCTGGTGCGATAGTAGGCAAATCTGAAAGAGAAAAGAACATAATTTAGAGACTTCTTTGATTTTATTGAAAAACACAACTTAAATTTTGTTTATCGGGTTCATAATTAATCTTATGTATATGTCTTTAGGATTAATATATTTTTTTCTATCATATATCTTACGGTTTTATGAAAATAAATTTTGGATATGATAACTTAGAAAGAAAAATTATTTCATACACCGTTAGTAAAATTTTTAAATCGGATTAATAGAATGACACATATTTTTTAAAGCAAATTAAAAATACTAATTAATAGAGTAAGATATATGACAAATTGATATTCTTTTAACTTTGCTCGGAGTTAAAAATTTTGACTATTAAATTAAAAATGAACTCAATTGAAGAAACCCGAAAAGAAACCTTGCTTATTTTCAGTAGATTTTGTTTAAAGGGGCGGGTTACTAGCTCGATGAACCGGATCTCGGCAAGAATTTGTTATTTTAAGTTGTCTTATTCAAATTACTATTTAATAATAAAAATTTTTTATTTAAATTTAATTATAAAAATATATAAATATAAAATATTTTTTAAATAATAAAACGAATTATATAATTGACTTAAGATAAGAAGATAAAAAAAAAAAATTAAACCGCAACGCAATCTTACCAATGGACAGGTGTAATTTTTAGAAATCAAAACTCGAATTAATTTGATGGCATATCACGTGCGCGAGAAAACGAGTGTATGCAACCAGACAAGAATAGGGAGGAAAATATTTTGTTCCAAGCTTCAACTGCTGTGAATCCATGGGGTTCGGCCTGCAAAAAGCAAGGACCCGAATTGTGCTTTAATTTGGATTGGTTGGTAAAAATTCTAGGTCCAATTTTTGGTCAGTTTCATAGATTTGGAACTCAAATTAAAGCCTATTTCTCCTCCGAACCTAAAAGTTGAATTTCTTGTCAGTCTCAGCCACGGATTTCAAATAAAATGTAGAAGAAACAAGAAATTCTTTTGCTCGTTGCCCAGTAGTTTTTCTTTTTCGATCTCTCAACAGCTCTATATAACTTTTATGGCATTGTCTTCAAAATAAGGAAATACCGATGTCGTTCCTTCAAGAGTTTTCAGCTGGTAAGGAGCTTTATTTCGTTGTTTCAACAGTCTTAATAGTTATTTTCTTTATCTTTTTGGTGAACATGGGAGTATGGGGAAGGTTTTTGATATTAATTTTCTTGGGAAGTTCCAATTTTTTATTTATTTTCTTCGAATTTTCTATTGATGGAAATGATCTGTTGTTGAATTTTTAAGTGGGACTTACAGAATTCTAATGTCTAACTTGTGAAAAAAAAAATTGTCTTTTCCAGGAAAGTGAAGAAAGAAACAGGGATTTTGAGTTTTCTTGATTCCTCATAGTGACACATAATGTTAGCTTAGGTTTGAATTTGATGCAAAACTATCTATGTATTGAAAGCTGTGATGAAACTAAATTGTACCCTTCTGGGTGCAATCTCATTTGAGACAAGACCAACAATTTCATAATTACCTAAGGAAAAAAAAAATTGCATTTTTCCTGTTTATCTGATTGTGAAAGCCCTATTATCTGTAGCTTTTAAGGTAATCAACAATGGGATATCATTTGTGAGGTGTTGAAGATAGTGGCATAATGTCTTTCTAGATGTTTAATGTCTTGTAATAAGCTATAGGCATATTTATGATCTACTGGCGCATGCCCTTGTATATGAATGCGAGTATGTTTTGAGTTAGTTTTTGGTTTTTTGAGTAAGCGTGGGTGTTTGTCTTGTCCAAAGTTCTAAATCTTGCTTTATCTTTAGCAATACGTGATGTCGATAATCGACAGGTATCAGCTACGACCAATTGTTGATTCCTCTTTTAGTGGGACTTCTGATGCGAGTATGTTTTGAGTTAGTTTTTAGTTTTTTAAGTAAGTTCCGGTATTTTTTTTATTGCTCAAAGTTCTAAATCTTGCTTTATTTTTAGCGATACATGATTTTGATAATTGAAAGGTATCAGCTAGACCAATTGTTGATTCCTCTTTTAGTGGGACTTCTGATGCGATTACGTTTTTGAGTTTGTTTTTAGTTTTTTGAGTAACTGCAAGTATTTTTCTTGATTAAAGTTCTAAATCTTTGCCTTATCTTTTCGATACATGATTTGGATAATCGACAGGTATCGGCTATGATCAATTGATGATTCCTGTTTTAGTGGGACTTCTGATGCCATGGCCACCCTTATTCTGGTAAGTAAGTTATGGTTGGTATCTGAATCTGATTTTGTTAAACTAATCAAATTCTGTAAAAGCAATTTAACTTCCATACTTAAATGAATATCTTCAATCTCTGCTTTGTATATTTTACCCTTAGTTCCCTCCGAATCCCTCTTCTTGTTGTGCATTTTCTTCATTGTTTTCCTGGTATTTTGTAGCAGATCAAGATTAGTTGTGGCTTACAGGAGTTCCTATGCCAGAAAACTAGCTGATTTTCTATGGTGAGGAGCACATGTTTATACCCCATGTCAAATGCCGAGAATTTTGTGAAAATCTTAAATTGAAAGCTTTGCAAATTTTACATTGTAGGGTTATGTTGCTCCAACTCTTCATTTTTCTTGAATTATCCGTGTTTGACATTTGTGTTTTAACATAACCGGACATGGGTATGGGGATATGATGCTTTAAGAACCCTCGAAATATGTGGAAATCTTGGAAAAAATTGAACAGACCCTTGTCTGGCACTCACACTCAAGTCCTAGTAATATAGTTGTAGGGTCGATTGGAGGGGGACAGGAGTAAAAAGCTGATGTAATTGTTAATTAGATTAAAAAGAATATGATATCAACAACCATTTATAGTGAGATAGACTGTAGAAGTATAGTTAATGAAGGACTTGTGAATAGCTAACGAGGGCTGGAGGTCCATGAATTAACATTTGGTGCTTTACAATTAGGATTCCTCTCCTTCAGACATGCCTAAATAGCTTCGCAGAGAAACAACACCCTTTTAACCAGATGTTGCCTTGGCTTATGGTGATTTGCACAACAAATATGTCTTCCAAATACAAATAAAGCATGGTTCCTTATTGCAGCTTCTATTTAAATTTGAAGTAGTTACTTATGTATAGTCCACCATGGATTATAATATCTTTAGTGCAATTAATGCCGAGTAGAAGTACATGTTTTCTCTTTTTGAGTAAAACATCCTCTATACTCTTACAACTTATTCATGCATATTTTTAGGTGTCTCTATTTGATTATTACACGAACCAAGAAAGCTTTTTTTATGTTCAAGTGAATGTTCATGTTTTCTTCCTGGCATTTTGTGTTGCTTTTATCGCTCAATTTTAGCGGCAATTCGAGAAAGAGAGATGTTAATCATGATACAAGAACATTGGATAAACATAAAATTTTCCTATGAAACTTGACCTTATGGAGTTGATTGTTGTGCTTGTTGTGGGCCTTCTCTTGGATGCATTCTTATGGAGTAGTCGCTGTTCGCTTTCTTCAGGAAAAGTAATTTACTTTAAGAAAAGACTGTAAAAATCGAAATAAATGCGAATCTACAAGTCTTATATGCTATTGCATTCTTGGCCTCTATCCCTTGAATGGCTTTTGATGTTTAGGATTCATTGTAGCACTTGAGAACAATCATTTAATAATAATAGATATAGCTTAGCCTCATGTATTTACTGGATTTTATGGTTTCAATGCATTAAGACTCTGATGTTTGTGAGATTTCTTGCTATTCTCTGCACGATTTTGAGACTTAAATTGTGCAACAAATCACTAGTCTAAATTTTGCACATTCTAGAGTAGACGATGTTGAAGCTGTTGGATAGGGTTAGATCATCAAGATGTAGCAGTCATAACCTATGCTTTGCTTTCCTATAATTTAGTAATGCTGGACGCTTCAGATACCTTGGATGGACATGGCTTTTTGGCAGGACTTTCTAAATGTCGAGAAAAAATTAAGGAAAAAAAATCAACGTGAGCAGGTATTGCACAGTGATATTAATTCCGGGCAACATAGATATGACATTGAGAGCAGGCCTTGGATGCATCCGTGTCTTTTTATGTTCAAAGTTACCCCTTAACTGACACTCAAGAATTTGGTGCCAGATTGTTTCATAACTTTTGTTATAGTTGGTGTCCTTTCTACGTGGCAGAATTTGTTTTGCGAGATTTGATACTTTCCATTACCATTTATGACTATTCTAAATGTTGGTTATAGCGGACAAGGCCGCTTTAAAGGCTGTTTCAGCAAGGATCTTTCCTATGGCAACTTTTTTTTTTCCCATTTATGGTTTCTCTATTTTCTTTTATTAAATGGCTTTTATTATAATTTGTTGTTTACATTAATTGATGTTAACCACTGTGGCATATCTTTTCGCCGTCAAAGGACTATAAAATGGGGTTTAGAAACAGGGCCTTCTTCCACATCACTAGTTTTCCTTAACTTTCTTTTACTAGGTTCTACCATGAATTTCCTTTTGGCTAGAAAAGACGCCGAGGAGCATGCAGGTACTAAAACATGCTTATATTGCAACAAAGTATTCAACAACTATCGAGCTCTAGGTGGCCACCTTAGGATTCATCAGGACGATAAGCCATTGAGGACCTTGAATTATCCTGGTCATTTCAGTAATTCCATGGATGTTACTAGGAACCCTCCTGCATACCAACCAAACAGCCAACAGAACTCCTTGGCAGGCATGAACAACCCAACTCCGACACCGTTCACTGGAGCACCCCCTTCATTTGACTTCTCTTGGATGTTCTGCTCAAACGAAACAAACCAGGTAAGTAGGAGCAGGTTCATTGGCAGTAGTCCTGGAGTTGCTCAAGCTCGGATTATCATGCCTCCAGACATCTCATACGGCTATGGTAATGGTGCAACTTATCACCATAACAGTTTGGCTTCAACAGCATTTGCTCAGGTTAAAACCAATGCAGCCATGTCTTCTACTGCATTGGCTTCATCTGGTCGTGTTGTAGCCAATGGCTTTCCCATAGATTATTCATTATTTTTGGGCTCAAATGGAGTTTCTCAGTTTAATACTGATGAACTTCAGATTAGCCAGGATGGCTTGCCACCATCCGCTGGAGTTGCCTTGCAGAACATTCAAGGTTATAATCTTTGTAAGCTTCCAAATCCTAGCTTTGCTATAACTAACCCTATCAGTTGCCCGGTTTCAATGAATCTATTTCTTTTTGTGTCTTTTCTCCAGGTCCTTCACGCTCGAGCCTGGAAAATGCTGGTGAATATGATGGGAGAAGTTTGTTGAGGTGCGAAGAAGGTAAGAGGCCCTACATAGCTGACAAATCCGGGCATGCTGAGATTACAAATGCATCCAAAAAACCTAAGATTGCCCCCAATGCACATGTGGAACCAGAGGATCCTCCTAAAAAAGAGCTTTCACTTTTCGTGGATGCTGGCAATTCAATTTCTGAATTGGAAACTTGTGTTGGCGCCGAAGAAGAAGGTCCGGCAGATGTAGATTTGTCTCTGCATCTGTAGGTTTATGTGTGCCTTCCTATAATAAAGAAATAATAGTAAAACAATAAAGGCATGGTCTCTCCTGCCCTCCCCATCCGTCACCGAAAAAAGCAAAAGCAGCAAAGATGTGATGTTGCTATGCGCTGCTGAACTATAGACAAATTGCATATTCAGTATGGTTAACTTTAATGAACTCAAGTCATTATGAAATCTCTTGTGGATTCTGGAGTTTGATTATGTCTTTTCATTACTTAACTGATTTTTGAATTTGAAAACTTGTTAACTATGTTCTTATGATTGGTTTTATAGAATCGTACAGACATGGGGGAGGGGAAAGAATGGGAACTAGAAAATGAAAGTTTGTTTTTGGACTTAGTTCTGAATGTAGATGCAAGGAAGCAGGCTTAGATTGAAGTTTAATATTTAGATTGATCACCTCATGTTACACAGACTCGGGTGTAAGTATCGGATATAGATATGTATTCAAAATGGGTATCTTCAAATTTTTTAAGATGATATTCCCATATCCCTATCTTAAGACATCGGTACTCCAAGAAAAATGTAGAGTTAGAGTAACATAGCCATTTACCTATACTTAGTCTTTTATTGGCACTGCGGTAACTGTTCATGAATCTTAAGCGGTCATTAGAGCAAGCAGGCTTATTTATTGGAGTCTTTCCCTGTACTTGGAAGAATGCTTCTTTATAGAGTGATTAGGTCAATGAAAAAGATTAGATAGAGAAGTAGAAGTCTTGTGATGACAAGTTTCTTTGGACATCTCCGCAGCATAATCTTACATACTAGGATTTGACCGTTGCCCCCGCATACGCTTACATCAAAACCTTGTGAGACCCGTGGCTGCCAAAAGAAGATAGTACCTTTGATTTAAGTGTTCATGGGGTGATAATCAAATATCGGTACATAAGATTGATGCAGGGGAGATGTCCTGGAACTGGTCATTACAAGTCTTCATGAAAATTTTCTTGCCATAACTTGTTTGATGCCTACTAAGCTTGGCTCCAAATGTAATGCAAAATTTCTTATGGTGCCATCTAGTGAAATCAAGTTCTCACAGTCAGATCTTTCAGTAGAAATTAGATTATGTCTATGTTGTTTCGATTCTTTATATTTTTTTGAAATACTCGTATTTGACATTTGTATTCGATAAATATTCAAATATGAATATAAGAATATGATTGTCTAAAGATTTTTCAAATACATAGAAAAACTTAAAAAATAAACATATTTATATTCAAAACTCATACCCGGATCTAAGTAACAAATGAGCCAAGTGAATTGGCGCTTCAATGCTGCACCATAGGGATTTTAGTATCCACTTTTGGCTGATTTGGCTTTATGTTTTGAATGATAATTTTAAAAATTGTAAAGTCGGATTAGTTGAACAGAAAATCGGTAATTTATTAGATTCGACGAATATATTAAAATCGGGTGTTAATTAAATTGATAAAAAATTAGTTCTATTAAAAATAGGTTATATATATTTTTTAAAATTTTATATTAAGCAACATATTATTAAACCAATTCATATTTTTATTAATTGTTAATTATATTTAATATTTATTTAACATTAGACTTAAAAATTTAATTACAAAAAAAAAAAATCATCAAACCAATCATTTCAATAGATTGAGCCAAGAATTAAAATTCTCATCGGCTTGAATTCCGTTTTTAACCTTACATAATTTTCTCTCAATCATCAAATTTTATTGTTTTATTTATAAAAAAAAAGTCAGATTAAAATTAAAAAATAATTAAAACATAATAATACATAAAATTTTAAAATTATATAAAATAAATTATTAATATATTAAAATTTTATAAATAAAAAATACGATACGATATTATATATTATATAAATATGAAATCTAAGGACTCTTCAAGCAATGCCTAATCGCCACGTACATTTATCAATTCATCGGCGATTTTATTTATTATTTATTTTTTTTAGCCTCATCCATGCGTTTGTCAGTTCGGGTTTTCTAAGCTTGCAATTGCATGGACGAACAAGGTTATATTATTATAGTTCTAAATTCCAACAGCGGCAGTTAAAAGCGCGTGTCTAAGAGGTGCTGAATACTTTCTTGACCCCTGCAATTCTGTTTTATATATATATATATTTAAAATATTAAAATAATATTTAAAAATATTTTATATTTATTTAAATTTTAATATATTAATAATTTATATTATATAAAATTTAAAATATACTTATATTTTTATTATATTTAAATTATTTTTATATTAAATATTATTATATAATTATGTCGTTCATGTTTAGAAATTACTTATTTAGCGCGTGATTTAATGGGCCTAGACAAAATCATCATCATTTATCAACCCTTTCATTTATAATAATTCAAGGTACCTTTGATATTAAGAATAGTCCTTGGAAGGAAAGGAACTTCTTTCACGCTAAAACCAGCGTTAAATCTCAACGACAGTAACCATCGTTTATTAGTAACTGTTCAAGGAAAAAAATGCCTTCTTTGTATGTCTTTCTTATCAATTTTCTCATCTCTTTTTTCATTTTCTTTATGATTTCTGGTATTTATTTTGAAATTTAGGCTAAAATATTTTCTGGGTTTAGCTTCTTTTTCTTGATTGTCACTCTCTGGAAGCCATAAATGCTTCATTTCTATGAAATATTTAATAGGGCTTTCTGGGTTTTGGTTGTTCTTATTGAATTGAAAGAAAAAGTTAAGATTTTTTGGGGCTTTTTTCAAGATACTGCCATATGGACTATTATATAAAGAGAATGCGTTAAAGTTGTTCCTTTTTGATGCTTAGGAATATGAGTTTGGATCATTCAGGAAGGGATTTATTTGTGAATTAGGGTGAAGTCTTGTAGGGATCTAGTGCAAATTTTAGTGAAAAGAATTCTTTATTTGCTCTGTGAGTGTGAAAGAGCAAAGATATCAACTTGGAACTGCTTCTTTGGAGTTCTGATTTGGATTTGGGTGTTTAAGTTGTTCAATTCATAAGTTAAATCCATTTGATGGCAAAGACTATCAGGAAATTTCATCATTAAACAAGGTCCTTTGGGTAGTTTTCAAGGATTTTAGATTGTTGTGTTTTTGAGGGAAAGATGCAAAGGGTTCGATTTTCGTCCCAACAGGCACCCGTGCATAAGCTAGGGGATTCTCAGATGACATTATCCCCAAAATTTCGATTAGCTGTGATTCAATCTTCGTTATTGGATCCTTCATTAGAGTTTGAGTTGTCTCTTCGAGGAGAACCCCTTATTCCAGGCCTTCCTGATGATGTTGCGCTTAATTGTCTCCTTCGTATTCCAGTTGAGAGCCACGCAGCTTGCAGGGCTGTCTGCAAGAGATGGCATCTTCTGCTCGGTAATAAAGAGCGGTTTTTCACCCGAAGGAAGGAACTAGGTTTCGAAGACCCTTGGCTTTTTGTATTTGCCTTCCACAAATGCACTGGGAAAATTCAATGGCAGGTTCTTGACCTTACCCACTTCTCTTGGCATACCATCCCTCCAATGCCTTGCAAGGACAAAGTTTGTCCCCATGGTTTTAGGTGTGTTTCGATTCCACGTGATGGCGTTCTATTCGTTTGTGGAGGTATGGTCTCTGATGTAGATTGCCCCCTTGACATGGTGTTGAAGTATGAGATTCGGAAAAACCGTTGGACTGTGATGAATAGGATGAATACTGCAAGGTCATTTTTTGCTATTGAAGTGATTAATGGGATGATATATGTAGCTGGTGGGAACAGCGGAGATCTTTTCGAGCTTGACTCAGCTGAGGTTTTAGATCCTGGAAAGGGGAGTTGGCGCTCAATTGCAAGCATGGGAACAAATATGGCGTCTTATGATTCTGCAGTTCTTAACGGAAAGCTTCTCGTGACAGAAGGCTGGTTATGGCCATTCTTTGTCTCTCCTAGGGGTCAGGTTTATGATCCGAGAACTAACAATTGGGAGAGTATGGCTGTGGGATTGAGAGAAGGCTGGACCGGCTCGAGCGTGGTAGTCTACGGGCACTTATTTGTTGTTTCTGAGCTCGAAAGAATGAAGCTTAAGGTTTATGATCCAGACGGTGATTTCTGGGAAACACTAGAAGGTCCCCCATTACCTGAGCAGATACGAAAACCTTTTGCGGTCAATGCATGCAACAATAGAATATATGTTGTAGGTCGGAACCTTCACGTTGCTGTCGGTCATATCTTAAGCCTGAATCAAACAAGCAGCTCTGAGAAGAAGTGGAGCTTCAGTGTTCGGTGGCATGTTATTGATGCCCCAGCATGTTTATCGGACTTGACGCCCTCAAGCTCTCAGGTTCTTTTCGCTTAGCTTCCGAAGTATCACATGTCGTGTTTAATATGTTGTTTAGTAAATTATAAGTTTAAAAATGCTGTAGAGTTGGAATGACTGACCATGTGTTATTTTACTAAATGCATCATCCATACTTTTTCTTCTGTTATCTCTTCGTATTCACTCAAATCAATATGTTTTATCGTTCATGATCTCACTCTAATTTTCATGTCTTCCTGTTGTTCCTGTATGAAATATTGTCTATTAACATGGTAGGATCACACTAATGAACTAGGCAGACACCAAAAAATTATTGACATAAACTTGCACCATGTTAAAGGTTTCTAAGCTTTTTACCGGGCAAAACTCTGTTTAGTTTGGTTAGAGATTCCATTGAACCCTTAGAAGGTCTTGTTTATCCATGGGATTTCAAGCTGAAAAGATTCAATGGCTGGAACACATTTCTGCAGTGCTCGGAAAACACAGTTTTAGCTTGGTAGTTAAGGAATCTTTGAATCATGAAACGCGTTATCTTACATGTTTTAAGCAAGTTTTTGATGCACAGATTAAAAGCCTTAAGCATAGCCATGCTATATTACTTGAACTAGGGTATGTGTGTTTGATACGAGTATGTATTAGACACGGGTATGTTCAATATTTTTTAAGTTTTTTCATATTTTTGAAGGATTATATTTCCGTACTCGTATCCGAAAATATATCGGACATAGTATTTAAAGAAAAATAAAGGGTCGGAGCAACAAAATGGCCATGTATTATGGGAGAAAGAAATAAGGCAGAATATATGAAGTAATAGCAAATCTGATTTTGATTGGTTCACTCCTAACAAAAAAGCAAGATCTTGTAGGAATTTTTAAAAGAATATCCTGACTGCCACTTCTAACACTTATTGAAATGAATTTGATTATCAAATTTTCGGTGCAAATGTCAGCAATCCGAGCATAATGGTTTGGTACATTTCGGGATAAGAAAAAAGATTGTAGATGTGAAGATTCAAATTTTAGATTGGTTGAATGTCATTAGAGATACCTATAGGTCGGGTCGTGTTGTTGCGTGAAGATTTTTTAGATTTTTTATCCAAGCTCGAAAACTCAAATTACTATTCAAATATTAATAAAAACTTTTAAAAAATTTTATATTAATATTTTTATAATTAAATTAAATTTTTTATTTTTAGATATTAATATAAGTTGGGCTAGGTTGAATTAGAAAAAACTATGTCCATTTGTATTGGCCAACGGATTCCAGACATTGATACTATGGACCGTGGTTTATATTTGCTGATGTATTTGGGTAATTGCCTAATTGGATTTGGGTGACCCATTTGGGAGATATTAATGGGTTTATGATGATGGAGTTGAAATTAATTTATAAAAAAATACGAAAATAATAATAATATGATATGAATATATATATGTGTAAATTATTAATATGTTAAAATATGTATATAAGATTTAGTTAATGAGTGCCTTAAGGGTACTCTTATATATAGTAATATTTTCATTTAATGAATCAAAAAAGAAAATATAATTATTAAATATGGCATTCAATATAAGAATAATATTATTATAAATAATATACGATTATAACACAAGTATGACATAGATACACAGAGTTATCAAATCTAGCTAAAAGCAATCTAATTCAACAGAAAATCACACTAATAAATTGATATGGTTTTGGGTTTTAAGAAATCATAAAAAACAATACCCTAATAATAGTTTGGATTCAGATGTCGAACAATGGTATTTCGAGAAAAATAAGAATCGGATTACCAATAGACCACATCTGCCTTCTAGCCTTTGTCAGGTGGCAAGAATCTTATGACAGTTAAATGCTAAAATAGTAGAAAAAGAAGTATTTTACTAATTATAACGAGAATGACGGACTTGGTATCATGAATCAAGTGATACCAATTTAATTAAAAAATTTATGTAAAAATCAAAATTAAAATTACACTTCTAAAATGAATTTATGGATATTTAATTCCTTTACTTTAAATTAATTATCCATTAAAAACCTAAGTATCTACTAAGAAACTACTCATTACTTTCTTATTTTTATTATCTTTTAATTTTCTTTTAAAGTATATACTAATAAAAAAATCACTTATTTTTAATTTAATGTTCTTTTTTAATATAATAATTTAAAAACATAATATATATATATATATATTCACCAAATTTGTGGGTATGATAAATTCTAATATCTACTTTACTGTTTCATTCAATCATATTATGATTTATGTAATTTAAACAAAGCTAATACAATTATAACTCATGAATAGTTCTAATTGAACCACTATTAAATATAAGTTCGTGATCACGACACAACAACCGGCTCTATGATAGAAGTCACGATCGCGATTTAAAACCATGGCACCGAGAGAGAGAGAGAGAGAGAGAGAGAGAGAGAGAGAGAGAGAGAGGGCTTGTTTGGTGGCTGCCTGACGAACCGGGTGGGCCAATGGAGTTTGGGTAAGGGTTCGGCTAGTTCAGAGGGGCCCATATCGCAAAAATCCAATATTGAATCACAGCCTGGGAATGGAGGGTGTCGAGTATCGGGAGAACATTATGATAAGAACAAGGTGAGAACGATAGAGAATTATAGAGAATTAATTTCCTTTTTTAATTATTTATGGTTCTCTATTTTGTTCTCACGTGTTCCCATCATAATGTTCTCACGGTAGTCGAAATAAAATGGAGACAGAAACTTCTTTTTAGAATGAAAATGCAATTTGTATGACTTTTCGAAGTCACGATAGCCATGGCTACTTGAACCATGCAGCTAAGCTGTTGGATGAAATTTCCTGGATGTAATCAAAGATTTGAAACGTAGAACTTTGAGGTTCCGCTTGGAAGCCAAGGAAAATTGTGGGCATGGCAACTGCATGCGTGCATTTGGCTTTCTTGATGACGAAAGAATCTGGATTTTCAACTTCTTAAATGGTCACTTTCATTCCTTCAAAACACTTGAAGGTTCCATCCTTCCATTTTCCAACGATTTCTAGCGCCCCTTTTTTTCTTGCATGTGGCAATAATAAGGAACGCGTAAAGCAACTTCCTTTTCAGTTATTTTCCACATAGTTGCGGGAATGAATTTTAGTTTGACAGATTAAAGGATAAAGACATATATTAAATCCGATAATATTAAACCCGACAACATGAATATAAATTATAGCGTAACGAAAAATACACGAATGCTTCAAAGGTTATATAATAAAAATTATTAACATATCCAAATTTATATAAAAATAAAATATTTTAAATACAATTACGAAATAATAAAATACATAAATATGATAGATTTTTTCTTATTTTTGGCTGATTTTAGGGGATAATTCCGGGTTCTATAGCTTTGGTTGAAAAACTCTTAATATAATTTGTCTTTTGTGTTCTTTTCTATCAAAAAATAGTAAAAATCACTTGCACGTAAGTAAATGAGTAAAAAAACACCAACGGAAGAGTCTACAATTCCTTATATGTGTGCGTTGCTTTTAACTTTCTTTTGTTTCTCCCCGTTTTACAAACCCAAAGGCCCAAAGGGTTCAGCTTCGAGTCATTTTTTGATCGGTCTATATCAACGCTTAAAAAATTATATTAAAAATTAAATCGATAAGATTTTTAAATAATTATTCAATTGATTTTATCAGTTAGATTGACTAATTTATTAAAAAAACTTAAACCTTAAACAAATATTAAATATAATAAAAACTTAATAATAATAATAATAATATTCATTTAATTAAATAATATGATCATTAATGTATATC
>JAQSVH010000014.1:4946690-4964235 GCA_029448705.1 Adansonia digitata
AATTGGAAAAGGAATGTATCACTGCCATTGATCAGGTGCTTGAACCATTGCAAGTGCCTAAATCTTTTTTCTGTTCAAACCCAAATGTATGTCTTTTCAAGAAATGATATGTCGCGTAAGTTCATGAGAGATACTACTACTATTCATCAACATTAATGTGGGGGTCATAATCAATATAAATGGATCAAAAAGAATGTCAAAAATATCTGTAAACTGTAACTATATACACTCGAACGCACATATTTTCTATCATATTTGGTGATGTTGCACTTGCCAATTACTGTTTACTTTAACCAAATTTTAGGTTCTTTTTTTATTATTTTCTATGCCTTCACGCAAATAAATTTTGGATATCATAAAGAGTCCAATAAGAAAAAAAATGAAAATCTAGTTGATTATTATAAATAAATTTAAATTAATATTGTAAAAAGTCATGTGATCCGTTGATGTTAGTTTCATTGAGTAGGGCCTCTTTTGAATTTCATCGCACCTCCAATGCAATAAAATCTTGGGGGCAAATGGGAGGAAATCTCCTCCCTCCCTTGCCGCCCCTCTTGGATGCACCTTTAATGAAAGTGAAACTCCATCGATCCTCCAGTTTTTTATCAGAGGGGTGGAGGTCCAGTCAACCACAGGACTCCAGTGGAGAGGGTAATCCTCCTTTTATCCTCTTTACTTCTCTTTTTTTTTAAAAAAAAAATAATTATTTATTTTAAAATTATTTTATATTAATATATTTGTAATATAGATATAATTATTTAATATAAATTAATTTTAATAATTATTTAACATAAATACAATTTTATTTATATGTTCTTATTTAATATAAATATATTTTTAATTATTTATTATATATACTTTTTTTAATTTAATATCTTTTGTTGATGGTCTCCTTGATTGATACTAGAATGGTCTGAAATGTCTACCAAGAATGAAACTTAAAATACAAAAAAAAAAAAAATCAGAAAGGTGCCAGAGTTAAGACTCATAGGCATGCTCCGAGTCCTAAATTAGTTTAAAGATTTGTTAGAGAGGAAATTAAAGAATGGAGAATGATTGAGATAAGAAGACGGGGGTTCATTTTCTTTATCCTTGCCTAGGGACTTTGCAGGCCCTTTTATAGTTGAGTTCTGATACACTTTTTGACTTTGTCTAATCATCACTATCTTAAAGTTACTGATTATCATGCTAGTAGTCTTTAAGTCGTATTTATCAGGATATGTTGGTGGTTGGTTATAGGCAGGAGAAGCAAGATCTAAGATGTGTTCCTCAAAGACATCTTTACTGGGATACTTTTTAGAGATGTTTGTCAAGAGAGTTTGTTATGTCTGGGAAACATCTTAGGTATCTGGTGATTTTAGTGATTAATTGAGCACGTTATTAGTGTCTGGTTGTTACTGAGGCAATCAAACAAGCTCATTTGAATGACTCACTTATTAAGGGGCAAGGTCATTTAGGCGACCCGCTCATTCAGAGTATAATATCCTTAATGATCATTTTATATTTTTACCTCACCACCACTGCCATGATTGAACCTAGATAAATATCTTACCATTTATTTTAATCTTACTGTTATAATACATATCCTCACTGTTACAGTAACTAATCTCACTGCTATCGTTGTTTTCAATATCATTAGAGCTAATCTCACTATCCATCCAAACGGACTCTAGAAAATATCTAACAATCTCAAAACCCCAAATCCCAAAATAACTTAATTCTTTTTTACAAAAAATGTCATAATTTGATAATAGAGAAAAGGGTAGTTAAGAAAATTTGAACCCAAGCCTGTTGGATGCAATCTATTAAGGGTAAAGGTATAAAACAACTTAATTAAATTGAATACAATAACTAAAACTAGTTTGATTAGAAAGTGAAATGTTCAAGATGGTTAATTAAAAAATGAAAGAAGAAAAATATTTTGTTTCGAGTTTCAAGTAAACCTTTTCATGGGTAGGATTATCCACCAGCCAACTCATACGGGTTGAGCTTTAGATAAGGTTTTTGAAATTTTAGACCAGATCATCTCTACCCAAATTACTATTTAACACTAAAAATAATATTTATTTAAATTTAATTATAAAAATATAATCAAATGTTAATGTAAAAATAATATTTTAATAATATAATGAAACGAGCATTTTGCTCACCGAGCCTGAGCAGAAAAATTTTAAAATTTTAGGTAACAACCCGACCCATAGATAAGTTGGCTTTAAGTATTGTGAATCTGGGTTCGGCCTGCAAAAGTTAAGGCGCCCAAACTAGATATGAACTTTGAGTCAATGGTATAATTTGAGGGCCAATTATGGGCCCGTTATACCTGATTAACAACTGCATAACTTGATAAAGGCCCATTTATCAATCTATCTTAAAAAAATGAATCCGTCTCATTGGCTATGAACCTCAAAGAAATTGTTGAGGAAAAATGAATTTCTTTTGTTCGGTAGTTGTTTTAACTTCCTTCCTCTCCATCCATCTCTTCAACAGCTTGGTATGGCTGGGCATGTCTCTTGAAGATTTTTCCCCTAGTAAGAAACTTAATTCATTGTTTTCCGTTTCTTTTTGGTGAACATGAAGGTGCAGGGAAGGTTTTTGATATTCTTTTGTTATTGGGAATTTTTTTTATAATTATTATTTCTTTTTAGTATCCGTGGGGATTATCTGTTGTTGTATCTGTGTGTGGGAGTTTAGGAAGACAAGCTGCAAGAATTCTAATCGTGCACCTATGAAAAATTTTAGTCTTCTCCAGAAAGTGAAAAAAAAATGGGATATTTGGTTTTCATTATTTCGCATAGTAACCCATAACATTAGATTATGTTTGATCCAAGTTCATCTATGATATTGACGCTATGATAAATCTAAACTGCACCCTTCAAATTCCAACCTCATTTGAGGGAAAAAAAAACCTGCAATTCCTCATTAGATAGGGCAATATATATATTTTTCCTGTTTATCTTATTGTGAATGCCCTATGCCATGTAACTTTGAAGGGAATAAATAATGGGAATGATTTGTTAAGGTGTTGAAGATAAGTGCTAAATATCATTTTAGATATTTGATGTCTACACTGGTTAGTGCCCTCGTCCAAGAATGCAAGTAAGTTTCGAGTATATTTCGGTTTTTGGATAAATGCAGGTATTGTCTTGTCCAAAATTCTACATCTTGCCTTATCTTTGTGATATATAATTTCGAGAATTGCAGATATTGGTTATAATCAATATTGGGTTCCTCTTTTAGTGGGACTTCTGATGCCTAGGCCATCCTTATTCCAGTAAGTAAGCTAAAGTTGGTATCGAACTATAATTTTGTTAAACTAATCAAATTCTTTAAAAGTAATTTAACTTCTGCTCTTAAATGAATATTACAAAATCTGCTTTGCCATTTTGCCTTATTGCTTATCTAGTTTTACCATTAGTTCCTTCCGACCCCCTCTTCTTGTTGTGCATTTGCTTCATCGTCATCCTATTATTTTATAACATATTCAGATCAGTTGTGGCTGCTGGTACAGGTTGCGATTCTGGATAATTATTGGATGTTCGAGAGCTAGGCCACTAGGGACAGGAGAAAACAGTAATGTGATTGTGGATCATATTGAAAAGAACATATTTTCAATAACCATTTTAGTGAGATAGACCATAGAGTTATAGTTATTGAGGAACTGGTGAATGGTTAAAAGTGAAGTGGTTAGGGTGGGCGAAATGTGAATGAATCAATAGTTGGTGCTTTACAATTAGGAATCCTCTCCTTCAGGCACGTGTGTGACTAGCTTCTTGAAGAAGCATCACCCTTTTGACCAGATGTGGCTCGGCTTAGGGTGACTTGTCCAATATAATGTCTTCCAAGTGTAAATTAAGCTTAGTTTACTTGTTAAAGCTTCTCGTTAAATTTTGAAATAGTTTACTTAGGTATACTTCTTTGTGGATTATAATATCTTTTATGCAATTAACAGCCAATAGAGATACATATTTGCTCATTTGAGTGAAACATCCTCCACGCTTTTTCAATATATTTGTCACAGGATTTGTAGATGTCTCTTTAAGTGGTTACTACAGAAACTGAGGAAACCCTTTTATGTTCAAGTAAAAATATCTTGTTTTCTTCCTAGCATTTCGGTGTTGCTATTACACCCCATATTCACTCAGTGTTAGCAGACATTCAAGAAAGAGATATGTCAACCTTGATACAAGAACATCAAAGAAACATAAAATTTTACCTATGGCAGGAGATATTGGATGTGTTAAGAGAGTTTGTACCTGGGATTTTCTCTGGTACTACTAGGGATTTTCCTAAAACATTTTATGTTACAAGTGATTCTGCATTTGTTGCCTAGTGAGGACCTTCATAAGCATTAGGTAAAAAAGTCTTGTAAGAATCTCATTTGGGCAAATCTTGGCCTTAAGGAGCAATTATTGTGCTTGTCATTGGCTTCTCTTGGATACATTTGGTGTGGGATAGTTGCCCTTCTCTTTCTTCAGGAAAAAATAATTTAAGTTAGAAAAGATTGTAAAATGGAGAGAAGAAATTCATAAATCTCACGTACTAGTGCATTCTTTGCTTCTCTCACTTGAATGGCTTTTAATCTGCACGACTCGTTGCAACAGTTGGAAACAATATACTATAATGATAGGTATATCTTTGCCTCAATTATTACTGGATTTTATGATTTCAATGCATTAAGTGATGGATGTTTGTGACATTTCTTTGCTTTCTCTGCAAAATGCATGCACCTTTCTGATACATTGAATGGACATTGTTTTCTTGGTAGGAATTCCTACATATCAAGAAAAAATTAAGAAAAACTGAATATGTTTGTTGAACATAAGCATTATCGAACGCTAGTATTAAGTCCGGGCCACATAGATATGACATTGAGAGCAGGCCTTGGATGCACCCGCTTTCCTTTTTATGTTGTACTCCGTGTTCCAAAATTTGGGTGCCAGATTGTTTCATGGCCTTGCCATAGTTGGTGTCCTTTCGGACTTTTTTTTTTTTTTTTTACATTTATTTCGCAAGATTTGATACTTCCCATGGCCGTTTATGACTATTCTACATGTGAGTTATTGCAGGCAAGGCTGCAGGATCTTTCCTATGTCAACTTCTTTTTTCCATTTTATGCTTTCTTTGTTTTCTTTTCTTAAATGGCTTTTATTAGAATTGTTGTTTTCTTAAGGATGCATGCACAGTGTATGAACTCTGTACACTGTCATTGAACCATATGTTGCCACATCATTAGTTAGTAAACTTGAAAGTTAAAAGTCCTTGCAAATAAACATTCATCAACTTTAATTATTAATTAATTAGGCAAAACTAATTATTAATTAATAAAGCTTAATTACTAAGCTTACCCTAATTGCATCGCCTATCTGTTGACCGTTGATTAATCCAACAACTTATTTTCTTTCTTCTTCCTTCTTTTTCTTATCTATATTGCTTTCAAAACCCTAAACCTAGACCTACTCGAGGGCCGAGTTACCCGCCCAAGTCCGAAGATCCGCCTGATATTTGAGAGAGTTTGGACAAACATATTTGGCCTGAAAAATGGGCTTGGACAAAAAAATTAGGCTCGATTAAAAAATGGGCTGGGCCTTGGGTTCAACTTTTAGAGCCCGAGCTCGGCCCGGCCCAACCCATTTTACTATTACATTATATATGTAATTTTTGTCATATAAACAATATATATATAATATTATAGTGTAAACTTTAAAAACTAAGTTAAATTATTTATATTTATAAACTTAATAAAAGAAAATTATTAAATTAATAAAGATTAAATTTTAAAAAAATATGTTTTTCTAAAAAATAAATTTTAAAAAAAATATAATATGGGCGGGCCTAAACGGGTTTGGACTATTTATTTACAAATATGGGCGGGCTTAGGCAAAATTTGTGGCCCATATTTCGAGCCTGGCTTGGGCAAACATATTTAATATTAATACTATGCTCAAGCTCTACCCGAATCCTGTTCGACCCGGCCTATGAGCAAGTTTACCTAAACCTAATACCCATGTTATTTTTAATCTAATCAAGCCCAAAGCTTCCGTTTTACAACCTGTGGTCTTTTATTTGTTTTGCTTGAAAGAGATAATTAAGTCATCCTTATTCTTCATTGCGTGAATATGCAATTTATTTTTCCTTTCGTTGGTTTCTTGGTTGTGTCTGCAATGCTGAGTGAAGAAAAAAGTGTTAGAGATTTTAAGGCTTTGTGACCTAGAAGCATGGAAGAGATAATGGAAAAGTACAAAGAAAAAAGGGCAAATTTGAAAAGCCTTGGCTACCTACAATAGCGCAACTTGATGAAATTGAACCATTGTTTTTCAATCCTTTGGAACCTAATCTAATACAAGGAAGCAGTTTTTTCTTCCCCGATTTCCCCGATGTTAAAAACTATTCTGTACAAATTATTAAGTTTTTATAGGTGAGGGAAAATTAAAAAAAAAATTGTTATTTTAAAAATTGAAATTTTCATATATTTACATTTTAGGGATTTCAGATTTATCTATTTCTCATTAATGATCTGGCAACATTTGTTTCAATGATAGTGTAAAATTTATATACTTTCGTCTTATCAAATATAAAACCTTATATTAATTGGTGTTGAGCACTATGACATATTTCTTTGCCTTGAAAAGGCACTATAAATTGGGGTAAGAACAAGGCCTTCTTGTCCATCACAAGGTCTCCTTCAGCTTTCTAGTTTCTATCTCTTATTGAGAGGAGCTAATTTTGTGTTCCTTTTTCAGTTTCTACTATGAATTCCCTCTTGGCTAGTGAAGATGCGGAGAAGCATACAAGTAACAGATCATGCTTCTATCGCAACAAAGTATTCAACAACTATCGGGCTCTAGGTTGCCACCTTAGGATTCATCAGGAGGATAAGACATCGAGGACCTTGAATTATCTTGGTATAGTAATTCCATAGGCATTACTGGGAATCCTCCTGCATCCCTACAAAAGAGCCAGCAGAACTCCTTGGCTGGCGGGAAGAACCTGGCTCCATTCACTAGAGCACCTCCTCCATTTGACTTCTCTAGGATGCTCTGCTCAAATGGAACAAACCAGACAAGCATGAGCAAATTCACCGGCAGCTACTCTAGAGTTGCCCAAACTCAAATTATCATGTCTCCAAACTACTTATATGGTTGTGGTAGTGCTGCAAGTTATCACCCAAGCGGTTTGGCTTCAGGAGCATTTGCTCCAACTGGTCCCTATGCGGCCATGTCTTATGTTGCATTTGCTTCATTTGGCCGTGTTGTAGCCACTGGCTTTCCTATAGGTTCTTCATTAGATTTGGGCCCAAAAGGAGTTTTTCAGTTTAATACTGCTGAATTTCAGATTAGCCTGGATGCTTTACCACCAACTTCTGGAGATGCCTTGCAGAATGTTCAAGGTTATAATCTTGGTAAGCTTCCAGATTCTACCTTCGCTATAACTATCTGTGACCTTCGTTTTGGTTCATATCAGTTGCCTACCTTCAATATATCTATTGCTGTTTGTGCCTTTTCTCCAGGTCCTCCATGCTCAAGCATGGATAAAGTTGGTGAAAATGACTGGAGAAGTTTGCTTACATGTGAAGAAGGTAAGAGGCCCCACTTAGCTGATGAATCAGGGAATGCTGACGTAATGAATGCATCAATAAAAACCCAAGATTGCCCCCAATGCTCATGTGGAACCAGAGAATCTTGAGAGAAAAAGAGCCATCACTTTTCGAGGATGTTGATTATTCAGTTCCTGCACCGGAAGCTTCTTTTGGTGCTGAAGAGGAAAGCCAGTAGATGTAGATTTGTCACTGCATCTGTATACTTGTTTTTCTCTCTAAAATAAATAAATAATAGTAGATGAATAAAGGAAGAGTCTCTCTTGCCCTCCCCACCCTGCAACAAAAAACAAGAAAAAGATGTAATGTTGTTATGTACCGATGAACTATTTACATGTGAATGTTAGTCAGTTTGGTTAAATTTTATAGTCATTTATCATGAAATTTCTTGTGGATTGTAGAGTTCGATTAATCTTTTCATTGCTGAACTGGGGTTTCAATATGACACCATGTAACTGTGTTCTTATGATTGGTTTTACAGAATCATATAGACATGAGAGATAGGAACCAATTGAAAGTGGAAAATCAAGGTTTAGATTTGGACTCTGTTCTGAGTATTGCCGCCAGAAAGCAAGGCTTAGGTTGAACTTCAGTATTTAGCATTATCATCTTCAAGTATTGTCTCTTCTGTCCGGAGCAGTTCCTCTTCTTCCTAATAACGCCATTATTTATCTTAGTTGGGGCGCCTTTCAGCATGAGTATAACTGTTCTGGGGTAGTCATTAGAGCAATGGCTTATGCATTGGAATCTTTCTTTTTTAGCAATTTGCATATTCATGTTATTTTCATGTATTTTGTCGTATCATATTTGTATTTAAGGTATTTTATATTTATGTAAATTTTGATATGTTAATAATTTATATTATATAGATTTTGAGATGTGTGTTTGTTTCATGTCATGTCATATGTTTTAATTATTTTATCCGTATCATATGTCATATTTATATAATTGTGTCTAGCACGTAAAATGCTTCTTTGTATAGCCTTTATGTTTTTTTTTTTTCTCTGTGTAGCTTGTTCTGATGCTACTAAGCATGGGCTCCAAATGTAAATACAAGTTGTCATATGGTGCCAACTAGGGAACGTATGACGCGGCATCTCAGCAATGAAGTTTTCCACCAAAACTCTGCCTGTAAATTCGCCTAACATTTCTACGAGCTATTTAGCGCTGAAATCAGGTTCTCACCCTCAGAATCTTTCAGAAGAAACTACACCAGGTGATTTGGTAGTTCAAGGCTGCACCATCGGGATTTATTATAACTTTGACTGATGCGACTTAATGATTTGAAGGATAAATGAAACAGCTTTCGATCCTGACTTGGTCAGATTTTATCTGTAGAAACCTTTGAATTGTACATGCTCGAATCAGCCTCAACAAAGAGTCAAAAATATAAGGTTCAACAAACATGTTTCTAACTCTCCATGCTAACAAACATTTTTTCCTGCTGGTATTAAATATGATATGGACCGCTTGCAAAGAAAGGTATGGTACAAACATTTTACTTTGAATTTTCAAACCCCAAAAAAGTAAACATTTTCTTTTGAAAGAAAAGAAAAATTGGAGAATAATTGTTTGCCACAGTAACAATAGCATAAATGTATAATTAATTTATGCCAATTTTCCTTTGTAATAATCGTATTCCTTTGATATTAACTTATTAAGCAGAATACTGAATTGCCCTGGGCTGGAAGTGGGGACTTCCTTTTCGGCTCAGAAGTCAGGGGACCTATTTCATGCTAAAACCAGTGTTAAATCTCATCAAAACTCACCATCTTTTATATCAACGATAACTCAAGAAAACTCCGTTGTAAGTCTTAAATATCAGTTTCCTATCTCTTTTCTTCTTATTTATGCTATCTGTTTTTTTTTTTTTTCTTAAGTCATATAGGATACGTTATTTTCTGTGTTTAGCCGCTTTTCTGAACTTATCAATCTCTGAAGGCCACAAATGCTTCATTTCTATGAGATATATGAGGGTTTAATGGGTTTGGGTTTTCTCATCGGATAGGAGCAAAAGTTTAGATTTTTTGGGGCTCTATTCAAAGTACTATCATATGGGCTATTGTTTTTTTCTCATTTTTGGTTTTGTTTGTTTGTTGGCTATGATGTGTTGTTATCTTTCTGAACGCTTTAGATTCCTCTAGTTGGTATCTTGATAAGCCACAGTTGTAAATATAAAGAGAAGAATTAAATTTGTTCTCTTTGATGCGTAGGAATTTGAGTTTGGATCATTCAGGAAGGGATTCATCGGTGAATTATAATAAAGTCTTGCAAGGATTTTGTGTAAAGTGGGAAAAACCGTTTTTCTTTTAGGTGCAACCTGCAAATTTCAGTCAAAATAATTCTTTTGCTCTGTGAATGTGAAAAAGAACAAGCGACCAACTTGGAATAGATTCTTTTGAAGTTTTGATTCGGATTTGGATTTGTTCAATTCATAAGTGAATCCATTTGACGACTCAGAACAGCAGGAAGTTTCAAGCTTAACACAGGTACTTTGGGGTAGTCCTCCAAGGATTTTAGATTGTTGTGTTTCGAGAGAAAGATGCAACGGGTTCGATTGTCACACCAACAGACAGCCGTGCATAAACTAGAGGACTCTCAGATGACATTATCTCCAAAATTTAGATTAGCTGTAATTCAATCTTCATTGTTGAATCCTTCATACGAATTCGAGTCGTCTCTTCGACGAGAACCCCTTATTCCAGGCCTTCCTGATGATGTAGCCTTTAATTGTCTCCTTCGGCTTCCAGTTGAGAGCCATGCAGCTTGCAGAGCTGTATGCAAGGGATGGCATCTTCTACTTGGTAACAAAGAGCAGTTTTTCACACGAAGGAAGCAACTAGGCTTCGAAGACCCTTGGCTCTTTGTATTTGCCTTCCACAAATGCACTGGCAAAATTCAATGGCAGGTTCTTGACCTTACCAACTTCTCTTGGCATACCATCCCAGCGATGCCGTGCAAAGAAAAAGTTTGTCCCCACGGTTTTAGGTGTGTTTCAATTCCTCGTGAGGGTGCTCTTTTTGTTTGTGGGGGTATGGTCTCCGATGTAGAATCCCCCCTTGACTTGATGTTGAAGTTTGAAATTCAAAAAAACCGTTGGACCGTGATGAATAAGATGAACACTGCTAGGTCAGTTTTTGCGAGTGGATTGATTAATGGGATGATATATGTAGCTGGGGGAAACAGTGGAGATCTTTTTGAGCTTGACTCAGCTGAGGTTTTAGATCCTGCAAAGGGGAGTTGGCACCCAGTTGCCAGCATGGGGACATATATGGCATCTTAAGATTCTGTGGTTCTCAACGGAAAGCTTCTCGTGACAGAAGGCTGGTTATGGCCATTCTTTGACTCTCCTAGGGGTCAGGTTTATGATCCAAGAACTAACAATTGGGAGAGTATGGCTGCGGGATTGAGAGAAGGCTGGACTGGCTCGAGTGTGGTGGTCTATGGCCATTTATTTGTGGTTTCCGAGCTCGAAAGAACGAAGCTAAAGTTTTATAATCCAGACAGTGATTCCTGGGAAGCAATGCAAGGCCCTCCATTACCAGAGCAGATATGCAAACCTTTGGCCGTCAATGCATGCGATAACAGAATATACGTTGTGGGTCAGAACCTTCACGTTGCTGTGGGCTATATCTCAAGCCTGAATCAAACAGGCAGTTCTGAGAAGAAGTGGAGCTTCAGTGTTCGGTGGCATGTAATTGATGCCCCAAATCGTTTATCGGACTTGATGCCCTCAAGTTCTCAGGTTCTTTTCGCTTAGCTTCTGAAGGTTTTGTTTTGTGCAATAAATTATAATCATACAAAATTACAAAGGCTGTAGAGTTGGAATGACTGTTATTGTAAAGAATTTATCAACCATACTTTTTCTTACTGTTATCTCTTAGTAATCTGAAAATCAATATATTTTACTGATTTCACTCAAATTTCCAGGTGTCTTATTGTTTATAACATAGTATAATAACTGGTAATGAACTAGGCTTAAGCTGAAAAATATCGACCTACACTTAAACACTGATGTTAAAAGGGAAGTTTAACTAGATTTGACATTTGCAGGCCTGTGCAGAAAGGATAATGGATTTTCTTCAATGAATATTAGTATTTGATTAAGTCTGGCGAATTATTCTTACAGTGACAGTACAGTAACCCTGTTTGTTGCTGCTTTAAGCTTCATCGGCGTAAAACTCTGTTTAGCTGTGGTTTTGAGATTCCAGTGTTATTCATTTCAAGATCTTGTTCATCCATATAATGCAAGCTTAAAGATTGAACGGCTAAGGAATATTGGAATCTTGGAAAAGCATTAATCTTACATGTTAAGTAAACTATTGATGCATAGGGTAAAAGCTTTAAGCATAGCCATGTATTATGGGAAAGAAAAAGGCAGAATATGAAGTAATAACAAATCTGAGTGACTAGTAAACTGCTAACAAATAAAAGAAAAAAGGGGGGTGGCGGGTAAAATCTTGTAGGAATCTTTTGAACACTTCTTCAAATGAAAATTATTACCAGTTATTGTTTATCCTTTGGACAGAATTTCCCTGAACGAATCTTGTTGGTCAAAGTAATGGAAAAGGTGGTGTCTAAAATCGTGTTCGAATTGCTCTCTTCGAATGATGTTCCCATTGATATTGACCAACTTAGCGGTGACCATAATTCCTTTTCAAGAGGCTGATGCTATGGGCCGCTATTATATTGTTGAAATCTGCGTAAATTGGATTTGGCCATCTGTAGATTTTATTGGTTTTCTGAATCTTATGATGACTGGAGTTGAAATATTAAAATTGTTTACTGGAACTTCGTTCCATCGTAGAGTTCATTTTCAGCTAGACTGTTTGAGCTTTCACTCTTCAATTCCCTGGAGCCATTGAAGGTTCCAAATATTATTATAAAGATATAAAGGAAGCATATAACCCGCCATTGCTCCGGGTCTTATCAACCCAAGGCAACGGAAATCCCAAAAACAAAGCAACAACAGAGAGAGAATACCACTCAGATGATAGCATTAACGTTTGAGTGAAGGAATGGAAATGGTTTTTGCAGATTCATTATAAGCATTGATTGTTGAGGGTTAACCAAAGCTCATGCAGCCCCAGATCCCTTAGCTTATGCAAAGAAAATCCAACTAAAATTATAACAAAGCATAGTAACACCTTATAATTCATCCAAAAAGCCCTCACCCTTGCAATTCCCTCTACCAACCTGTGAAGTTTACAAACTATGCATGTTGAAACCCTTTTTAGCTTTTAGTTTACCTCTGAAGACTAAAGACTTAAAAAGTTTCAAACGCTCCTCTTTTACTAGCTTACCAGACAATAAAACAGGTCCCTGAAACAAGGGTACCACCCAAAACAACCCAAAATGCAGCAGCTTATTAACTCTACTGTCTAGTCCGTAACAAAGAAAATATCAAAGCAGAGGCTAAATATGCTTTACAATTACAATCTGGATTGCAACAAAATAAATACTACAAGTTACTGTACATTGACCTGACAAGGGATTTCAGCTTCAGCCTCTTGGAGAAGAACAAAGTTCCCCGTGTCAATTACAAGGAGATATCTATCATCAAAGAAAAAGGATGAAAAATAATAAATAAATAAACTATGCCAAGTAATTATATATTTGTGGGTTGTTCTTGTCCCGCTCCAGGTACTCCCTGTCAATGAGAGACTCGATTCTTTTCTTCAAATCAGCCGGTTTTATGGGAAACTTAAGCTGTTCAATGAAAGAAACTTATTCTCAATATGAGTATGTTCTAATGCAACTTAAAAAACAAAACGTCCCTTTGATCCCCTGTCTAGAGATGATCAATTGCAGTAAGGGTACATGAAGAGTGGTTACTGGCATGACATAACTGATAACTCTTACTTGTTAAGAATGGAGCAATACCAACTTTCACATTGTCTATTAATTTACTTATTTTTGGCTATGACTGTTAACCAGATTTTAGCAGGAATCTATAGAGATCTGTTCGTTATACCAAAAAAATAAAAAAAAAATCAGAATACGCTTACCTGCTGGAAGAGTTCAGTTATCAAAAGAGTGTGACTCAACACTTTCCTTGTCTTCATGATCCGAACAATAGCAGCATCAACCTGCAATAAATAAAGCAATAATGCATATAATTGACTAAGCTCTACATTCGATAGCTTTCTGTTCTTTTATTTTACTTTTTCGCTAGATGGATAAAAAGAGAATGCGAGTGTGATGCAAAGCTGAACCTGATATTGACGGTCTTGGAATACTCTTTCACTAGTACTTGTGTTCTCCTCCACTGTCTCTTTCATCTGGATTGCATTTACCTGCAATCCAAAAGGAGAAGTCAGCTTGATGCCTTATCATGTGAGTGGCAATCACTCAAAACAGATTCATCACAAATCCACTCAATGGGAATTCAGTGGAATAGTATAGAGATAGGCGTAACAGGAATTCAGTTTGACCTTTCAAAAAATATTTACCCACCATAACTGGAAATTGCAAATACATGTACCTTTATACGATAGAGAGGAGCAGTAAATCCTTCATTGAAAATGAATGAATCATCATCTTCCACATCCCTTCCTTTCGGCAACTACAGCACACAATTTCATAAAGGAATAGAGAAAATAAGATGATGAAATCAAGTAATGTACCAAATTTACCACCACAATTAAGAAATTAAGAAATGGTAACTAGCCATACCTTTTGCAGGACTCTTACTTTCCCACATGCAAGGGACTGCAAGGTCCTTCTCAATTCCTTGTCCTCTATGCCAGTGGAGTCCTTAATGTCTTGAAAGCTAAGTTTTTGGGCATCGTTAAACAACATAAGAACTACAGTCTAGAGGGTAAAAGAGGACAAACCCAGAAAAACGTTAGAACTTGTCTGATTGTAGAGAAAATTTGAAAAGAGATGACAGGAGAACAATGGTCATTGAGACACCAAGAGACAAACCTGGAATAAGGAAACTGCAAGCTCCTTTTTACCTTTGGGAAAATCAGCTTTCAACACACAATGACCTAATGAATTTTGCCACATTAGGCGCCTCCCACTGTACTTACTTAAGTAGAACTCCCTAAAGATGTCCTGTTCGACCAAATAGAAGAAAAAGTATTAAGATAACTTTTACATAAAAAACTCTCTGGTGTATATAACAGTGAACATTTCATCCCAAAGCCTGCAGCAAACCTGATAGACATTCAATTCATGAGGAAGTCTAACATCCATGGGTGGATATGTTGGCCAGTACCTGCACAGCTCAACAATCAAAATAGAATTAAATACCTTGACCAAAAACTATAATTATGCAGTTGTGATTAATTCAAATAATGGTGACATATGATTTACCCAGTTGTTAAGACATGGACACTCATCTCAATTCCTGAAGGAAGCTTTATTCTGGCCTGGGATGACTGCTTGAATGATTCATTTATCTCCTTTGATAGCTCAATATCCTGGATAAAAATCACAAGAATTCACATTCAATACGATTAAGCATTCTTATTGCAATTTCTAACACATCAAATAAAACATGTATGGATATAAACACACAAAGGGGACGGACTCCTTGAAAATCGATGACAGACACATTTAAAGTGAAGGTATCTTCCATGTTCATCCTCTCATGTCAAGTTCCGCAGATGAATTCCCATAAACCACATACAGAAAGATCAATCATTTAATTACAAACACAAGCCCATAGCTTCTTGATTATCAACCCAAAAAAAAAAAACCCATAGTTCAAATCTATGGCAACTATTGCATTAATATCACATTCAAATTAATCTCATATCACTAGTTTTCCTTGAACTGGAGGTATAACTCGAAAGGAAATTCAACCGCGCCTTTCAATGTGCTATTGCTTCCTAGTTTCCAGGTACTCTACCGCCAAAGCTTGAAAAATAAAAGAGTAGATCCGGTTTGCACTATAAACATATTTTAGGCATAAGAATCCAGCCACGTAGAAATAAGTCCAGTATTACACAAACCCCAAAAGTTTTCTAGATTGTTGAATCGTCCCTTGACCAATACAAAAGTAGGTACTCCAAGAAATAAAAGATGAATTTAACTTCTAGAATCCTTTTCTCTTCTCAAATGATTCCATTACTTTTAAATTTATTTGTATAATCTATCACCAAGGCACAATAAATTTGTTACAAAATCATTATTACACTACATACTATTAGCAGGGTCACTCACAATTAATACAACTCTTGTCATGAGGAATAACACTCTGGAGCCAATAGCACTACCAATGGGGTAAAATATTCTAGTGGTTATAAGAGTTACTGGATTGCCCATGTTTAGACAACCCAAAAAGCAAAGTTCACCGGATTCATGATTAGAAATTCCAATGGCAACATTTATTGGATGCATTTCTTGGACAAATTTACATAAATAGGTATGCAGCAGACCTTGAACATTCCTTCAAGCTTGTTTGTAAACTGGCTGCCACACTCAGTCTTCAGCTGCAGCAACATAACAATTTAATACAATCTTCCAGGAAGAAGAAGAAGGGAAAAAAAAAAAAGAAGCCATTTCATGCAAAAAAAAGAAGATATTGACCTTAGAAATCATAGATTTCTCAGCATCAATAGAAGCACTCTTTCCTAGGAGCAGCCTCTTTGCAAGATCCTTCTTATAGAATGCTTCAAAAACATCCTTGCCCTTAATTATCAACAGGAATATCAATTACATCTCTTGCATTAATTTGTCAGGCAAGAAATGCAATAAATGTACCAAAAAAAAAAACCTGTGATTTGAGGCAAAAGTAAAATTAATTATTTTTGTTGGGAAAACATGAACTCTACCTGGATGAACCTAAATAAAACCAAAACTTTATCAAGTGTACCCTCTAATTCCTCTTCAGAAGTACCCTTATTACCAGCACGAAGCTTTTCATCCAGAAACTTTGCAATCAGCTCAGCAGGTCGGTTCTATTAAACACAGCACAAAGTTGAACCATCGGTCAAGTTTAAAATATGGCTATCTAAAATCAGGAATATTACTTCACTTATGCAAAACTTAACAACAAGAATGCAGCTTAAAAATAAAATAATCTCCCAATACAAAGACAAACATGCTAACCTGACGAAGGTTAATTAGATGCTCAAATGAATCCTTAATGGTGTTGCAAAATGCTTCATTCTTGGAAAAGCTTTCTTCCCATATTGAATCAAGCGATGCCTTGAATTCTAACAAGGAAGACACCATGTCCTTGTCTTTCTCTTCATCCAGGACAATGCCTTGCCCGGTTCTCCGAATGTATGAGCTTAGCGCCTGCCTTAATGATTCAAGAGCATTGACCCTCGAAAACAGTGAGTACATTCTCCGAAGGTCCTCAATACGATGTGCATCCATCAGCATCATAAATCCCTGCAGAAATCAGAATATATATATATATATAACTATTAAAAATATGCAAATCCAAGCAGGCATTCAAAGTCCAATGAACAACTGCAGTCACACCTTATCAAGAATGGCAGGTATATGACGATCAAGCAGTTGGCTTTCTGCTGTTGCAATAAGTGGCTTTCTTGTAAGAGCATCCAGGTAGAGTAAGCATCTTTCATGTTCTTCATGTAACCTTATCTGCAAGAATACACCCAATATATTACAAACATAAACTTACCCAATAATCTTAGAGGGATAAACATGTCTATCCTATATAAAAATAGAATAATATGATTTACTAACATTATTATTAGAAGGATAAAAACAAGTACAATTCAAAATACAGAGCACCACTGCACCAGTCACTGCTAGTTGCAAACATAAAAATATGAAAAGCACCTCTACATGCTTCAAGTAATCTGGAACATCAGATTGCTGCATGTATTTCATTCCTTCGGCTGCATAAAACTCAGATGTGCACCCAAGGAATGGCTTCTCAAAGCTTTCAGAGTAAATACCTAAAGCAGTAAACATCTTCAAAAGATGGTTAAGGAGTGTCCTGTCAACTGCTTCACCTAACCTGCA
>JAQSVH010000014.1:4968993-4980106 GCA_029448705.1 Adansonia digitata
ATTAAACTAGTTTAATTGATCGATTTGATTTTTTTTTTTAATTTGTCATTTATTCTTTCAATGTGAAATTTCAAAGGCAATATGGAAAAAGGTGATGTAGCTTTGTTTGATACAAAGATCAGCAATGAATTGGGAGCTATAACTGCAACGGACAGCATCTAGACCGAAAGGGAAGTCCTTACTCTCTATTTGTATATGATTTGGAAAGAGAGAAACTACAGTCAATTCAATAATACTCCCTCAACCAAATCTATGCTTATAGGCAACAACAAGGAGGCAGTGAGACACAGGCTTTAAAGCGCTTTGATTTTTATTTTTAACATTTATATTTGACATATATTCGAATATAAATATAAAATATAATATTTTAAAAATCTTCCGAACATATAAAACTTTAAAATAAAATTAAAAAAAATCATATTTAACATTTATATCCAAATTTAAATAACATAATTCGTTAATTCTTGAATTATATATAGTCATTAGCTTTAAATCTTTTACAGGTAATAAGCCATTTCAAAATTATATAGCGTACACGTGCCTAGGAGAATTTTTGCTGCTTTGGATAATGAAAACTAAACTTATCCATAAAAAAATATCATCCGATCAACGAAAGAATAAACATTCTAACTTCATAAATGGGTTGATTTGTACCTTAAAAGAAAAAATTCTACTAGACAAGTAGGAAAAGGGAAAAATAAGTTGAAATGAAATAGATTTATGAATTTAGTTGGATCGGACTTTAAAAATTTTTAAAATATTTTTATTTAGATTCGGTCTTAATTCGATTTGATTTATAAATTTATTTTAATAATATTTAAAAATATTACAATATTAATTTTATAATAATATTTATATATTTTTAATTAAATTTAAATAAAAATTATTTTTATTAAATAAATAATAATTCAAACTAAATTAATCTAGATAGCAGAATTTATACCCAAACTTGATCTAATCAAGTCCGGCCTACGAGCATGTGCTATTCTCTGGCGTACAAATTCTCTAGCTAGGGTTGATTTATAAGAGTTCAACCGCAATAGATAAGGAAAAGAAAGGCCATATTTTCCACTTCATGGTTCATGAATGGAGTACACGACACGAAAGAGCGACTTCCATGAGACAAGAACCCGGCAAAACGATGCAAATTCACATGCCTCCTCCCAATTTTCTCGGCTTATACACACACACACGCACACGCACACACACGAATAAATGACCATCAAGTAACTGGAGAAAAAGAAAAAACATATTTCCATGTCAAACCAACAATTATCTTTTAAGTGCATGTAAGCCATTTATGAATATGGCTATTTTATATAGATTTTGCTATAGTTCAAACTAAATTCGAATACGAAAATTAGCTCAATTTATTCATGAATTTATTTTTTTAAAAGTATAGATATAAAATTTGAATATTAATATATGTAATTTATTTTTTATCTTCGAATGATAGTTTCTTTTATATTAAAAACCAAATTTGAGAATCGAAGTATAAAAAAGTCATACGGATATCTGATTTTTTTTTCTTTTAGATTTGTAAGCATTTGAACCCAAGCCATATTTCACAAGAATCCACTATCAAGTACCGATATTAGTCATATCTTAGTTTTATACATTTTTATAATTTTGAGAGCACGATTGATATTTTAACAAATAGATCAGTAAATTTAACAATATAATCGCACTCTTGATATACATATATTATATAAATTATTGTTGTCAATATTGAATTATTTATGAAGCTTTTTACATAATATAGTCTAATGCATTTTAAATGAGAAAGCAAGTTATATATATAATTATATATTCAGATTGAGAGTATATTATAGCAAAGATCCAAAAAAAGAAAACATATATTCTAATAATCATTAAGAAAATAGTCAACCAAGTAATGCAAACAAAAGGTAAAATCCCCCAACTAGGATTTGCAGAGCTCTGATACATCTATTTACTATTTTTCCACTCTTATTGTATTGCTACCTAATTACAACATCTTTATATTGTTTTCAATTGATCAAGACTTCAAAGAAAGGGGAAAGTAAGGAAAACAAGATGAAGAAAGATTCAAAAACAAAATTCCACTTGGACTAACCATGGATCTTAATCTATTCAGTTTCGGACGGGTTAACCAAGACTCTAGGGTTTTGATGCTGTAACAACTTCACTACACCTATAACCTTGACACCATAACTGCATCCGAGGTTAAATCCCTGACCACGATTTAAAACTATGGTTCTGGAGTAGTACTGGAGTGGCCACAGAAATGGGCGCCATGGGCAACCGTAGAGTCGGGCTTCTCATTGTGGCATTGAGATGAACCAGAAGGAGGGACAGAACCCTTTGGAAGCATGACTGAGAAAGGCCTGCTGGTTCTAAACTTCTTGTTCTTGTTGATCTGTCTTCGTTTCATCATCATCGTCTGCCTCTTTCTTTTCTTGTTGTCGAACTGTTGGTTGTTCGAGAAGAACGGTGCGTTGTTCTTGATGCGCATCATCACTTGGTTCGTTGCAGCTGCATGGTTTGCATTCGGATGCGTATCGACCTTGGTTAGAATTTCATTGCATGAGGCAGGGCGAGAACGGAAGACGACGAGGATGGCGAAGAGTATGAGAAAAAAGGCAAAGAAATGCTTCAAGTTTTGATTACGGAAACCCATGAGAATAGATCGTTTGGGTTGTGATGCATTTGTACTTGATAAGGAAATCAAAATTAAAAAAAAAAAATATAAATTGGGAAATAAGATCAATCAATCTACGAGATTTGTTGATGCTTTTGAGGAAAGGATTAGAGAGTTTGAGGAAGGTTTCATGAATCCTGATCTATATATATATAGCTAGCAAACTCAACGTTATTATCGTTATTTTATGATACTAACGTTTTACGTAATTTACGGTCAATATTTATTATATTTATAATAATAATAATAATGATAAATATAATGTAAAATTCATTTATGATCATAATTTAAGTTACTCGTATATCTTATTTGGCCTACGCGTCAAGGTGCAAAGCTATTAGGGCCAAATCCTTAATTGAGTTTATCTCATGCATTTGACGGATAACTTTTAATTATTTTTTACAGGTTTTATAAATATAGGTTTGGGCTCTCATTTTTATTTGCCTAGCCTGGATTAAAGCCATGATTATGGTTGAACATTGTTATTAACTAAATTCAAAAAGAAAATTAATGAGATAACGCATAGTTTTTAGGATATAAAATAGCAACAAATATGCATCATTCTCTTAACCCCATTTGTAAAATTAAAAGAAAAAAAAAACTATCATTAGTTGTCAAAGATGCGCTCAATGTATAATATCAATAGCTTTAGCTTTATGGCTAATTAAGTTTAATGAAGAACTTAATTAAGCAAGCATATCCATCTTTTGATTTAGAATTTCATAATGATTTTCTACGAATTAATTAAGTATATAATTCGATTTACAATATTGCATTAAAATATTAGTTAAATTGAACTTATGTGATCAAATCGATGTGCCCTTTAATTGTATGAGGATAAGATCCTATTACGTTTGGAATTATATTTATAAAATAATATATCCACTTCAATTAAATAACTAAAGGTATTTTATCCAATCTTAAAAGAAAAAGGAAAAATAAAAAGAATAACAAGAAAAATATATTATGATTTAGTTTTAAGTATCCTTAATATTATAATTTTTGATGCAATAATGAAGATACTAAGGAGAAATCTTGCAAAACATCAAAGATGAGAGAGGTCCGGAGTTTGATTCCGGGGAAACACTTCGATGCTTAAGTCAGTAATAATACTATAAATGAAGAAGAAAGAGAGAATGAAATAATTCTAAGAGCTCATATCTCAGAAGTGCTGATGCTACTCTTTTATATACGCCTTGAGAGGAGTTTTACTTGTTTCAAAACTCTGGGCGAGTAGAGGTTACATAGCTATCGAACTCATGGAATCTGAAGCTATCCAACTATCCTTCAAGACTTATTTTTTATCAAAGTTAAATTTGGTGATAGAGTTGGTGAAGGGATATAATAATAATAATAATAATAATAATAATAATTTTATGTTAATTATAAAATTAAACATTTAAAATTATTTATAAATTATATAACACAAATACATTTAGAAGTTTTAATTTTCGAAGATGTAAATAAACAAAATCTATTATAATTAGTACTAATTATCCTTACCATAAATATAATTATTATTTAATTATAAATATTAAATATGAAAGAATTATTTAGTTGATTAATTTTTTAATTTATTGTTTATTAAATTGAGTAAATAATTATAGAAACAAAAATATACACATAATAATTAAAATGTAAATAAATAATTTTTTTAAAAAAAATAAAAATTGAATTGGATGATATTTATCATATTAGAAAAAGAATTAAAGACCTAATTATTAATTCTACATTAAAAGCCACTGGGTATGGTTGAAATTGTTCTTCAACCAGTTCTATTGGGTTCGCACTAACATAAGAACCAAATAGTAAATCAGTTTTGGGCGAAGGTTTAGAAATTTCCAACCCGTTAATAATGTTAATAATTTGTTTTTATAAATGTTAATACGATTATTTATTCGTATTATTTTTATATTATATTCTTAAATCATATTATATTTTAATTATTTTTTATATTGTATTCGAATTAGATTTATTTAGAAATGTAATCAAACAGTGATAAACTCAAATTGTAAGAAGCTCGCGATCGACTCAAAATTTGAGGCTAGAAATTAAATCGAGTTTCAATTTTAAAACTTAAGTTCGGTTCGAAATAAAATTAAACTGCTTAAGATCTCTCGATTAAGCATATTTTTTCAATAAAATATAAGCTCAATTCTTATACTCAGTTTTAAAGTTGATTATTTGTGTTTGATCTCGAGTTCAAATTTAAAATTTTTCAATAAAAATACAAAATTTATTAAAATTTAATTAAACTCGTAAATCACTCGAGTTAAATTTTAAAATACTTAAATTTAACTAACTTAATAACTCGAATCTAATTTAACAATGATTAAATAAAATTTAAATTCTTTTTCAATTAATCTCAAATAATTTATAAATACAAGTATCTACTGATCTACGTACTTGACTGGATGGTGATAATTACAACCCGACCCAGCCACCGGTTTGTGAAAGTCTAGGGTTTTGATATGAGCTAGTAGTATATAAACTAAAGAAAACCCTAGTTTCCTTTTCTCCTACATTGAGCTGGAGGGGGAGAGAGAGAGAGAGAGAGAGAGAGAGAGAGAGACTCCAGATACTCTTTCCTCGGAAATGGTTAGTTTCAGGGTAAGTGGTTAACGATTCTCTTCAGATCTACCCCCGCTACCCTCTCGATTTCCCCCTTCTAACGTCAAAGTTTTCGATTGTTCCTCGTATTGTTTTTCTCTTTTTAACGAAAGAAGTTTATGTTTAAATTTGGGGTCGGTTTTGTTATATTATGCTTGGTTTCCACCCATTCGAACTTTCGATTTTTGCATTTCATTGGAACTTGTTAGTAAAATTTGGGATCAAAGAGCATTAACCTGTTTTTGAATTAATATTCGAAAAAAGAACTTTTGAAATTGATTTTGTTTATGATTGCAGTTTCATCAGTACCAGGTTGTTGGGAGGGCTCTCCCAACGGAGAACGATGAGCACCCCAAGATTTACAGGATGAAGCTTTGGGCAACCAATGAGGTTCGGGCCAAATCCAAGTTCTGGTTAGTGCTTATTTTCTTTGATATATGTGATTTTTTTTGGGGGGGGGGGGGGTGTTAATTTAATTCCCATTTGATTGAAGTTGTTGATTTGAGTTGTTTGTTTGTTCTTGAATATTCATCAGGTACTTCTTGAGGAAGCTGAAGAAAGTTAAGAAGAGCAATGGTCAAGTCCTTGCCATCAATGAGGTATTTACTAAGTGTTATCCATTTTTGATGGTTTAATTTGGACAAAGTAATTTGATGCTTAAGAATCATCGTTTTGATTGTAAGTTTAAATGTTCTTGTTTGAGATAGGGTTCTGTTGATTAGTGTCTGCAACTATTTTGTTTGACTTGCCAACATTTAGTTTATGTCTTTGCAATTTAGATGGAGAATTTGTGTTTTATCAGCAATTTTCTTCAAATTTGTCCTGTGAGAAGTAGGGAAATTACAGGATCATATTCTTATACTCATGTCTGGATTTATATCGGGCATGGATATCAGACATGAGTACTTAAAGAAAAACGAAGAGTAGGAGCAACATACTAGGTTTGTAATTAAAAATTACATACATCTTGAATGTTAAATTTCTGATCTTTTGTGGTATTTGCCTTTCTTTGTAAGAAAGGTACTTTTGGTAGTTTGTTCATCTTTGTTTTGTGATTAACGTAGCGAAAAGGGAAAAAAAAAACCTACGAATTTAAGATTTTGAAGTCAAAAGCAATTCTTGGAACCTATATTGCTTTGAAATCTTTGATAACAAGATGCTTTTAGTTATAGCATTGTTTTGATCTCCTAGATCTTTTCATTTCTTGTTGATCACTAGTCAGTTACTACCTGCTATGTTGCTCTGACTCTTCATTTTTTTGGAAGTACTCATGTTTGGCACATATTCGGACATGAGTATGGGGATATAACCTTACAAGGACCTTTCAAATACATGAAAAAAACTTAGGGGAAAAAAAATTAAATATGCCCTTGTCAGATTCAGAGACTATTTGTATGGTGGCTTCTACTTCGAAAAAAATAAAAGTTAATAGTGAATTAGTTATTGCTAATTGATTATCTGATACATCAAAAGGGACTTGATTTGGGTACATTCTCTGATTTCGTTTTCAATGCCCTTTGTCTAAATAAAATTCTCTCCAGATTTTTGAGAAGAATCCTACCAAGATCAAGAATTATGGTATCTGGCTTCGCTATCAAAGCCGTACCGGTTATCACAACATGTACAAGGAATACCGTGACACTACTCTGAACGGAGCTGTTGAGCAGATGTACAACGAGATGGCTTCTCGACACAGAGTCCGGTTCCCTTGCATCCAGATCATCAAGACTGCGACCATCCCCGCGAAGCTATGCAAGAGGGACAGCACCAAGCAGTTCCACGACTCGAAAATCAAGTTCCCATTGGTGTTCAAGAAGGTTAGGCCGCCTACCAGGAAGCTGAAGACAACTTACAAGGCATCAAGGCCCAACTTGTTTATGTAATTTCTCTGAAATTTTTGGTTAGTGAATGAAACATCTATCAGTTTGTTGATCAGATTATTGTTTTCATCTGAAAAAAAAAACCCTAGGCTATCAGACAAGTTGAACTTGATTTTTGTTTACTTACAAAAGTTGCTATGGTATTTGGTTGTCATTTCATTTTCATACAAGTATAGTTTAATTTTTCTTATGATCAAATCAAATAGTGGGTATCCGATTTCGATAATCAGTTACATAATTTATTGTTTAATTTTATACTTTTATCTTTGAAACAAATTGATGTATTGAATTCAGATATTTAACGGATTTTGATATTTTTATTTAAATATAGTTATATTTGAATAAAAACGGAATAATCAGCTGATTTAAACATCATATAAATTATGCATATTTATTAAAAAAATTATAAATACCTGATCCGTGATGAAATTGGAATTTGAGGAAGAAAGAAAGATGAGGGTGATGGAGTCGCCAGGATGGCTGACGGAATTCTCCATCATGCCCAACAAACACCGAGCCATTGAAGGTGTAGGAGCCTTCTCCATCCTAGAACCCAAAGCCTAACTCTGCAAATCCCAGAAGGAATCCAAGAAATCCAAGGAATTAAACGGTCCAGGTATCGAGTACCACGGCGCCAAGAAAAAGACTGCCCCTACGGATGCCTACTCTCTCAAGAACGCCGTCATAGACGCTCGCACACTCAAGTATATTTGTTTCCCCTTTTTATCGTTACTAAAAGTACCTAATTGAGGAAATTAGAGATTTTCCTGTTCTCTCAATTTGGTGCTTAATTATAGGGACAAACTTGAACTGAAAGCGGTTAACGAGGGTTCAGTCAGCTACGCGGCATTGGTGAAGAAGGCTGAGTTTTGTGATAAGTGAAGGGAAAGTTGTCGGATGAAGAAGATGAGGAGAAATATTGTGTTGACTATTTCAGGAAGGGAATTGAGCTTGAGGAATCCCAGCAACTGCAAGTTGATCATGCTTTTGGATAATTCGCGAGCCGGAGATGGAGACCGTGAGAGCAATAGTAGTCCTGCTTTGTTTAACATGAAATTCGTAGGGCAGGGAAGAACGGCTGGAATCATCGACAATGATCATGAACTTTTCGAAGGTAAGGGTTTTAGTTTTCTTTTTGGTTAATGATATGTTAATTAAGTTAAATGTTAGATGAAATGTTTGATGAAGTTCAAAATTTTAGATGTATTTTCCTGTTATGAACATTTTGATATTTGCCTATAGCTTTTGGTTATAGCTTATGCTGTCTGGAATTTTTCATGTCTGACACACATTTAACTATAACTATAGGATATGATCTTTTAAATATGTGAAAAAATTGAGAAAAATCGAAGCACACTCGTATCTAATATATACCTGTATCTAACATTCATCTTCTAGCCTGGATTATGTAGGTTATAGCTTTGAACATTTGAGGTTGAACTGATAGGTTGGGTTGAAGATTTACCCACTTATTCTAGTTGAATGAATCTCCTACTAGGAGGGATTGGTTGTAGCTTATGTTGACTGGACTTTATTTTTCTTTTAAGGTATCTGTATCTAACGCACATTTTAACGTGAACATGGGGTATGATCTTCTAAATATATGAAAATTTAGAAATATCGAGCATACCTGCATCCGACATATATCATATTCAACATTCATCTTCGAATCCATAGGTTATAGCTTTGCTTTGCATATTTGAGGTGCAACTGATAGGCTGGGCTTTGAAGATTAACTTCCGCGTGTAGTGAATCAATCTCCTGGTAGCAAGATATTTCATCCCTTTCCATCAGTAGCCTTTATTCCACTCATGAGATTCATTATGGAGTGCTTATGGTTTTTGTATATATAAAAATAAGAATGATGCGCAAATTTACTGTAGGTACGATGGGTGAAGTTTAGAAAAAGAAGCTATAACTTTGACTTGATGCCCTGTTTTAATTCATTACTACAACCAATAGTTGGCTGCTATGTCATTCGGACTCGGGTGTAGTGTTAGAAACGAGTATGAAAATGTTTTTTAAAAATTTTTCATATATTTGAAGGTTTTTTGAAAAGTGATACTCCCATATTCATATCGTACAATGTATTAGACTTTGAAGTCAAACATGAATACTTTTAAAAAAAATAAAAATTGGAGCAATATAGGTTGCCTCGTTGTTTTCATCTTTGCTTTTTTATTTTGATATATCATGTATACTAGTCGCTAGACCATCGATTTGACAGTACTGAAAAGTTGATATTTGAATATGGCAATCTAAGGCATTGCTCTGGGCACAGAAGATTGAAAGTAGTTACTGTAAATTTGAACATTAAAGTTGAAACTAAAATTGGTTTTATGATTGGCAGTTTATGTTTTCACATGGCTATGTTTTGGAACATAATGATATTAGATGTTTCAGTCATGAAAACAAAACCGAAGGCCGTAATTATTTCTTTGATGGTTATTCACAGGGACGTTCATGATGAAGCGAATCGAGCGAGGGAAGAGGTGTCGGAGCTTAAATTGCAAAGGCAAGAGCAAGCAACAGCTCGTCGCGAGAAACTCAGGCAGGCCCATCTTCAGAAACAACTGGAGAAACTGGAGTCTGCATCGAAAACAGAACAGACTTGATTGCGGAGAGCTGGAAAGGGGATCAAGTGCATTATTTTATTAGCAAGGATCGGGCCGTAAGTATGATTATTATCTGCTTTACTTCTCAGCATCAACATATGATAGATAGGCTCCAGCATTGCTTCTGTATTTGCAATGAAAATGGCTGGAAATCTCTCTCATTTTTTGTTGTTTACTAACTTACTATTAATTTTCTCTTTCGTACGTAACAATTTTAGGATACAAAACAACTCACCAGTTTTACTTATTAGAATATCGCTTGGTTTTATCATTGTTCTAACTCTTTATTTTTCTTACAGTATCCGTGTCAGATATATTTTCAGATATGAGTATATGAAGATATAATCTTCTGAAGATCCTCAAAATACATAAAAAAAAAAAGAAAAAAATTGAACATACCCATGTTGAACATATATATATCATATATTTATATCTGACACTCACACTCGAATCTCAATAACATACTTCATCATCATTCTTCTCAAATATATGGCCATTGTAATTGCTCTATCCTCATTTATCTGTCCAATTTGGTTGAGGTTGATTTTGCTGTTAAAATTCATTGCAGATTTTGCATGCCTACTTTCCTAGTATTATAGGTAGACCTAGTAATCTATGCATTCGTATTTTATTTCTGTCATAGTTGTGTTTAAAGTAATATATATAAATTTTTATATTTTAATAATCCATGTTCTATAAATTTTGACATATTCGTGTATTCATATCATGTTTTTAATTTTTTGAATCATATCATATTTTAATTATATTAACACTTAAAAAAGGGAAATACTAGGTGAAGCTATGTTTTACTCTTTTAACTGTAAATAGCAAGTGGACTGCTGCAATAGATTTACCTTTTAATAGTTTCAGTGATTTGTAGCAATGGCTCCTTATTCACCCATCGTGGCCGCAGCCACTGTCCCCACTCCTGCGCCCCAGCACCACCTCTCATTGAACCATCTCTTCTTCCGCCACCTCCTTCACGTTAAACGACAAATACTCCCTCCTCATCGAGAACCTCCCCGTCGGCGGAACCCACAAGTTAAGCAACCCTTGAGGCATACCTTAACTCCTCCAAACCTGCACCATTAAGCATTGGATGGGGTTGTCAATGGGCTGAGAATTTCTACACATCGAAAATTTATCCAATGTAGAGTTTACCTCCCAATCCCGTTTGTCTCCAAAAAATCCAATTTTTTTAAACTGAGTGAGAGTTTTTTTGGACCCAGATCAAATTCTACCCTTTTGTTTCATAATTTTGGGCTAAGAGCAAATACTATAATTAAGTGAAATTTTTATTTAGTATTAGAAATTAGAAAAGAATGATA
>JAQSVH010000014.1:5009925-5029433 GCA_029448705.1 Adansonia digitata
CGAGTTCTAACATCTGACAAGTGTTTCAACTCTGTCTACCTATTTAAAAATAAAGCAAATTCTTCCAATTTCTTCAAGAAAAAGAAAAGGGAAAAAAAAAAGAAGAAAAAGGAACTTAACCTTGCTTTTAATCTCTTCAGGTTCAAGTGTTTCAGACAAACCTCCTCCGCAAGAAATCAATCAAATGACAAAACAAAACAACCAAGAATTTAGGATACTTTTCGCACCTTCAATATCCACTACACTACTTGACAATGTTCCCATTGTCAACCCTACAACTCCAGGCACGGCGAATCCAAACCCGACATCCCCAACAACGGAGCCAATCACCAACCCTACTACCCCGGTTACCATTCCGGATGCACCGGTCACAACTCCAACTGCCCCGACCACGACAACTCCGACGGTTCCAACCACGACTCCTGCAACGTCAGGAGGTACCTGGTGCGTTGCAAACCAAGGTGCTTCACCAACTGCCCTGCAAGTAGCTCTTGACTATGCTTGTGGTTATGGAGGTGCAGATTGCTCAGCAATTCAACCTGGTGCAAATTGTTATGATCCCAACACTGTTCATGATCATGCTTCTTATGCTTTCAATGATTACTACCAGAAGCATCCAGCTCCAACTAGCTGTGTTTTTGGAGGAACAGCTCAGCTTACTAACACTGACCCAAGTAAGATATCGTCCATTTAGGTCCAGCTCTTCATTTTTCTTATAGTACCTGTGTCTAACACTGTGTCCGATATATAATCGAACATAAGTATAGGGATATGACCCTCTAAAGACCATCTAAATACATTAAAAATTTTATTCATATTCATGTCGGACATATACCCATATCCGACACACCCGAGTCTGAGTAACACGAGATATCATCGTAACTCATAAGAAAAAGCAAAACTGAGTACTAAAATGCTAATATTTCTATTGAAATTCGTATCTCCATACTGGACCAGGTAACGGAAACTGCCACTATTCGGCATCCTCGTCAACAAGGTAATATCTTACAACCAATTATCATGTCGTTTTTCATCTTTCAGACAAAGAGAACAGAAGAGCTTACTTTTTCCTTTTAACATGTAAATACAGTGTGCCTCCACCGGCCAGCATAACACCACCAGCCACCTTACCGCCACCCGCCACCACTACCATGAGCCCACCCTTTGCCATGAGCCCACCTACGTTCACAGAACCAGGTGGAGACACGGTTTATGGTTCAGCAGAACCAACAGGACTCCCCAGCTCAGCCACCTCTATATCATTCAGGTTTTGGCTGATGATCTTTGCCACAATAGGTCTTGCTTGGTCACTTGTCGCTGCAAATAAACTCTAGGTAGAATGAAGCAAACCTTCAGTTACGAGATTGCAATTTCCTTTGTTTCCTAGCAGAGCACAAACTTACAAGCAAGCTTGAGAATCAACGATGAGATATTTTACCTCGGAGGCCTTACTTTCAAAACATTAAGATCTATTGCTATACTTCTAGATCTATGTATGCATAAAAGCTGAGTAAGAAGCAGGCGAGGAAAAAAGAAGAAAAGCATAGAATCTCTTAGGTTCTTGTACTCATATAGACAAGCTATGATAGCTGCTTTTTCTCAGAATTACAGTTAGCACAATAAGTTATTAGAGACACCCTCTGGCTCTAGGAATGCTTTTTAAAAAAATGGAAATTTAGTTAGTGCTATTAATATATTTAATTTCATCAGCTAGCGTTGCAGTTTTTTTCTCAAATATATTCGTACAAAACTTTATCATTTCAATGCCAATACGCATAATGAAATAAAAGTGCTGTAATGTAGGTCTATGTTACTCAGATTCAATATGTGTCTTGACACAAGCATGTTCGATTTTTTTTTAAGATTTTCATATATTTGGAGGATCTTTGGAAGATATATCGCCAGACAAATGTTCCAAAATGTATCGGACACAGGTATCGAACACGGATACTTCAAGAAAATTGAAAGTTGAAGCAACAATGGTGTAGATAGTCTTTTAGCCAGTAACGCACGCACACACAATCAGAGATTGCTTACTGAGATAGTTGCTATTCCCTGCCATGATTAACATTGATGTCTAGTTTACTTACATTGAAACCGTAAAGAATTATCCATACTCTTCATTTTTCTTAAAATATCCATGTTCAACACATGCTTGGATATGAATATAAAGATATGATTCTCCAAATGCATGAAAAATTCATACAAAAGAAAACTGAGTATACCTGAATGGTACACAGAGCCGTATATGACACTCATCCCCAGTTCGGTTAACATAGGTAAAGATGTTTAATTGTTGCATTAGATTAAAGTGAAGAAGCCAGAAACAGAAATCAACTTCGGCCGTATCAATGGCATACATGAGTAAGAACAATGCAAAGAAAACTTGTATTATTTCAAGAGCAATTCCTATCTTCCACTGACCACGACACTAAGAAAACAGAAGCAAGCAAAAGGAGCATACATATTCTATATTTTTCTTTAGCATTTTTATTTTCTCAGCATATCATGTTAATACGAGAACAAAGGTCTGTGAAATACGTTATTCTTACAGTACTCTCTCCCTCTAAAAGTCATCAATAACTTTTCTGAGTTCTTGATTCTTCATTAAGTTCAGATCAAAAGCAGGCAGGAGATAGCAGTGATGCAAACAATGGTTATGGTGGCAATAACTGAACCTTGATCAAACGCTTTCTTCAAGCTGCCTGCACCTGAGAAATGCTGGAAAGCCAAATACGCTGCGATCGCTAAGGAAATGATGGCACCTGGTTGTGTTCCCCTGCCAGTGAAACCAACAAAAATATAGTAAAAATACATAAACCCCACCAAACATAAGTACAGCATCAGTTTGCCTAAAGTAATACATTCACCGATGTTACTCGGACTTGGAGGAGTATCGGATATGGGATGTATCCAACGTGGTTATGCTCTTTCTATGTTTTTTCATACATTTGGAGGATTGCACCCTATACCCATGTCCAAATATATCTCGGACACATATACTTCAAGAAAAATGAAGAGTTGAAATGACATAGACATTCACTAACCTTAAGCTCATTACTTGGTAAGGGGCCACAATCACCAAGAGTAGTGCTACAAATGGCAACTCAAGTTCACCTAGAAACAGAAAAGATTTACTTTCACCTCCAATTAATTAGCAAACAAATAAACTGTCAGAATCTCATGATTAAAAGCTATGTTACTTGAACTTCGGGTTTATGTGTCCGACGCAGGTATGTTCAACATTTTTTAAAGTTTTTCCATGTCTTTGGAGGGTCTTATCTCGATACTAATATCTGAAGATGTATCGAACATAGATACTTCAAGAAAAATAAAAAGTCAATTCCTGGCCAAATTATTTTGAAAAATCTAATCACAGTCAATATATTTAGTTATACAAAAAGAATTTACCAGGAATGTAGAAGAAGAGACGAACAAGCAGTGCCAAGAATGCTGCCCAAAGGCCATATTCACCCCTGCAAATTTGAGCCTCATGAATCACAACTCACAAGGAGTTTAAAGAAAATGAAAATATACAGGAAACTGATCAGAAGAATTACAAAGGGCATGCTTACTTCATCCATGAAATGATGCTTCCTGGAGCTTGGATTGCGAACAAAGGAACAAGAAATTGTTTTTGAATTGCCGTTCCTTTCGCAAGCAATAAAACCCTGTTCGAAATCACTCCAAGCAAAGATTTTTTATTTTTTTCATTTTTTTCTTCAATATGAAAACAAAAAGGGCAATCAGAAGACTTACACAGAGGAGATAGCGGAGATCAACTGGAGATTACGAGGTGAGAGAGGAGCAGCGGAGCAAACCGCAGTCGATCCTCTACTCTTCTTCTTTATTTCCGTATAGTTGATCGAAAATCTACAAATTGGCAATTGCAAAATCCAAATTCAGAGTAAAAGAACTCAAATTTTCCTTAATTTTCCCGAATTTGATCAAATCGAGATTTTAAAGTTACCTGAGAGGATTGAAACTGATCGAGCCAGGGAAGCAGCGAGCGAGAGTGACCAACTTCGTTTTAGCTTGAAACGGCGCCTTTCGAAGAGGAAGAAACGGTGCATTTCGTGCATTGCAAATGTAAAGAGCTTGCGCTGCTGATGCTGGTGCTGAAGAGATTGAAACTGTCACCATTTTCATTCTCACTGAGAAGAAAAAATAGAAAAAAAAACCTTGAACTATATCAGTATCTATGGCGATGAGAAATGGTGATTGTCGTTGAATCTGAACCGTCGCTTAATCATACACTTGGACTTAGTTCGAGCGAATTACGTACCGCCACGTGAACGGTTCACCGTTCTATGTTGGATCCGGACGAGACGTTTACGGTTAACTTGGCAATTCACAGTTTGTGCTGGCTGGATCAGGACGGGACGTTTACGGTAAACATCGCAATTCATAATTCATACTGAATTTATATAATTTTATGTATATTAATAATTTATATAATGTATAATTTTAATATAAGATAATTATTTAATACATAAATGATTTATATATTTTATTTATTTATTTATTTTTTAAAATATATAATAAACATAATTAATAATTTTTTAATTTTATCTGTTATATTAAAAAAATTTATTATTAATATATTTAATAATAAAATTTTTAATACACAAAATATATATATTAATATTATTTTTATATTATTTTATGTTATAATTATTTTTTTTATATAAAATTATCGTATTTAAAGTTATCACGTGCAACGTTCCTTCTTTTACCTCCGTAGCTTTTGGATCTTTGACCTAGTCCAACTTTGAATTCCCTCCAGACTTGATGATCTTTCATCTTTCTTTTCCTACACTTCCTTGGATCATGGACCCAATCTTTCTGTTTTCCTGTACAAGCTTTTGATTAGATATAGAACTAATAATTTATATTTTTTTGTGATATAATTATATTAAAAATATTATATATTTATTTAAAATTTAATATATTAATAATTATATTATATAAATTTTAAAATATTTTATATTTATTTAAAAATTTAATATATTAATAATTCATATTATATAAATTTTAAAATATTTTTATATTAACGTTATGTTATTATTATTTTTTCACTTCTTATCATGTTTTATTTTATCTTTGAATTAATTTTTTATATCATATTCAATATTTTCTGATCTAATTTTAATAAGCTAAAACTCAAGAAATTTATACTTCAAAATACAAGTATTTATCTTTATTTATTTTATTTTTATATTATAATTATACTTAAAATATATTATTTATTTTATTTTTTCACGGTATAACATATTTCCAATACATTGTTATATAAATTTTTACAAATTTGCATGCAGCATTTGCAAAGCTGTTGAAGTCTTTGAAGGAGCCGTGCAATCGGCAACTTACTCTGCCGCCTGCTGGTCTGCTTGTGTTTGGGTTTGACTATTGTGGCTTTGCTATTTCAGTTTTAAAGATGCTAATGATGAGCCATGGTTAAAAGCTGGAACAGAACAGGCATTGAGATTTTGATAAAATCTCCTTGGGAGATATACCTTTGGTCATCGATTGAATCCAGAGGAATCATTAGCTTGCTTTTATCGTATAATATTGCAAAGAATCTTGTAAAAAGAATAGGCTAAGCTTTAAAATATTCCACCGATGTTTGTAGATACTTGATTTTGATTTTGATTATTATTATTATTATTATTATATTTTTCAATAAAAAAAATAAAATTGTTTTTTAAAAAATTGCACTTCTAAAGATAACACTAAAGTTAACTCAAAACAAATAACCATGTTGGTTCATTGAAAAACAATTGTTCTAAACAATTCTTGTTTCGAACAACTCATGTCCAGAAACAATTATTGATCAGAATAACTCTTGTTTAAAATAGCTTCTTCTAGAACAGCTCTTATTTAGAATAGTTTTTGCTCAAAACAATTCCTATTTAGAACAAATCATATTTAAAACAACTCATGTTCATAACAATCCACGTTCAAAACAATTATTGTTCAAAGCAGATCATGCTCAAAACAACCCATGTTAAGAAACAAACTCCACCTAAAACAACTTCTATTTAGAACAACACCATCACGGAGCAACACCTTTACAGAACAACACTTGAAGAGTTATTTTACAAAAGGCATTTCACCTAATACTACTTCAATGAAGCAAAATAAATGAAAATTACCTTGAATATGGCAAGGTTCTTAGGTTACTTTCACTATTGAAGTGTTTTGGAAAGCTTGAGTGAATCAAATATGAAGATAGTTAAAAGGTCTTCTCTTAACCTTTTCTTAAAGTATGAGTGTTTTTCCATTTCTTTCAAAACAAATAGTAAACTCTTGTTCGTTATTCCCCATTACCAATAACAATCTAAATGCCCATTAAGTAGAACATTAATACTTTAGTAACTAACATTCTTTCATTATACCTATTAAATATACATAGTAGCTTTTATTCCTGAATGCAAGCATTATAACAACTATCCTGAGCCCTATAAACAAGAGTTTTCTCAAGTCTTTCGAGGACTAATGAACTTTTTCCTTTAGACTCTCTCTCTCTCTCCAATTCTTTCAGCCTTGTTCTTAGCTATACTCAGCCTTACTCCATCATCTCTAGACTTCCTTCACCTTACCAACTACCAGCTACTGCTCTAGTCTTCTTTTCCATCATCTCCGGGCAACATTTGTTTACTTGTTCGCAATGTTTTCTCTCTCACCAAAGAATCCTTTGCAATGCTTTTCTAGACTTTAAGACATTTATTTTGCGCAAATAAAGAGTTCACATTGCCAAATTTCTTTGCTATTGTCTATTTTGCATTCTCTTCATGCAAAAATGTTTTTGCACCCTGTGTTACCCTAATTCAAGAGAGTTAATTTTTCTCCTACCAATTCTCTAAGTAACTTAAAATCCCATTTACCATTGTCGTTAGTATAGTTATTGAAGTCAAAAGTTGTGTTCCACAGCAAAGGCAATGCTAAACTGATAAAATATTTTGACATTTGCGGTTTGTTCGAATAAAAAAAATTTATTATCCTTACATCTTTAAATTTTTAATTATTTTAAACATATAATTTGTTTATATTTCAATTTTTCACAGCATTTTTTTGCAACAATATCAAATACTTAAAAAGTTTTCAAACACATTTTTTTCAATACAAAAGTTTTATTACCCAACTTTCTTCCAACAGCAATGCTAAACTAACCTTTATTCTATCGAGAGGCAACAAAGGCTAGAACTCTTCTTATAAAAAAAAGAGACTAGACCTATCTCGCATCCTAAGAATTAATCGAATACATATATATATATCCGAGATGAGTACTCTCAATCTTCTGAATTTTTTTATGTATTTAAATGAATCATGTCCGAATTTTTTTCGAGTGAGAAAGATGAAAGAATTAAATTCCAATTTTCCTTTGAAATTATTTTATTTAGAAAAGTTAAGCCCATTGAAGAATTAAACAATGGCCCAACCCGCAACCCAAAATCCAACATTAAAAATAATGAATAAAACAAACGACTATGCTCCACCGTTGATCTAATCTAATCCCTCAAAATAAAAATAGAAAAAAAAACCCTAAATTTAAAATTTGGAAGAAACCCTAGAAGATTTTAGTTTCAACACCTCCATATAATCTGCCGCAACTCATTAACAAATCCGGGGCGGCCAACCCAAAACCCTAATTTTCCAGTAAACAATCTATTCCCCCTCTTTCTCTTTGGCTCTTCATATCTATTTTCTTCAGATTTCGTTTTAATTATTATTTCAGCAACTTAAATAACTTGTTTATTCTGGCTTTGTTAATGGTGAAGCAGGTTAGAGGAAGAAGGAAAAGAAGAAATGGCGGTTCCGCTTCTAAGTAAGAAGATCGTAAAGAAGAGGTTCAAGAAGTTTAAGAGACCCCAGAGCGATCGCAAAATCTCCGTCAAGGTATATTCAAAATTTTCCATTTTCATTCAATTTTTATTTTTGGCGTTTCAGCCTTTGATTTTTGAGCTCTGTTGTTTGCAAGAAGGGAAAATGATGATAGTCATTGTCGCCCCAGTCTTACTTTGCATATATTTAATGTCTTCGTATGCAAAGTTGGTGATCGACATTCTTATCTGATTCCATTTATTGTTTTTTATTATTATTTGCAGCTTAATTTGTTTACAAATTTTCGATTAAAATCTTTTTTTTCTTTCTTTTTGGTTGAATTGAATTTGTTTGAATTTGGATATGAAGATAGATCTTGACACCCAGTCTGAATTGCAATATGCTGAGTCTGTAGAGATCGACTATCTGATCCATTTTTCATTAGTTTTCTTGTAAATTATTCTTTTTCCTTTATTTTAAAGGATTTAAATTACAGTTTCGGATGCTTTTTCAGTTGCCTCGTGTTTATTGTGGTTGCGGTAAATATCCGCTATGAATATTGGTGGCAGAGAAGGCCAAAACTGGAAGAACGGCGGCTGTAATGTCGCGTCACGGTGGCTATTTAATTCTCTAGACTCAGGATTATTTTTAATTCTTTATTTTGCATAAGAAGTTTTCAAGGGTTATGATTATTGTTGTTTGACACCCACTATTTCCATCTCTTAATGGAAGATGGAGATATTAATCAACTTTTAATCTGATCATTTTTAACCAAACAACCAGTCTTATTATTATTATTATGGTTCTTGAAGGTTTGAGTTTGAAAAGTATGCAAAGGAGGTGTGATGATGCTAATCCATCATTTCTGCATTTGAATGATGAATACCAACATGCACTACCATCTGATCTTTTTTGCATATTGTTTTTTTTTTTTTTTCAAAATTGGGGTCAACTTTTAAGTGATTCAGCTGTTTTTAGTGTTGTTTTACTGTCATTTTCTGCAATCTATGATGGAAAGGAATCATCAGACCTGATCTATATGTGATGATTATAGAAATAGTCACCATCTTTCAGCTGAGATTGCGTATCTTTATTTAAAACTGGTAGACACGTATGTTACTTTAAAAGTTTCAGACATGAATATGGGGTATTCATTTACCTTATGCTTATATTGAGTCTTAGTAACATAGACACTTGTTAGATCGATTGACTGGAGTCCACTTTTGGAGAAATTTCATTGGAAGGTTCTTGCCCATGGTATCTGATGTGCAGTTTTTATGTATTTATGGCTGGACATTTCGTTTTTGTGGGCAAATATTAATTCTTGACCAGGTCTTGCGACACAGTTAGCTGTTTATTCACACAAGCTTTCTGTTACTAAATCCCTGGTTACAGTATTATCTGCTTTTTATTTCTTTTAACCTCTTTTTAAATTTTCTTAAATGAAAATAGAAAATTTTGTTGATTGATGACAGACAAACTAGCGTAGACCAAAGGGTATTGATTCTCGAGTAAGAAGAAAGTTCAAAGGATGCACTTTGATGCCTAATATTGGCTATGGTTCAGACAAGAAGACTCGCCACTACCTTCCTACTGGCTTTAAGAAATTTGTTGTGCACAATGTTGGAGAGCTTGAACTGTTGATGATGCACAACAGGTAATGTTAAACCCAAAAATGAGTGATTTGAATCATTGTTATCTATGTTATATCATTTATGTTAGTGTTCTTTGTTTTTTTGGTTGTATCTCAGAACATACTGCGCTGAGATTGCCCATGATGTTTCAACAAAGAAGAGAAAAGAGATTGTTGAACGAGCAGCACAGCTCGATGTTGTTGTTACTAACAAGCTTGCCAGGTTGCGCAGCCAGGAGGATGAATGAGGCATAAGATTGGGATCTGTTTTTTTTTAATTAGTGAAGCTTTGTTCGTTTAGCATTCTTATGAAGTTTGGGTACTTTTATTGTTTTAGATGCCAATGACAATCCCAAGTATAATTTTTGTTTGTCTTAGTGAAATAACATTACAATTACAATTTTGAAGAGGGAATTATTGAAAATTAACTGTCTTTCTGCACTTAAATTCATGATAACAGTGAACCTAAAGAGACGGCCAACATTAAAGGACATCCAAAATGACTTACCTATCAATCGGTAATCTCAATAGCAAAGTAGCTCTGCTTTTGTCACAAATCATAGCAATGAAAGAATCACGACCATACTTAAAAAGAGAGGGAATCTAGCATATTTAGAATTTGAATTACAATATTTGCAATCATTCACTTTAGTTTACAGACTCTTTTTGTACCAAAAGAGAATTGAGACCACAACTGATGTTATTAGAAAGAACATTATTATAACAAGTATATTTAGTTTTTTTATATATTTGAAAAATTATATTTTCATATTTATGTTTAACAAAGGCATTAATGAAGAATCTGGATAATATGGACCACTGCTATATCATTTAGATTTACAACCTTTCACTCCTACGTTTATCGGCAAAGTGCGATCTTCGCACTCTTATCAGTAACCCCCCCACCCCCCCCCCCAAAAAAAAAAAAAAAGACAGAAAGCAAAAAAAGAACGAAGCTTAATGGGGTTAATATCACACATTAATTCTAAGGGAGAGAGACTAACCAGTTTTATGCTTGTTCCTCCTCACTGTTGCAAACTTCACCCCTCTGCTTCCCATGAAAACAACGGCGGCAGCAGCAGCCGCTATGGCAATATGTCCAATCGAGAAAATAATTGAACCCCCAATTGAGCGTCCTTGCATTCACAACTTCATGTCCATCACACTTCAATTCATCTCTCCCTCTTTTTGTGACCCAAACCCTCAATTCCTTGCTCTTCTAGTCAGCCCTTAACACTGCAGTTTCTTTCTTTCCTAGACAGATTTAAGCTTTGGAAAGCATTGGCATGACTGGACGGACTGGTTGCAAGGAAAGGGAGGCGCGTGAATTTATCAACTTATACACTTTCAAATAAGCCACCACTACTCCACTAGTATTTTTCATGCATCAAAAGGTCTCAAGAGAACCATGACTTTGTCATTTTGCATCAGCTAATAACAAGATCATTTCCAAAAACCAGTATTGTTTTGAAAGATCAAAATGTTTTTTTAACATGAAAATCTCTGTAATTTGGCTACCAATAATCCCCACAAGAGCACATACCATTTCGGAAGTGATGAAAGCGTGCAGAATCTCTTACAATGATCTCACGCCCAATGATCTTTGCTATGAGCTTAATGGCACTGTGGCAATCGCCACATACACGAAGATTCTTCATCACTGTTATTGCGCTGCCCTCTGTGGTAGTTAACAATCCAAATGCAATGGCAAGCCTCTCACTGTGATATGATAACATCTCTTGCTTCTGCTCATCCTCCACATCATGCAAGGCAAAACTCTCATCCGGAACATAGCCAAACTCCTTCAACTTTCCTCCCAACCAGTCCAGCTTTTGATATATTTTTTCACTCAGAGGGTGAGACCTATCTGCAGAAACGAACTCGTGTCGCACTCCCCTCCAAGTAAACCAGCTACAGCCCCGTTGTTTCACTATCCCTCTTTGTTTCATCTGTACTCTCATTCTCGAGACATCACTCCATTTACCAGCAGATGCATATATATTAGACAATAAAACATAAGCAGCACTGCAATCCGGTTCTAGATCAAGAATGGATTTCGCAGCTCTTTCAGCTATTCCTAAGTTAGAATACATCCTACAAGCACTAAGCAAAGCTAGCCATACTATAGAATTAGCTTTCACCTGCATATTTTTAATTAGCTCCTCTGCTTCTTCCAATTTCCCACATCTACCTAGGACATCGACCATACAAACATAGTGCGGAAGCTTTATTGCAGCGGATTTATATTGACTAATATACTGGAAAAAGCATCGCGCTTTTTGCAACATTCCAGAATGGCTGCAAGCAGAGAGCAACCCAGTGAACGTAATCTCGTCTGGATCAACTTCATCACGTAACATTCGGCTAAAGAGTGTCAGAGCCAACACGCCTTGACCATGCTGTGCAGATCCAACAATAACGGAGTTCCACGAGACGACATTTTTTTCACCAATAATATTAAATGCAGCAACAGCATCATTAATTTTCCCACATACAGTATACAGTACAATTAGAGAATTACCAACAAATGCATCAGATTCCAGACCTAGCTTGACGGCCACAGCATGAATCTCTTTACCCCCGTCTAAAGCCTCTAATCCACTGCATGAATTCAAAGCACTAGTGAAAGATGATTGATTTGGGAGGACATCCATTCTTATCATGTCTCCAAAAACCATCAATGCAGGTTCATGCCTATGATTCAAGCCATACCCAGTTAAGAGAGCTGTCCATATTACCACATTGCCATGCAATTTCTCATTGAAAACCTTGCAAGCATTTTCCATTTGCTTGCAGTTTGCATAAAAAGTTAAAAGCGAAGCGCATATAAATTCATTGAAACAAAACCCCAGTTTAACAATTTGACCATGAGTCTGAACACCCAAATGCAAAGCCATCACATTTGCACAAGCCGTCAAAATGCAAGAAAGCGTGTTTGAACTCAGTTGAAAACCAGAACCCACCATCTTCTTAAAAAAGATCAAAGCTTCATTGGTCCTCCCATTATAATCTAACCCATCAATCATTGAAGTCCATGAAATCACATTCCTAGATGGCATCTTCCGAAACAAATCAACCGCCTCATCAACTCTCCCGAACTTCATATAGCCATAAATCATTGAATTCCAAGCTGCGACATCCCTTACAGGCATCTCACAAAACAACCTTTCAGCTACCTCAATTTTCCCAAATTGCAAGTATCCATTTACCATTATCGTCCAAGAAACAACATTCCGTTCAGGCATTTCATCGAAAATCTTCTTAGCCATAATTAGATCCCCACAATGCAAACACCCTTTAATCATTGAATTCCAAGAAACGGTATCTCTCACTGGCATTACCTCGAACAGTTGAATTGCATCACCAAGCCGATAATTTTGCGCATACCCATCAATCATCATGGTGTATAAATTCACCGCAGTGAATGGGATTTCGTTCAAAACCTCCCGGGCTTGGTCCAATCTTTGGTTCTTTAAGTGATCGGAGAGTAAAAACTTATAATTGGGGTTCCCTGAGTTTGAGCTACTAGAAATTGTCGTGAAAGATTGCGAGAATCTTTGAACATTTATCGAAGAAAAGGAAAGGAAGTTTGAGACAGTGAAAAGGGTCTTTGATTGTTTGGTTTTTCTAAAAAATGAGCGCGAGATTTCGACATGGATTTTGCTCATATTAAACGGTCACTAAAAGGATGAACAAACAAAGCGATTTCCAGAAGAGATAATAAAGGACTCGCTGTTACATTGACATCACTGAAACGCATCGAATAGGCGTTTCCAACATTTTAGTCAACCCTAATTTTTTCCCCCAAACTATTAGAGGGGGGGGTGGAGCCAATTGCTAATGATAATGTAGAGTTATTGATCTTCAAATATTGATTTTAATTTCAATTAAATTAAGTACTTACATAAAGATTAAAAGGCATTCTAATAAAAAAAATTTATTTTCCTTCCCAAAAAATTATAAAATTTTCATTCGAGAAGAAAGTAAAACTTTATTTAAAAAACCTACTACTAAACAAAATTAAACTTCTCTTTAAACTTTCCCCCTATCTCAGCTCATACCCAGAATTTAAACAAAGATCGCAACATGATTTTACAGCCGTTATTTTACAATTTTGCCTCTCTCCAATATTTGACATTGATATAATCCATTACATCCATAATTTGCGGCTGAAAATGGATCAAATCTGCGATCACAATTTAAATCCTGGGGCTTTTTGTCATCAACTTTTAAGAATGATCTGCGAGCTCTCTCAAGAGTTTCACAACATCATCGGATGATCCGAGGAGATAGCGAGCGTTCGATCTTTTCCGAGCAACGGAGCAGGAAAAGTAATTGTCTCCCTGAAGATCAAGAACTGAAGAACCTTCTTGCAACGAAATTCTATCGGCCACCATTGATTGTAGAACGCTTGAGTTCCTTTCTATAGTCGACATCAAACGTTGCTTCTTAAGGTGAGCTGCTGCCCTTGATCCAGTTTTACTCGCCGGTAGCTTTGCAATGGATGTCCTGGCTGGTGTTGGAACATGGGTTCTCAATGGAGCCGGGACTTCTGATGGAAGCTCGGGCTCGAAAAAGGTATAAATGTCTTCATCCTGAAACCAATTGCAGAAGATTTAGTTTTAATCAATCAGATTTAAGCATCAATATCTGCATGCTATGTTGCTCAGCTCTTGATTTTCTTGAAGTATCCATGTCTGACACCTATATCAGACGCACACCCGGACATGAATATAGTGATATGACTACTCAAATACATGAAAAACTCATTTCCAACACTCACACCTGAATCAGAGTAATACAGTCTGTTTATGCTCCTGAACAAGTGAACTCCTTGCCTTATCATCGGCTCAAAGTTTCGAAGTTATTCGAGGAATGCAAGCAACTTTTTCATTAGTTTGAGGCTGATCTAACTGGATTATAGGCCAAAAATAGCCGAAAGTGCTAAAACCGTAAATCTGTTAAAAAATCATATCGTGCATTGGTTTTATGGCTTGTTATTTCCCATTTGGATCAACATATGGGAACTGCTTCAAGACTCGGAACATTTTACTCAACAGTTACAAATTGCAGCAGAGTAAGATACAAGTAACAGAATTTCCTCAAACTGAATATTTCTATATCAGAATACTTCAAAAGAAAGGAAACAGCTAAAAGTTGGTGTAATTGAAACACACCTTAGCAACAAAGTGCCCGAGACATAGGACATAATCGATGGGTTCCTTCATGCCTTTGCTATGAACTATTTCTCCAAGGATTCGATCGATTGCTGCACCCTATATATTCATCAAAGCACAACATAAGGTGACTTGTGACCCCGATTGAATGGCTGAAGAGGTGCGGATCATTAACAGTAAAGCATACCTTTGTAACAGCGACAGATCTAACCTCAACAGATCGGCTACCTTGGACAACATCAAGAGATGCATTAGAGATCGGACCGGTCCAAAGATGCTGCAACAGATCTCTTGCTTGAAGTCTTCCGAACTCAACATCTATTTTTTTTTGTCAATTAAGTTGTTCAGAAGAAACATCAATAAGCGTGCGAAACCAACATAAACTTTAAATGTATGTGATTTTCTGTGCTAAATAGGAGAGACAATATTAACTAGTTGAAGTTTATTGATGAGGACCTGCATATTTATAGTTCCATATAAGTGAAGTTTCCCGGAGCTCAAAATGAGATCGAGGAGTTCTTTCAGTAAAATATTCGAATACATGCTGAAATCATGAGTAAGCATCAGAAAGTCTAGAGCCTGAAGAACTCGATACGGATTACACTAAACTTTATCGAACGAATGTATGTACCTTGACACTATCCACCCATTCCATATTTAAATTTTCGGGCATTGTTGTCATCCAGTCTCCACTAGTAACTCGTAAAAACATCCCATTTTCGGCCGCCAACCACAAGTTGTAATCACCAAAGTTCTGTGGAGCAAATTAGTAGTTCAGAGATTTTGTTTTAAGAAAAAAAAAAAAGCAATAAGTAGAAATTAAGGATTTATATTTAGAAAAATAGAAATAAGCATACATCATCCAGGACACTTCTGTCACTTCCACTGAGGACAACAATCGTTGTCTTTGGATCATCACAAAGCTTTTTCAAAGGTTCTTGTAAATCCGGGCGTAATTTGGGCTCCAATTCTTTAATTTGACTGCCCTTCCTCCCAAGGGTATCCACTGGTTCGGTTAAAGTTGCATTGAATCCCTGTAACATGGAAGCATGATCATGACAATGAAAATGCAAATTATAAGGAGCAGTTTTTCCCTTTCCCTTCCTAAAATGTAGAGAGATGAAGAGAGAGAGAGAAAACCAGGGTACTTTGTCAACAATTTCAAATAAAGAAAGATGTCAGTCCGGAAATTAGCATACCAGTATCAGCAATCGGTTGTTGGATTTTGAGTAACGATCAACCGCGACTTCGATTGGAAGTGGCGGTGGAATTTGTCTTGTCCTCAATTGAGCTTCAACAATGGTGTCATTAAGTTCACTACAAAAGGAAAGTTTCAGAGTTTATAATAAAATTGAAATAAGAGACAGACATAAGAAAAAAGGAAACCAGCCAATCGTCTATTACGGAGAGTTCCAATTCCACAACTTGAATTCTAAGATTTTGAAAAGAAAATTTAGTGTCCTGTTCTTTTTCAATACCAAAAAAATGGAGGGCTTGCGAGTAAAGTCCTATTTTCACTCTTCCTCTCACATTATAAGCACCAATCTCTCCCTCCCTCGAGTTTTCATCAAAGAAAATACTAGTACCAAGCTATGATCACCACCTTACAAAAGTTGCAGCCCATTCTTGAGATGTGTGTGTAGTTACATGCACAAAGTTATGGTGGTGCCGTTTTTCTCTTTCATCAGCTGGCATATTCAAAGCATAACCAATCGAAGAAGCAACTTCACTGACATTCCATGGATTAACCAAAATGGCTCCAGCACCAAGAGACTGAGCAGCCCCGGCAAACTAGGAATAAGCAGAGACGTTATTACGAAAATTTAAGCTTTACGGTTTACACATTGGGAAAAGCCCGTAACAAATGTAGATCCAAATCAGATGTCATACCTCACTCAATATAAGAACCCCTTTCTTGGAAGCTTGGCAGGCAACAAACTCATAGCTCACGAGGTTCATTCCATCCCTCAAAGATGTCACAAGAGCTACGTCTGCATAAGTAAATTTCGAAAAGTTTGGACATGCATAAGACTTATCATTTGAAACAAAATAGTGATTCAAATTGGTGTTATAACACAAAATTCCGCACCAGTAACAGCATATAGCGCACATAATGCGTGAAACTCAAGAGAACGATCCTGTAAAAGAGTAAGGAAAATACTTCAGAAACCTTCACACGGTCTGTCGACAATAACAGACTGATAAGTTCAGAGAATATGAGCCAAAAACTTATTGAGGCATGTTAAAAGCTACAGTAAAGGGCAGTAATGTTCGATATTCAGCAGCTAAAACAATCCACTTAAGTAATGAAAAGTTTGGGACTTCGACTTCTTTATGTCTATTATGGCTACAAAATCGACTAAATAGTGCATTGCTAAACCCGACAGTAAGCACACCTCAGCAAGTTAAACTGCAGATTAATGTATTACAGAAATGCAGAGTATTCAATGATTTAAACTGAAATTAAATTTCACAAACTCATTCGGGACATATAAAATTCATATGCATAAGTGCTCTTGGCACACAAAATTTGAAGTTATTTCTTCTCGAGTAGCCTAAAATATTGTCCAGCTTTTTCTTTTTGGCCATCATCGCCAAGCTTGTTTAGTTTCATGGAGAATTTGTACTTAATTAAAGGAGCTCCTGGTATACCTTACTGGCATGAAATAGTGCCCATATAAGCAGAGCAAAGGCTTTGCTTCTCCTTTGAAAAAGAATATGTTATGTGAATTGCTTTCTAGCTAGGTCATTGTTGATTAATTATGCAAATCAGAACCACTATGTTACTCGCACAGGGTTATTCTCAAAATTTTCCAAGATTTGCATGTATTTGGAGAGTCCTTGGAGAATCATATCCCCATACCCATGTCCGGATACATGCCGGATACAGGTACTTCAAGAAAAATTAAGAGTCAAAGCAACATAGCAAAAACGTATTGCTTTTATTCACCTGTGCATGCATCAACATAGAAAAACATACACATTGCCTATGCCTGTTCATCTGCATTGTTGCATAAATAATAGTTTAACAACATGAGCTAAGAACCTACAACTGTACCCCAAACTGGATAGAGTTTTTAACCACTTCAAAATTCAATTTTGCATGCTTTTATCTAGAATTTCCCAAAAGCTATGTTACTCGGACTCTGGCGTCAGTGTCAGTCACAAGTATGTTCAATTTTTCCAAGTTTTTTTAGGGTCATATCCCCATACCCATGTCAAAAATCTGTGAGACAGGTATTTCAAGAAAAATGCTGAGATGGAGAAACATAACCCAAAAGTGACTATATGTTGACGAAAGTAAATACGATGAAGCTTAGATGTTTATTCAGTCTGCATACTTCCAACTGAGCAGCAAACCTTTAGTTCATTCTTTTATCATATTATAGTAACAGATATCAAGATAATAAGATATAGACAAACCAGATGATGTATTGGTACAGCAGTAAGAGTTCCAAATCTTCCATTAATGCGCCCAACAATCTCATGGACCTGGCTTGTAAGTTTTTGATCTATGATATCAAGAAAATAAACACATAAGATTTTGAGGAGGGGGGAAGAGGGGGGGGGGGGATGAAACGAAAGAAGCCTCAAGAAAACATCCAATTATCAGAAAATTAAAAGAAATGATATTATGAAAAACACAACCTAATTTATAAAACAAGGTAAAACTGCACCAAGAAAAGAATGAAAAGGAGACTGAATCGGACACAGAAGAATATTGGCAATAAAAAAATGCAACAAATGACTCGCACAAAATGGATTCGCTATTAAAAAAAATCTGCTGAAGAAGATAAGATTGGCATTGCATCTTCCAGTTTAACAATGCACGCAGCAATTGATTGTTATAAAAGTTACCATAACATAATACGAGGGCAAATCAACACAAGAATATTACATCTAGAGATGCTAGTGTATCGGTAAAATAGACCATGTTAATCCGTTTAATGGCTTGGCAGTTCTTGTCGCAAAAGTTACGGCAACATTGAATAGAGAGATGGAAAATATTTATAAAGGAACATACACTCAGGAACATCAGTCCTGGTAGGGACAGCAATTTGCAGGAGAACCACCTTATCACGCCAATCAGGATTTTCCTCGAGGAATTTTTCGAATGCCAAAATCTTCTGTGGTATTCCCTTGATCATATCAAGCCGATCAACGCCTAACATTACCTTACCATTATTAAACATTAACCATAAGTAACTCAAAAAACAGTTTGCAAGTTTGCTTCCCTTAAGTCAAAGATAAGATTTTAAAATAGCCAATAAATGCTATTTAAACATTAACAGATATCTTAGGGAACTGAACTATGGTGCTTTCAGCTAGAGAAAACAAACCAACTCCTACCTTTCGGCCAGCAAACCTCTCTTTCAGTTCTTTCATGTGATCTTGTACTTGAGGGAGTTCAAGAGCTCGAATGAACCGATCAGAATCAATCCCTATTGGAAACTGTATTTTCAAGCAACCAAGCAACAAAAAAGTAGATGTGATAAGGAATAAATGTATTTAAAATGCTAAAAGACCTCTGCAAAAGAACAAATGAAATTGGCAATTTGAAGGTTGCAGATAATAAAGGGAGAAAAAGAAAATGATCAGCTAAGACATACTGCGGCTACACGAGTCAGCTTTCCTTGATCCTCTACTCCATCCGGTGTGCCCTCCAGCCCAAGAATACGAGTACAAGCACTAACAAAATGCCTTGCATAGTCATACGTATGGAAGCTGGAAGGTCAACATACTAGCAATTAAAACAATACTATAATAATGGCCTTGAGAACTTAAACATAATATGATTTGACAGAAAGAAACAAAGTGACAGCAGAGTCCATTAAAGCTGAAATTGAAGTTTTGCAGTTGTTCCCAAAAAAAAA
>JAQSVH010000014.1:5029533-5044077 GCA_029448705.1 Adansonia digitata
AAAAAAAAATCATGATGTTGCTCAACTCACAAGCACATCAAAACAGGGGTGTTTGAATCTGTTCTCTTTTCACAATTAAGTCAATTGCTATCTAACGCAGAGCACTGCAGATAAAAAAGGTTCAGTTTGAATGATTTTTATTCCTGCTTGTGAATTAAACCGTTGGGGATCTTTCTTTCTGCCATTATGTTTGTTTATTACCTTTGTGCTGGTCATTAAGGGAGGGGATAGAACTAGAGGAACGTTAAGCTCCTTGGAGAGTCGAATCAGAGCGCAATGTCCACTAGCTTGCTCAGCCAGATCCAAAGTATGTTATTAATACTAGATTTAGTGGAAATATGAACACCTTTCTTGACAGGCAAACTAAGCTCAATTTAAATACCCAAGCAATCTATCAGTACATAAACATTGAAAGAAAAAAAAGATAATTGAATCTGCTTTCCAATATAATAATGCCAAAAACTAAAATGATCTTACCCAACTAAATCAGCAGCAAGAACAGATCTCAGCAGCTCCGACCGAGATGGCAGAGTCCTATGGATTTCAGAAGATGGAAAAGGAGTATGCAGAAACCAACCAACTTTCATTTTACTGTTACGTTCTTTTAGACATTTTGGAAGAAACATGAGGTGGTAATCATGGCACCAAACCACATCCCCTTCCTCGTAATGTTCATTAACCACATTCGCAAACATCTGGTTCGCTTTCTTATAAGCATCGAACTGAGATTGAAAACTTCGAGTAGTCGCGAGGCGGTCTTCTTGTGGAAGTCCGAGATAGTGAAACAGTGGCCACAATATGTTGTTACAATATCCATTATAATATTGATGAACAATTTCTTCATCCAGAAACACCGGTATGCATCTCTGCACTAACTAAAGCACAAAATTAAACATAAACCCTACTAATTTTTGAGATTATGGATTGCAATGTTAACAACAATAAGAACATCATTTTTCTATGACCTTTTCAGCTAAAGCTTTAGTTAATGCCTTTTGTCCAATTTCATCAGGGACATTTACACCAGCCCAACCAATCCATCTGGTCTCAAATTCCTTCACACCTTCATAACAAATTAAACAACGCAAACTAGACAATCCAAAATGAAATCCAAGAAACAAAAACAAAAACAAGAAAATCAAGATGTAAGAGAATTTGAAGTGATCACTTTACCAAGAAGTGCACTGACTAAGCCTCCTACACTTATCTCAAGTTGCCATGAATCCTCCCCACGCCTGACTGCAGAAACTGGCAGCCTATTAGCAACCACCAACAACCGCTGTTTCGAAGCCCGGAAATCTTGCCTTTCAAATCCATCAAACGAAACCCTGGATGCCGAAATCGTTTCTAGAGATTCATCATCATTGAAACAACTAGTTGAGCCTTCAGAATCAGGTGAAAAAGAATCATGGGTTGATAACTCAACTTCCCCATCATTTAAAGACTTGGTGATTTTCCTTAACTCCCTTTCTCTAAGAAGCCTTTCCAATCTTGTTCTTGGCGTGCCAGGATTACAGTTATATTTGTTCCCTGACATCGCGTTAGTTTGCAACAAAGCCTAAGCAAAGCAAAGCAACCCAAAAAAAAAAATCGACCAATCAACAAAATAAACATACTAATACAAATAAAAAGAAAAAGAAAGAAAGGGTTTCTTTCAAAGTACCATATTGTTCTTGTTATGCAAAATGCAGATCTCCTGGGATGAAATTGACATTGATGAGAACTCGGGAAAGGGTATAATATCAAGAAGATGATTAAAAGAGAGAGTCAAGCCTGCAAGTTGGCGAAATGCGGATATTTTGGGAGGCTAAAGGCTGTGGCTAATACGAAAAAAAATTTCATAGAAAAATCGGAAAATCTATCACCGTAAACAAAAGAATCAAACATATGTATATATATATATATATGTATGTATAAAGATTCATCATTCCTGACAGACTTTCGTTGTCCAAACCATTTTTGCCCCTTCTTTTTCTTTTGCCATTTTCAGAATAAGCCGAAAGCCTTTTCTTTCTCCGCTTTAGGCCATGCAGTGGCCACCTCCCACGATATCTGTTGGTTGGTCTCACCCGATCATATCCAAATTAATATTTAATAATTAAAATAAATTATTTAAATTTAATTATAAAATATATAAATATTAATATAAAATTAAATTTTTAATTATAAATAATAAATATAAATTGCTTTAATTTTTAGATTACGAACAATAAGTGTGTATATGTGTTTTTTTTAATATATATATTGTTGAATATTGAATAGCAATCCCGCAATCACATATTGATTCAAAGGCTCGGGTTTAAGTATGACATTCTTTTATTATGAGTCTTTGAATTATTATTTATTTAATAAAAATTAATTTTTATTTAAATTTAATTATTAAAATATAAAAATATTTTTTAATATTTTAATATTTTCAACCGGTTAAATGAATTTATTGTTCCGTTCGATTCCAACTTAGGTAAAAGAATGAAAAAATATTGTGGATAAGTATTCCCGAAATAAGTGAGTTGGATTTTAGATAAGATTTAAAGATAATATAAATACTATATATATATATATTCAACTCCGATTTTACTTCAAATTCGAAGCTCAAATTTTATCTAGCTTCATGCATTTTTGTAAATGATCAATAATACCCCAACTAAATCCTTTCATAATTTTTTTAAAAATAAAGTAATATGTTATTTTTATTTAATTTTAAATAATTTTATTTTTTATTAAATTTAAAATAAAAGTGTTTAACATATTTTATATTTTTTTAATGTTTATATTACGTATATTTATTTGTTATACGAAATAAATTACACAATATATAATTATAAATATAATAACTATTATATAATTAAAAAATAACTTGGAACTAAATCGAACTTGAATCTTGAATATTGAAATCAAGATCAAATTAGATTTTCTAAATGAGCTTTTTCTTATTATTATTATTATTATTATTATTATTATTATTATTATTATGATTATTATTGCTTATATTTATTTTTAGAGCTTAATATTTTTATTTTATTTTTTAAAAATATCGGATAATATTTAAACGAATAATCCTACCTTTAAATAAATCTTCTGGTTATCGTAATTTTTTTATTTTCTTATATATTTTAGGAAATTAAAAGATATTGTCCCCTTTTTTTATTCCGTGAACGTGCCATTTTTTGGAAAGAATTTTCTTTTTATTTTTTATATAGTTTTAAGATGATTTGGATTTTAGTTACAATGGAAAATTTTGACTATTGCGCATTAAAAAAAATTATTTTAATAAATAAAAATCAATCTAATGATATTTTTCTATAGTTGAATTTATGAGAAAAATAGTAGTATATGAATATATATATGTATATATGTGTAGTTCAATTTATTCGTGTATTAAGTTAAATAAATAATTATAAAAAAGATTTTGAGGCTCGATTATTAAAGGAATCAAACTCAAGCAAGTATGTTTAATTCATTTATATTACGAATAAGCTCGTATTTTGTTCAGTTATAACATAATTAATATTAGTATTATGTGTCTTAGTTTGTTTATTTATAATATAATTAATAATATTTTTATTATTATTTTATGTTTCAAACAAAGGAACATGTTTATTTGTTTACTTATTGTTCATTAACAGAATTTTTTATTTTTTTGAACATGTTCGATTATATATGTTCATAAACATATTTGTTTTGTATTTACGAATAAATTCATTTAATTTAAATAAATAAACTCGAACTCTCTTAATTTTAAACGAACAGAGATTGAACACAATTTTAAAATTTTTAATGAACATAAACTAAATACAAATATATTAAAAAATAAAGAATAAACACGAATAAAAATATATTAATTCAAGTTGGATTTATTTACAGCGCTATCTGTAATTGAAACTGAGCTGAATAAAGCAACGGAAATGAAATACTAATTTGGTTATGGTTATTGGGTAACATGGCCTGGTTTTCCTGATAATCGAATGCTGAAACTGTGTTGAGGAATAAGTAATTCAATACCTAATAATCTGACAACCTACTCTAAGGACAAATAAACAAGAAAAAGGGCGCACAACGTACAGATGAACAAATGAACGAGGGATCGCCTGTACGAAGACTGCTTTAACTATGATTATAAGCGGAAGAAGAAAGGTACTTGAATTTATATCAAATATAAATATTTGATTAATATAATTTTTTTATTTTTTTATTTTTTAAAATAAGTGACCGATATAATCTTTTATCATTTTCTTACGAATATAATACATAAAATAAATATAAAAATAATATTAATAAATTGGTTGACATTTTATTTCTTCTTTCAAATTCTGAAAATATAATATATAAATATATATATATATATACAAATAATTTTATAACATTCCACCTACACAAGTGAAGCTCAAGGGTTATACTCAAAAGCTTTTACTTGGTATCAATGGCGAACTCCTTCAATGCCAATTTTTCAAACATAATACTTCAAAAGGGTGAAAAAATTGTTTATATAATTGTAAATTAATCTCCAGTTGGTATTGGCCAGTGGGATGTTTTGGTGAAAATATGTATCAAGTAATCAAAATCTAAAGAGTCAGTGTCAGCGTCGTATAGCAATGAACCCCCACCAGATTCATTGTGTGTGTTGGTAATTAATTAAAAAAATCGATTTTTGAAAATAAATATCGACCTTTTATATCCTAAAAATCTTCTTTTTTGTTTTTTCTTGTTTACTGAGACCTTCTTTTTTCTTTTCCTCTTCCGTACAGAGAAAGTAGCAGACATTGACGACAATGAGTGGAACCTTATCTCAGCCACCAATAGTTTCGTTCACAGGAATGGCTACTTCCATTTCCGAAATCCAACAAGCTCATGCTTACCTTCTTAAGACTGGTGTTTTCTACAGCAATACCTTGGCTTCAAACAAGCTCATTTCATTTGCTGTTTCGAATCCTGACCCCATCACCCTCTCTTATGCTCACTCGGTTTTGACCCACATTGCTAACCCAAACTCTTTCTCTTTCAATTCCCTTATGAGAGCTTATGCCAATAGCCGTACCCCTCAAAATGCTATCTTTGTCTTTCTTGAAATGCTTGAAGGGCCTGTGTTTCCTGATAAGTACACATTCACTTTTGCTTTGAAAGCCTGTGCTGGGTTTGGTGGGGTGGGAGAAGGGAGGCAGATTCATGGTCAGGTGCTGAAAATGGGATTTGCGTTTGACGTTTTCGTGGCAAATACTTTGATTCATGTTTATGGCAAAAGTGGGTACTTTGGGGTTGCGAGGAACTTGCTTGATAGAATGTCTAACAGGGATGCTGTTTCCTGGAATGCTTTGTTGAGTGCTTATATTGAAACGGGATTTATAAGCTTGGCTCGTAGTTTTTTCGATGAAATGGAGGAAAAGAATGTAGAGTCATGGAATTTCATGATTTCAGGATATTTAAGTTCAGGGTTACTTGAAGAAGCTAAAAGTATCTTTGATAGAATGCCTGTAAAAAAAGAAGTGGTATCTTGGAATGCCATGATTACAGGTTATGCTCATGCAAGTTGTTTTGGTGAAGTTTTGGTGCTTTTTGAAGATATGCAGCGTGAGGAAGTGAAGCCAGATAATTGCACATTGGTTAATGTGTTATCAGCTTGTGCTCATCTTGGAGCTTTGGGTCAAGGTGAATGGATTCATGCTTATATTGATAAGAATGGGATAGGCATCAATGGTTTTATAGCTACTGCACTTGTTGACATGTACTCAAAATGTGGGAACATCGAAAAGGCTCTAAATGTGTTTAGAAATGCTTCACAGAAGGATATTAGTACGTGGAATTCCATGATTTTTGGTTTAGGGATGCATGGCTATGGAGGAAATGCATTGGAGACCTTCTCAGAGATGCTCGAGGAAGGTTTTGAACCCAATGAGGTCACCTTTATTGCTGCTTTGTCTGCTTGCAGCCGTGCAGGATTATTAAACGAGGGACATCGGATGTTCCAACTCATGGTTAATGATCATGGAATTCAACCAAGTATTGAGCACTATGGCTGCATGGTGGATCTCCTTGGTCGGGTCGGGTTATTAGACGAGGCTTTGGAACTAGTTAAAACAAGGCCACTGAATGAAGTTCCTGTGCTCTGGGAGTCCTTATTGAGTGCCTGTAAAAACCATGGCGACATGGAAATGGCAGAGCAAGTTGCTAAGAAGCTCTTAGAGTTAAACCCACGAGATAGTTCTGGTTATGTTCAGTTGTCAAATACGTATGCAGCATCAAAAAGATGGGACGATGTTTTGAATGTGAGGAGAAAGATGAAGGCACTGAAGATAAATAAGGAGCCTGGATGTAGCGTGATTGAAGTAAATGGCGTTGTTCATGAGTTCTTAGCTGGTGATGGGATGATTCTTGAACAAATCTGACATTAATAAAAGTTTTGCAGGCTTGATTGATTCAGAGTAGTAGCTATTTTGCTATCCCAAGATATTACATTGGACACAAAGAACATAGCAGTAAGCCTGTAGCATGTACCATGCACCATTAGTCTATGTTACTAGGACTCAAGTGTGAGTGTCGGATATAGATATGTATTTTAAATAGGTATGTTTAATTTTTTAAAATTTTTTCAAGTATTTGGAGGGTCATATCTCTGTACTTCTATTTGAAAATGTGCCAAAGACAGAGAATTTAATACTGATACTTCAAGAAAAATGAAAAATCCAAGCAACATAACCATAAGTTGTTAAATGGATGTGGAGACCACTGAAAAGAAATTACTGTATCATGAAAAATCAACCCGTTCTGCTTGAAAGTAGGAATGAAGCTCCCAGTTCTAGATTGATGCTAAAAATAGCCAACAGCAAAAATCATGATGCACTATGTTACTCGGATTTGGGCATGAGTATCAAATATGGATATGTTCAATTTTTTTTAAGTTTTACACGTAATTGGAAGGTTCCTTGAGGGTCATATCTTCACTCTTATGTCTGAAAATATATCAAACACAAGTTCTTTAAAAAACAAAAAAAAAACTAAAAAGTCGAAATAACATAGACGGTGCATAATGAAGTTGCAGTGAGAAAACCATGAGACAGTTCAGGAAAAAAATGTCTCCAAGGAATTTGCTTATGAATGGAGTTATGGACATAAGCCTATAAGTAAAAGTTGATTTCTTCTTGCATTTGTATGCTTGCATGTCAAGTTGCTTCTAGCCAAAAATAAATAAATAAATTTAAAAAGCTACTTATAGACTCTTAAACTATGAATTTAAAGCCAAAATTGTAACTTGATGCTAATTAGAAGCACATGTTTTAAGTTTAGCTGCAGAAACTTGAAAGCCGTGGTACAATTTTGGTGATTATCACTTTGTATTGGAAACATTCTAAGTTGGTATTTTCCTCTCAGTGTCAGTGCCTTTTTGCTTGATGACATGTATCAGCAATAAGAATCGGATGCAGCAAAGCTATCGGTTTCACTTGAATTCGTTTCAAATTCGTATTATTTTTTTGTATTATAATCGTGCTTTAAAATATTATATATTCATATATTTTGATACGTTAATAGTTTTTGTTTTATAAATTTTAACACATTTGTTAATTCGTATTATATTCGTGTTATGTTTTCGTGTTGTTATATCTTTCAATTATTTTTTCATATCAAGTTTAAGGTAACATAACATCTTATCGTAGATCTTGTAATCCATAATCCGTATTTTTATATCGCAATCTTATAATAATCGTGTTTAAGTTATATATATTTATATAAATTTTGACAATGTTAATAATTTATTTTGTTTAGACTTTAATGCATTCATATTTATTTCGTGTTTTTTTCAGGTAGTATTGATATATTCTAATCGTGCCATGTTTAAAATTACCGAATTTATATCGAACCATGACTTTGGATGCCCTTAGCTTTTTAAATTCCAAACTTAACATTCAATGTGCTTAGAGCTCATGAACTCCGACAAGTGAATAGGCAATTTCGCCAAGATCTTGGAGGTTTAGGTCTTAGTATCATAAGTCATATAAATATGTAACACTCTAAATATAATAATAACATAAAAAATAATATGAATATAACACTAATACACAAACTATCAGATTACATATTGTCATGTACTTGTAAAGTCTTTTTTCTTTCCCGTATTATTGTATTATTGTATTATAGAGATCTAATTCACTGGACAATACATACATGATCAAAGTTACAACAGATCAAGGTATCTCATTCCCATAGATTTTTTTTTTCTCATTATCGGAAATTTAAATGAAAGAATTTTGTAAATAAATTACTAACAAAAAATGGGAAATTTACCATTACAATACTGAAATGGACATTGGCACTGATACATCAGCTGTTAAACTCGAATTATTCGCAGCTGAGTTGCCATCATATGCGTATCCGACATCCAATCCACCGAGATGGCTGGATCCATTCTCGCACCTCCTAAACACTCTAGCAAGCGATGCAGCCTTCCGTCGAGCCCGTTTTGTACCCGTAGACAACAGCATTTGAAGCAAATTGGCCAATGCCGGCGCCTTGAGCACCCTTTCAGTTGCAGCAGCGCCACCACTGCGACACAACTCGAGCAATGCTGCAACCGCATTCTCTTTCCCTCTTGGTGTTCCGCATCTCATCATTGCGATTAGCCCTGCCACTGCCGTTTCTTCTTTTCCCACTGCTTCAGCCCCGATTGGCTGCCGGACTATTAAGGCCAATGCACCGGCTGCTTCCTCCGCAACCCCTTCATTCCGCAAAGCTTGTACAAGTGCTGGTACAGCTCCAGTTTCTATCATTCTCGCGCAATTGTCCGTGTGAGTCGACAAATTAAATAAAGCAGCTACAGCATCCTTCTTCCCTCTTGGGGTTCCGACTCCCAACAATCCCGCTAAGGCTTCGACTGCCCCTTCCTCATTGGCTATTCTCTTCTTATAGTCATGAACTGATGAGAGGCTGAATAATGTTGCAGCAGCATTTTCCCTAGCCTCCGTTGTGAGTCCGAACCTCAAGACTTCGACAATCGATCTTAGACAACCGTCCTTATCTATGATTTGACTTTTGTTTTTGTCGTAAATGGATAGATTCAACAATGCGGTAACGGAATTCTCTTGAGCAATGGGGCTCGAAGACGATAGCAACTTCAGTAAGTTTGGTATCGCCCCAGCCTCAGCGATAATAGCTCGGTTTTCCTTCCCTGTTTTAGCCAACAACCGAACCTCGCGAGCGGCCATAGTCTGAGCTAACTGAGATCCATTCGCGAGTTGTTCGATAAGAAGTGTTGCTGTCGCTCTATTGGCTTCGGTCGCTGCTTTGATCGGCGAAGCTGAAGCAAAAGACTCTGCAGATGCATCCGTGCTCTCCGGAGGATCATACGGGACACCATGAGCTGTACACCACTGCATGATCAAGTTCCTCAAAGCTCGATTCGGAACAAGACGAGTATGAACGAGCATTTGCCCTGTTTTCGGACAAGTACAGTGCCCTTCCTCCATCCACCTAGATATCGAACTCCTCTCATACGTCTGCCCTGTTGAAACGATCACCGGATCTCTCATCAACTCCAACAATATCGGACAACAGAAGTCCCCCGGGATGGTTAAAACCGTATCCGCGATCACCCTAGCAATCAACCCTTTTCTCGGTTTCTTCTGATTCCGAAAACACAACTGCAACTCATCTTCCTCGAATCCGAACAGCAAAAACCGACAATATCGGGTAATCGCAACGAATCCAGTAAGAATAGATGCAGTAGGTTCAATATCCCCTTCATAATTCACAATCTGTTCTTCCAAAAACTCAATTTCCGACCTGCAACTTTTGGCATCCCTAATCAGCAATCTCTCAACAAAGAACAATCTTAATTCCCCATGATTTGGAACCCTCCCATTCTCAAATTCATCAAGAAATGAAAAGAATTTAACCCTTAACTCTTCATCGGATTTATCAACATACAATTTTGAGTTCCTAGCTTGCTTCTGCAACAGCTCAACTTGTTCCCTAACATCATCGCTCAATTCAACATCGTTCAATGGGAAAACATCCAAAAGGGTGGAAATTTCTTGATTCAAATCATGGAAATGGCCTGAAATCGATTGGTTTTGAAGCAAAAGCCATAACTTACTGGATCGAGCACAGTAATCAAGCAGTATCTTTGACCTATATAGCAACAAATAGAGCTCCTTGAAGCACAATATGGCTCTTGATGGCAGGCTCGACATGGAACCTGATCCTGAATCCTTCAAACACTCCAACAGAACAACGAAAATCTCAATCTTTCGAATCAAGGATCGAGAATTCCGTCGCTGGAAGAAGAAAACTTTGTTGGAAAAGCAAGAGACAAGCTTAGATGAAATGGCTGCCAGGGTTTGAACAAGAGCTACATCTGTTAAGTCAACGGGAGCCAAGAACGCCTCTAAAGACGGCAATCTTCGCCTCCGCAAAGAAGAGAATACAGCCGCTGTCGCCATGGTTGATAACTCCAAAGTTTGAACTTTAAAACAACGGCCTTACGAATAGAACCAAATCTAGGATTTTTTAGATCTTCAAGAATAAAACAAATGAAATGAAAAAAACAAAGAACACCCAGGATTTTTTAGCCTTAATCAATTTCTGGGTTGCTTGTAGAATCTTCAAAGAATATTTGTTTATACATATATGTGATAGCAAGAACTGGTCTTTAAACCGCCCAAAAAAAGCTTCTTATTTATACAAGAGAGAGCCAGAAATGGGATTCTTTTCAAGAGAGAGATAATTTGTATATTAAAAAAAAAATGGATTCCGCGTTAAGGAAGATGAAAGAAAAAAGGCAATGAATTTTCCTTGAAAGACTCTTTTTATTATAAAATGTTCCCATGCAGTTGAGCTTCTATGGATTTGACTTTGGAGAATTATCCATAATTCTTGTCCATTCGTTTCCTTTATCTTTTCCTTCTACTCTACTGTTTAAAGAGTGAGAGATACAGAAATATAATGGTTTTAATGGTCCTGGGACAGGGCTGACAGTTTTTTTCCAGGATTTGGACTTTTTGTGCGAGAGTAGATTTGAAGCTGGTCAAATATTTATATTTTTATTATAATAGTCCAATTTGAATTTATATAATTATTTTAAATTAAAAATTATTTATTATTCAAATCTATTAAAAATTTAAATTTAATAAGCAATTAATTTTAAAAATTAAAATTTCATTCTTTTCAAGAGTATAAAATTTTTATATTTTATAAAATAAATAAATAATGAATTTTGATATTCAAAGTTATCATTCTCAAAAGTAATTTAGACTTAGATAATGTATTTGTATTTCGAATTCATTAACCGTAAAAATAATATAAATTCTAATAATAGATATCCAAATATTCACATTTGTATTCGTTGGGAATTCATTGTGAATGATAATTATACTATCAGATCCGCATTCGCTTCGAACCCACCAAAAGCATATTAGATAATTACAAATATTTAAATTCATACTATCCATTATCATCCCTAAATATTAGACATTATGTGATTGTAGGAGTAAAAGGTTTCTTCAAGGATCACATAATCCACTCAATTCAATAGGTTTGATTCGAAATAGGGTTGATCAGGGTTTTTCTGATTTGGATTGACTGACCTGAATCATTTTTTATTTAAGAAAATAATAATTTTTATTTAAATTTAATTATAAATTATATAAATATTAATATAAAAAAATTTTATTTTTAAATATTTTTAAACAATAATTAGAGCTAGGTTGAATTTGAGCATGCGTAAGGAATTCAAATTTTTTTGTGGGTTAATTCAACTGTGAACATCATATAAAAATAATTAAAATATAAAAAACACAAACATAGAACGAATACATGTCAAATTTATATAATATAAATTATTAATATATTAAATTTTATATAAATGTATATCAATATAGATATAATTATAATATAAAAATATATAAATACAATATAAATACACATGATACATGAATTTTGGACATAAAAAAGAGTGAGTTTTTGTATGATTAAACTTAGCTTTGTTCGTGGCTCGAGCCTTGGACATATCTTTTATCAATCCGGATCAGTCCAATCTAGCTTGAATTAATATTTAATAACTAAAAATATTTTTATTTAAATTTAACTATGAAATATATATATACTAATATAAAGATAATTTTTTAACTTTTTTATTAATCATATACAGTAAATATAAATAAAACTAAACGAATTAAATTAAGCCGAATTCAAACTCAATAAAAAATTAAAATTTTTTTTAAACTGTAACTTAATCTATCTCGACCTATGACGGCCTCTAGTTAATCTTGGTTTTAGTTCTTTGCTGCCTTTTGCTAGGGGTTTGGTTTACAATCTTGACGTCATTTTCAAATTCAATTAAATTACTAGTGCAGTTACAAATACAGTTTGTGATATAAAAATATAATATAAATATAATAAATTTAAATAAGATTGATATAAAAGGGTTAATACAAATATTACATTTATATTTAAATTTAAATTTAAATTTATACTCTGTTTATATTTATACTAGAATATGAAACACTCATAAATTATAAGTGATTTAAAAAAATAAAATAAGTAGTTCTTATTAGATATGAATATTTTTTAATAGTAAGTAGCCTTTTAAAAATTATGTATGCATATAAAAATCTAAATCTATATATTATTATCAAGTCACTAACTAAATTTGATATCACAAATTAAATAACACCGACTCAATCACAAAAATTACAAAAAAAACCAAAAATATAAAATAAGAAACATATATTTATAAGGATGTTTTTGTCACTATTTTTGAATTTTTTTTATCAATAATCGCCAAAAATAACTTTTTTTAATATATTTTTAACATTTTTTTCTCTTCCACCCGCATAATGGATGGATTTGCCGATTCTAATAAATTAAAATACCAAAATATCTCTAATTTTATTTTATTTTAGTTTATCTTTTAAATAATTTTTCTAATTGAATTGATATTACTTGAATCATAACATCAATCCTGTCACTTTTATTATTTATAATATAGATGATTACATAAAAAGTATAAAACTTAGCACACTAATTATTAGATTTATTTATGAAGTCGGGTCTTGGACATGGTTTTTCTAAGTTGGGTAAGCCTTCAAACCGAATGACTATTTAATATTAAAAATTTTTTATTTAAATTTAATAATAAAAATATATAAACATTAATATATTTTTTATTTTTTTAATTTATTAAAAATAATTTAAATTTTTTATTCAAATTTAGTTTAATTTAAATTTAAATAAAAATATTTAAAAAAATTTTGAATCGTAATGTAAACGTGAATATCTATTACAAGCATCATAAGCAAAATAAATTTTATAACCCAAAAAAGAACAAGCTTTTTCTATTAATTTGCAAATCCTTCTATTTTATAACACTCTTAATTTTTTTTAGTAGGATGACTTCATATAATGCATATATATATATATATATATGCAATCACAATTAAAGGAGTATAATTACATTTTTTCAGTTTAATTTTATACAGTAAAGTTTTGACATTTTACCAGTGAATTTAAGTAATTAATCAATATTTATTTTGTTATATTAATTTTTTTAACATTTTTATTAGAAAATTTTGTTTTATTTTATTAAATCTGTTGATACAATTTTTAAATTCAATTAATAAAATAAAAGATAATTTTCTTTTAAATACACAAAAAAAGACATAAAATTTAGATTCAATAATACTAAATATAATATAAAAATAATTAAAAAATAATATAAAATATAATATAAATATAAATATTTCAAATTATATAATATAAATTATTAACATATAAAAATTTATATTAATATAAAATAAGTTAAATATAAATATGGTATAATAAAATATATGACCGTCGATACACGAATTGCTATATATATTAGAATTGACTTAGAGGGTTGAAAAATATTGTCACGGGGCCCACGCCAATATTCGGCGCGTGGAATGTGAAGTCGTTAAAAGATTAGCTTTTCTGCTTTAGCTTTATCTTCGCAGTTGCTTGCCAAGTTCTACCTGGCAAAAAGGAACAAGGCAATTACGACAAGTTAAGTGGTTCGTAATTAATTTAATTTGATTTAGATTATTATTTAATAATAAAAATATTTTATATAAATTTAATTATAAAAATATATATTTATATAAAAATAATTTTTTATTATTTTAAATAATAATTTATATTTTTAAATTTAATTTAAATTAAAAAATAAAATTATAATTTAATCGGTAAACACCTCTTAAATTGGCCTTCGGACACGCAAATTCAACACTCAAAACAAACGGACAAGCAGTTTCAAAAAACAGCATGTCTTCAGTCGACAAAAAGGGCTTCTTTGAAGAGTTAAAGCAAATTATTACTACGGTTTTAAATATACTAGAATGTTAGTTCGACTTCGCTTGAAGGTGTTTTGTTTTAATATTGTACAAAAAAAATTAGAGAATATATTATAGTTTTAATAATTTAATGTTAATTATTTTATAATTTTTTATTTATTTTAATTGTGAGAGTAAAATTTTTATAAATAATACTTAAAAATATTTAGTTTATTCTTATATCTTAATTTATTATAATATAAATATAATC
>JAQSVH010000014.1:5063202-5081194 GCA_029448705.1 Adansonia digitata
GAAAAGAAGTTGGGTTCACCAATCCAATTCTTTGTTTTGATTCCTCTAGAATATTTGGTTTTTGCAAACAACACTATTAATCTTAATAGTTTTTGTCACGTACGTGAATGCGTGTGAGATTTTATTTTTAAAATTTAAAAATAAATTATAATAGTTAATAATTACATAATAATGATATAATTATACTTTTTTAATCTTACAATTTATTTATATTATTTTTTATTACCAAATTGTTACTTTAATACTGATTCAATGAAAATTAAAATAAATATCTTAAAGAAATCTAAATTTATTCAAAAAAAGAATATATTTACGTAAAATTTTTTTCCCTTTTTTTGAAATAAAAAAAGAGAGGTGATTTTAAAAGATTTGATGAAGTTCGTAGGTTTTTTATTTAAGTGAATTATTTAACAGTAAGTGAATTTTTTAAAGAAAATTGAAATTAAAAGTTAAATTATTTTTAGTACATTTTTATTTATTTATATTTTACTTTAAATTATTTTTTTATATTTTAATAACCGAGTTGGCATCTGATTAATTTATGACACCAACTTAATTATTCATTTTATAATACTAGAGATAAACTGTTTAAACCAAAGTTGGATAATAACGATATCGGTGTCTAGACTAAAGTTATGACTATTAAGTAATGAATACTTCTGGAAAAAATATAAATTCAAAAAAAATCTTTGTAGTCAAATATGAATAAGTAGAATGGTATAAAAATATTTTAAATAAAATATTTTAAATAAAAAAATTAAATATGAATAATTTTTATAAAATTATATGAATAAATATAGAAGTAACTATCTATATATATATTTATTTATATATGATTGTTGCTTTATTAGTATTTATATTTTTATTTAAGATATTGTTTTAAAAATGTATTAATGTATACGTATGTATCTAATTTTTTAAAATTTTTAATTGATTTTGTGAGTCCAAAATTTTAAATAAAAAAGTCAAACATATGAACACATATTAACGTTCAATACCGATACTCAAATGCAAGTAACATGGGAATTCATTATTAATTATATATTTATCAAGTTTGAAAGAATTTTGTCCTTAAAAAAAGCTTACTTTCGTGCTAGGAAAAAAAATGGAAAAAAGAAAGGGAACTACCTACATATCTAACTTATTTTATATGATATATCAGTAACATCGATACTTGATAATATTAGATACGATATGATATACAATATGAACATAATATAAAAAAATAATTAAAAAATGACACGATACAATATAACGGGTAAGTAACATCGATACCTAATGATATTATATACGATATGATTATACAATATAAATATAATATGAAAAAATATCGTAGGAATGATTAATGTATCAAAATCAAGGACAATGAATAATTGTCTCTAAAAGTTTTAGGAACAAAGAAATCGTCATCTTCTATAACTATAGTCTTTGAAAAGCTCAATACAATTATATTAGAGATGATTTTTATCTCAATACTATTAAATTCAAGATAGAAAATACTTTGTTTTTATCGTTCACTTCTTTTATTCTTAAAAATATATTATTTTACAATATATAAATATAAAATATTTTAAGTACAATTATAACACAATAAAATACATAAAATGAATATAAGAATTTAGTGTCGGAAAAAAAAAATTCAATGTATAGAAATTGTTTTTAATCAGTTTGAGAGCATGCAGCGCAAAATCATGAGATTTTAAGAGTAACTATTTTAATTAATAATGACGTCTTTAAAATCATGAGATGGTTGTAACAATCTCATGTTCCAGTCACACATTTTGTGTTGTTTTGTAAGGAAAATTTTGTGTTAAAATTTAATACATCAAATTCCAGAAACAAGTAATAATAATAATAATAATAATAATAATAGCAATTCAATTGGAAAATAGTATATCCCAGGCAAATATAAAAAAAAAAAAAATATTTGTCGTTTCATTTCCATTTAATGACACAATTTGCTAATTATTTCTTTTTGGTTCCACCAATTTATCTTTCTTAGATCTATTATTAAACTTAGAACCGTGAATCTAATTAATTTTAGGAGAAATTAATTTGAATTGGGTTATTCAAAATTTTTAAATTTTTGAGTTATTTTTAGGTTTAGATAATTTCGGTTTTAAGTTTTTTCCAGATCAATCAGGTTTAACACTCAGGTTAATCTAGTTTGAATAATTATAGATTTGAGTTTTTTCTAGTTCGAGTCAGATAGGTTTAATCCTTAGGTTAATCGAGTCGAGTCAATCAAGTTTAACAACTAGGTTTGTCAGGTGTGATCATTTTGGATTTTGGTTAATTATTCGGATTATTTTGAATTTGAATCATTTTATTCATTTAAGGTTCGAGTCATTTTTAATTCATATTGTTAACTTTTTATGATCAAATCAAATTAAGTCCAATCGCATATTTTGTTTTTTTTTTTTAAGAACATTTTGTCTTAAAATTTAAAACATCAAGCTCCGAAAACAAGTATTTATTATTTTTGTTATTATTATTATTACCTGATTTAATTTGGAAAATAATATATATCTCAGGCAAAAGTAAATAAATAATTTGTCATTTTATTTCCATTTTAATGACACAATTTGCTAATTATTTCTTTTTTGGTATCATCAGTGTAGCTAACTTTTACCCCTCTTCTTAGGTCTATTATTGAACTTATACGTTAGCTAGTTATTATTAGTGAAACTATTTTTAGGTTGTGTATATATATATATACAGCCTTTTATGAATAGTTGGTGAATTGCATGGTTTCAATGCTTATTTATTAAATTAACTAAATTTGAATAAGTTCAATTCTTTTATATAGTTTAATAATATTAGTATTTTATGCTTTATTTCCTTGATCAATAGAAATATTTTTATTTTTATTATTTTTATATCTAAAATTGTTAAAAACTTATCAAAGCCAAAACAAAAATTACTTAAATTTAAAACCTGATTGTTTGTCCATTTTTCATGAATATATATTTTTTAATTGTTCATGAACATATTTGATTATATGTTCATCAACATGTTCATTCAACGTTTGTGAACAAATTCATTTGATTTGAAAATTATATTAATGAATCAAAACACGAACCAACCAAAGAAACTCGAATACAAAAAAAAAAAAAACTTTAAAAATAAAACACAATAATATACGAGGTTCGGGAATATTTCTGATGTTCGCAAAGATAGTGAAGAGGAAACTCACTATTAAAGAACGGAGATTATTACCGCGAACAAACACGTATCATAAAATGCCTTACCGGTAAAGAACACTTACTGGGAACGGGGAAGCATTTGGAGAAAAAAAATGTCGTGTTAAATAGGCTAACGTGTAACAATGTTCCTTCCTACCCGATTTTCGATCTTTCTAATTTTCTTTTTTACTTTTTGCCACCTCTTAAGGGTAACTGTATTTATTTCTTGCCCTTATCACGCTTAAACTTCTTCATTAAGATGACAAAACTTTTGCAGAGAAGCAAGAATTGGATAAAGGAAACAGAGAAAACACCAAATGCATCTCTTAAAACATATGCTGTTGAAGAACATCTTGTTAGCATGAAAATTTTTACAATAAATTCGTTTTTTTTTTTTGTTCATTTTAATGTTCAGAGAAGAAATTAAAATACAGGATTAATGATTCTTTCATGCATATGGAAAACATATCCTGTCTTTCTCTACTTCAAACTTCTTACCTTAAATTTTGTCAAGATCCATGCCGAGATCCATGCCGAGATCCATATGTGCTTTAGAACCTCAAATTGTAATGTAATGAAGATCATGGCTATCCAGCAAATTGAAGGGGAGTTTCTTGATTCAGAACTCTCAGTTTGACCCATCTAACTTGGTAACAAATCAGGCAAAATCCATTTCATATAATCCGTTGATTTCTTCGTGCGTGGGGCGCAATGACAAAAAAACCAGAATTTCATCCCAAGCAGATGCTAAATCATGAGGAGAGCTCTTCTTGAAGTTCCATTTTCGATATGGAATATTCCCTCTCAAACAATAAAAATTCCTGCTCATAAGACAGAAAATAGTTGTTTGAATGAAATTCTGACAAGTCCCCCGAGAAAATTGAAGGCGAAATGAACAAAAAAAAGTTAAAACAATCAAGCCATTCAATGAGCCATGCAATTTCAAGATTGATGAAATGGGTTAGCTGCCAAACGTCACATTTATATATCATCAAAATTATAGCAAAGTTGAAGAATTCAGTGACATTCTCCCAGTGACACATTATTCTTCTTTTCGGCGGTTAAGTTTTACCTTGATCTTATTAGGGTTCATCATAATTTAAAAAATCTATGAAATGCGTATGGGAAATATTGAAACCGTACTTTTCAGTAGGATAGCTGCCATATTTTTTGCCAGCTTTTGTTGTTGCCGGAACTATTTTGTATCATTCAGCAACTGTCCCCATTGACATATGCGGTCCTACTCGTTTTCAATGGGATCAAGGATAGTTCCGGAAAATATATCTAAGGGTTATGTCTATAATAGATGGCTTGCTTCATCTAAAGAGATATAATTCTATGTTTTAGGATTCTCTTCTGGTACTTACATATGTCGATATGTCATACAGAGATTGGCACGATGTACTAGATAGAGGCTTGCTTCATCTAAGGGGTATAAGTCTATGTTTTAGGGTTCTCTTCTGGTATATATCATACAGAGATTGGCTAGACATACTAGATACAGTCTTGCTTCAACTAAAGAGGTATAAGTCTATGTTTTCAGATTCTCTTCTGGTACTTACATACGTCGATATGTCATACAGAAATTGGCATGATAAAAAGGCAAAGTAATTGAACATGGTACTAGCATCGACTATAGAGTGGAACCTAAAATCTTGAAGGTTTAGAAGACTAGTTATACAGGAGGAACACATAAAATATTATTCTAAACATATTTCAGGTTAAAGAATAACGGAACAAAAAGCGTGTGCATATGAGTTGAGAGCAAGGCGAGTGGATTTGCGAATCGCATTATTCTTATCAAGCAAGTCCCTTTAGGATGTAAAAGAACAGTTAGTAAGATGTTCCACAACTTTGACAAATAGAAGGATGAAAAGCTGCTTAAGGAATGACCGATATGAGCCTCTTTTCCAACTTAACCAATAAAAGCATCCGCTTACCTGCAATTGTTGCTGACTGAACAGATACATGAACCCTGTCTCTGAACTCGAGACTAGCTCAATCAACTGGTCGTGATTTTCAAAAGGGTTACCTGACTCCATTAGCGAAACAGAAACCTGCAAATGAGTCGAGATATGGTAAGAACAAAAATATTGACACAGCAAAATTTATGAAATAAATGCAATTCCGCAACTGCTGCTTTCTTTTTTTTCCTTGTTTCTTGTCCTTGCTTCAATTAAATTTACCTGCATACATCGGAGAATGACTTCTGGAATACAACACCTACGGCAGAGGCCCTGCACAATATATGTTGCAGGCCCTTCCATGATACCATCTTTGCTTGGAAACCAAGCATCTAATCGAGATATCTCCAATGTAACTCCTGCTTGGAATCTCGCAAGTTCACCTGCATTTAACAAGTTTGATCAATAATGCAAAAAATTACATACAAGACCCAAAAAGAATAGGTGCATGCATCTAACTGTACCATGAATGCATAACAAACATAAATAATCAATTTTTAATCTTTACTTTGTAATTAATTAAATTTCTTGCAGAGGTAAAAGAGACTATGAGAGCCCACAACTACAGACATGCATGGCAGATAGGCATTTTCTTAGTTACTTACCTTTGAAACCAGCTGCCATAACAGCACCCAGAAGACCACCATCATTGACAATGTGTGAACCGATTCCATCACCCTCTACCGCCAAGCAGCGCAAGACAACCTCCATACTGTAGCTGTCACTTGAAGCAATGGCAACATTTACCTGCCAATAAAATATTAAGATCATGAAAAAGGAAAATATGACAAACGGAAAATTTGGTTAACCTAGACTCATTAAAGCAAAGCAAAATTTTGGCGAAAATTATATATATTGGTAGTTTAAGTCTTCTAATGATGTAAACCATATTTATTTTCTTAAAATCCTCCACTTTCCTTCCTATTTTCTTATGGTTTGCAAAGTTATCTACTAAGAACGGCTCCTATTGGAGATGCTTTTCCTTTCCAATACCTAGAACTAGAAGGATCGTTTTCCTCACTCAACCTCTCGAGCAAACCTACTCTCACCCATTCTCTCTCAAGGTTTTAGAGAAGCAACACTTCAATGAATAATATCAGCCCATCTCCCTTAAATCTATATGCAATGACCACTAGGATTAAGAGGAGTTGACATCTAGAATATAGCCTCGAAATATTCAGGGCTTCCTTTTGGAGAGATGCATATCTTGGAATTTAATTGTTCAACATGATGAAAAATACACATCTTATTTTTATTAACAGATAGATCATTCAGGTTCTGGGATTGCAAAAATAACTGTAGCTTACGACATCAACAATTTAATATCTGCATTGGCAACAAAATTGTTTAATGAATGGCAATAGAAAAAGGCATACCGTTAACTGACGTTCTGAGACAACTTCCTCAGTAGCTGAAGAGTAAAGTGCACTCATTAATGCAGCACAAACAGTAGCATCTGGACACATGGATTCACCAGAAGGCAGGCGGAGCATTGCAGTAGCATGCAATTCAAGAAACAGAGGTTCCATTGATTCCTTTACATGCTCCACCGTGGAAACCAGCCAAGGGTTTTCTTCCCCTATAACAAGCATCAAGATCATTAACCGTCAAAGGGATCAATATGGTGAGAGCAAAAACAAGTATAAGACTGCCACACTCGATGGAAGCAAAACTATCATATACGTGCCAATCAAAATATCTCCTTCAGTCAGAATGCTGCTTTTGAGCATAGAAGAACATATAACCAAATTTACTTACTCAGTAGCAATGACAAAGATAAATCCAATGTCTCCTTGGCTGCTGCTATCGCTCTTTGTTTTTCCTCTACTGAAAGTTTATCGGGAGAAACATCTGCATTCTCTAATTCAATTTTGAGCCAGTTGCGATATGTTGCATCACAGGAGTAGTATTCACTCTATTTAAAATGAAAATGAGGATAAGCATACAGAAGAAAGTAAAGAAAAAATTACCAGTGGCCATAATTTATCTAATATGAAAGTAAAAGTGTACCCAGTCTTGAAACTCTTTCAGATTCTCGGAAACATAATCCTCGAAAGTATCAGGAGTTTCAGAAAGCTGCTTCAAAGGCTCAGCAAGGAAACTAAGTAATTCATGCGCACCTATGGGCATGGCCGGCACTCTCCACATAGAAATCAGTGCAAACTCCCTGAATAATATATTGCTGTGTGGAAAGAAACGATGGTTAAATGTCAGATAGAGAACCCTTCAGACCAGGTTAAATTATAAATAGCTTTCATGGTTGAAGCAAAGTTAAACAATAGTACAACCAAAAAAAACCAGAAATAAATTTCCGACAACAAATTCAACACAACTACCACGGAAGAAGGGGAAATAATACCTGTGTATCAATGCTCGCAAAAGAAGTTTGGCACTAATATCTTTACCATCAGTAATTGTGGAGGGAGGTGTAAAGCAAAGCCATTGGACAACCAAAGCTTTTTGAAGACTCTGAAGCCTGTGTTGCTCCACAACATCAGATGATTCATCAAATTTTCCAACTTTGGTTTCTCGTGATCGTGACAAAAGCCTGTTGTCAAGCCAAAGAATTCCAACTTTAGTTGAAATCAAATAGATCATCACTGCCTTGAATATATGCTTCAGAAAACACAGCAATACCTCCCAATAATTTCTTCAAAGCTTCCTTTTGAATCATCCCCGGGCGAAAATGGCAAATACTCCATGGCAGAAAGGAAGATTTTGTATTTGACATGCACACTGTTGCCAAGGGAAGAAACAAAAACATTACAAGTAGAGATATTTGAGAAAAATTACTAAGGTCTCATTTTGCAAAATTTAAAACAAAATAGTTCTATGTTTTTCACTTCATTTTGACATGCATCTTATTGATATCTCAAACAAAGATCAGCAATAAACGAAGGAAAGTACGGTTTCAGCCATTTAAATCATGATCCTGTGAGTCGATACTAAATGCAAGTTAAAGAGGAAAAAAAAAACGATAGAAACAAGAAAAAAAAGGATAATTATATATGATCCCAGAATTTTAGGCCATCAGGATATGCAAAATAGATATAGAAATGATGACAGCAAACAGTAAATCCAGCTGTCTTTTCTTTCCCTATTTCATTCTTTATATTATTTCCGCTTGCCTAGTCTTTCTTTCTTTGGAAAATAAAATATATGGTATACAATGAACTTTTACTTTTGACAACTTTATTGGCCTCAAATATGGCTTAGATTTAGCTTCTACCTTTAACTTTCTTAAACGAATTTTTCCATTCCTTCGGTTTACTCAAAACGCTTAAAAACAAGGAAAGAATAATTAACATTAAGAATAAATTCTGGACACAACTGCGGCCTGGACAATGCAACCACCTCCATCCAGAAAAGCATCTAAGTCTAGTTGCCACTCTTAATGTTTGTCAAGTTTTAGCAATATAATTAATTGTCTCACTGAGGAACGGTAAAGGAACACTTTTCCTTTCACATATTTGAATGCAAAGAGAAATTATTCATGGAAGTACACCATAGAGGACCTAAAACTAAGAGAATATATAGATGTTTAGCATTTCCATAGGCATTTCTTACTTCTTTTGAGTAAACAAATATGATATTCAAACAGCCGTGCCAGAAGATGTTCCCTGCATGGATTACTTGTAGATGCAATGTAGCGCTCACCCAGAAAAGCAGAGTGTCTTGTGAAGCAAACATGTGCTAAACTATAATAATAATCTCTGTCACCAGAATAAATGCCTCCTATTCTGGAAACATTTCATAGATTCATGGTTTCAGACAATTTATTTGTTTCAATCAAAACTTCAACATATCTCTAGTATTTTACAATTCATTTTTCACGTATTATTATTTCTTCTCTACATAATTAGATGCATCACAGCCAAACGACAAAGCAAATTAGTAACATAGACTTAATCTATTAACACCATAATTAAGTTTAAATTTTACATCTCATCTCATTCACATTTTTGTAAACAGAGGCCTCGCAACAAAATATAGCACAACCAGACACATAAAAATTAGGATGCAACCAGTCCTAAAACACTTTCTTTCCTCTTCCAAAAATTAATATAATAGCTATAATTCTAGAATACCAATCAAAAGTTTGGTTATGATACTTCTTTGTTGATTAACATGCATTACAGTGTAAACAAATATATGGTTCACTGTTGTCTATGACGCCAAAACACCTGGAAATTAAGTTCCCGATGATCAAATGCAGCTATCATAAATCTCGGTAATGAAGAACAGCAGAGAGTGGATGGAAAACAACATATAGCGATTACCTGCTATTTAGCCTTAGCTCCATCATGTGCACAAAGAGGTCAATGCAACGATGACGTGCAAGTTGAGAAGCATAAATCCCAACCAATTCTTCATGATGCTTTGAAAATAGAAACATAGAATACCTGAAATTTGATTTTCCCATCAAGACATACAAAGCAAACTAAGAGAACTTATCCATAAACTGAAGGTGCTTGCTCTTTTTCTTAGAGAACACTTATTGAAGGACTTCTGCAACATAGTTTTTAAAACCCGAAGGAACAAGCTATCTATGAGAGATAAAATGGGCAGTGAGAATCTAAGAAGCCTAACAAACTAAAGTCATGCTCAATAACAAATTTTCCAAGAAATTAAAGTCAGCTAGAGCATGTTAGACGACTTCCATAGCTCCTGATGCTTTATTATTTACAAAAATGGATCTTTTTATTAGACAAATATATCAACTCCATGAAAACAGAAGTGATAATTGAAGCTTTTAGTAAATAACAATATTTGGGTGCTTATACAAAAGTGACATTTAAGTAAATAACAATACTTGGGTGCTTAGACAAAAGTGGGTAAGAAAAGGTCTCACATCAGAGTCCAATGTCTTCTCAGCCTTTATACCTTCCAAAGATCAAAATTTTCATCAACTTATGCATTCATAAATTTTATTCCTTTCTTAAATGAAAATTTTCATCAATTGAAGGTTATGGATTTCAATCAGTTCAAATGATCTGTTTTTAATTCCATGTTGTTTTAGTTAAGATGCAAGCTTTTTGCACAGGTTTTCATAGACTTCCCGCATTTTCCTGTTTGGAAGAGCAAAGCTAAGCAATTAATTCATTTTGCTTATTTGTACCATGAGATCTCAACATAATGCACAGAATCCCCTAAATCTAGGAATGCTTCTGCAGAATAAATTAATGCCTGCTAGTACAGACAAGAAGTCAACACCTGTAGCACACATGATAACCCAGCTGATTCAAAAACTACATATTTCATAGTCAGAACCACTATGCAGTTCAAATCACTCCACACCATAGTTATGAGAGCTAGATGAGACCGGAACCTGAAATTACTTACAAGTGTAGAATACGATCACCAACAGTCATAAGCTTTTCTCTGAAGGTATCTTTAATTTCCTCAGCAAGTAGATATCTAAGAACGAGCACTATGTGTGCACCGAATCGAATCATCTGAGGATCACGAGGCCTAGAAGAAATTAAAATGCAGATGTAAGAAAGAATGTTTCTACAAAACTGGGACATTAATCCCATTGATGTTACCTTTTCCTACACCATAAGACCAATAAAAATAGCAGACCTGCAACCCTTATTGAAAGCTCATTTACAAGAATTAGCTTAAGTAGGAAACATAATAGAACTGGGCTCAATGTACTTTCAATTGCAATTGCTTCTATTTTATTAAAGGGAAATATTAACCAATGCCTAGTGACACCGGTTAAGGTAATATTTATAGAAAGAAAAGTGTAATTAATGAAGTATTTTTTCTTTATTTCTGTAAAATTAATGTATTAAATGCAAAAAAAAAAAAAAAATTTCCTACAATGATAATAAAAAATTCTTTAACAGGTGCCCGTAAGCAGTCGTTAACCAGACCCTTTATTAAATACAATAAGTGTTGATGTGGCTTTCAAGAAGCACTACCTGGGGATGTTTTGATCATCTTCAGAAGGTGCTATCCATGACCATATAAGCTCAAGGAGATGTGGTATATTCCCTAACATTAGATTCATCTGTCAAGAATGTGCAGTTAGAGAAGCCACCAAAAAAGTTCATCAAATTTAATGAAATCCATTAATAAAGGAAACAAGACCTAAGAAACCACTTTTCATGTGCATGACTGCATGTATCTAGAATGAATTACAAATACTCTAAGAAATCAAAATTATCTCCATGTATGTCAATGGTACATATATGTTTACGGAGACTTCAACCCAGGAAGTGAAACTAGTGAATCCTATGTAGCTAAGATCAGAGGTTCAATGAGATCAAAAAAGTGGAGTTCAAGCAGATTTCTCTAAGTGCTAGAAGAGTGAACTTTTTAATTCGCAATCCCACTGCAAAAGACTCCATTTCTTTTCATCTATGATAGCTAGTTTAGTTTCAATTTCAGTTCTTTCACCCCCCCCCCCCGCCCACACACAATTATTTTTTCCATTTTGGGGAGGTCAGAATGATTATTAGAGATCTTAGCATTGCCATCCACATTTATGTGAACTTAGAATCAGAGTAAAACCAAGCACGCAAAGTCTAGTTGACAGAAACCTCAATTTGACGGTGCTGCTCCTTGCATCCCCAAGTAACAGCTTCATGCACCATTTCACTAAATTAGGGGAACAAAAGAAAAAAGAAAGGATATAACAAATTAAACAATATGATAAAGGATAACTTAATATTAGGAGGAAAAAAAAATAGGCACATTATAAAGATACCCTGAATGTAGTTTCTGAAGAAGAGCAGAAAGGTCTCGTGGTTGCTGGTTCAAAACTTGCAGTGGCCAACTTTCAGGTCCAGGTGAAGGCTGAGAGGCACCTTCAATTCCTCCAGGACTTCCATCAATACCGTCACTGTAGCTTTTTAATTGTTCCATCCTGCCAGGTTGTGAACGAGCTAACTCTAGATCTACCTGAATTTCAAGCCATGATTTGGCCATTGCCCAACAGGCAGTCTGAAAACATAACAGACATCAGATTTTAATGACTTGACAAAGAACATATTAGCATTAGAAAAGCCTCCTAAGATGTTTATCTAATCAGAAAAGCTTACCTCCCAGTCTGTACAGATTGGAAGCATGCGCTTCAAATTGCTACATTGAGCTGCATATACAGCTATTTCATATTTCCCACCATTTTGCTCAGAAATTCTCTTTAAAAAAAAAAAAGAAAAGAAAAAGAAAGAAAGAACTGTTAGGGGGAAGGGAGAAAGGAAACACGCCATTGACTCCACAGAACTCAATTGCCCTCGTGCATCAGCCACCATCATTGCATTTAAGAGAGAGAGAAATGGAAAACTTGCAAAAGCATCAAGTTTCAAACACCATTATAAATATAATTTATAACCTCCAGAAGAAAAGAACGGAGACAAAATCCAAAAGGTTAAAACTTGCAAGGATAAATTCAGCCAATAAAACTAGTTATTAAGCATGTATGGGACCAAATTAAAGTGGTAATAGAACCATCTGATAAGATTGTTGTTATTAACCTCTGACGCACAGTAGGAAGCCCATTTCCAAAGGCGCCACTGATGACCAATACCACTTTCAAGTTCAATAGCTTGCAGAATTCTAGTTTTTCCATTCTTCACTAGGGCTTCAATCGAAGGAAATAGGTTTAAGCCTCCAAATGGGCAAATAGTTGCAGATCTCCATGGCTGCAAAATTAAACTACTTATCAGACAGGCAAAAAACAGAAGCAAGTTAATCTGTATTCATTAACCTTGTCAAACTCTTAATACCTGTCCTGCAGACCGGCAGAGTTCACATGCCTCTTCAAGTCTTCCAGCCCTTAGCAGAGTCCAGACATCCTCAAGTAGAGACTCATCTTGTTTCTGTCAAGGAAAAACTGTCAATGCCACATTCAAGAATAATTGATATTTTAAAGACTGTTATATTTGTATCACAAACTCCTAAAGGAAATCCAACCAAGATGGTTAAAAACAATACAAATATGGGCTTCTCGCATTTACATATATAAGAATTTTCCCTCTCACCCTCTCTATATTGGAAGGGTGCTTTTGTAACCCCATGACAGGCATTGCACATATCACACTGGGAGAAAAAACCAGACAATCAAGGAAGCCATTAGAATTTTTAAAAGAGCTTTTGAGAGAGTACTTTATCATCAGGTAGCTGATGGGCATGTTCCCGTGTTGGAGCATCAAAATCTAAGTGGTGAACAGTGTTAGAAGCAGATGCGCCCTTTTTGAGAAACCTCTGAGTATGGTGCCAAATTCCAGAGTTGGGAAGATAAGTACCAACATGAGATCCCCGCACCTGCAGAAAATAATAAAACTCCAATGTTGAAAAAATCTAATGAAATAGGATACTTTTATGAAGCTTCATTACAAGAAAAAAAAAAAAAAAACATAATCTAAAAGAAATTCACTAAAAATAGGCATGCTCAACAGAAGATTCTAAGAATCAGGTCTTTCTGTCCACAGCTAAGTTGTCAAAGAAAGAGCTGAAGGTTAAAGGTCACTGTTGTTTAACGTTATAAATTGAAGTCAATAATCTAAAGAATTCTTTTGTGACTATACTTAGGCATAATTACCTAAAACAGCTACACATACTGAATTAAAAGGAAAACAAAATTAAAAAGAAAGACAGAGAGAACTCCATGAAAAAAATGAGGGTGTTAGATAGGAAACATAAGAAAGTTGCATTCCTCATGAAGAAGCCACCAAATATGCTAAATTTAATAAAGATCAGAATTCAGGGTGGTAATATACCAGCTGTCCAGCATGAATGATGTCATCCAAGGAGGCTAAAAAAATGATGTTTCAAACAACATGTATTGCCAGAATAATCCATGAAACTACATGGAAGGTTTTGCTAGTCTACCATAAAAGAATGCTGCTTAGCACAACCTACAACATCAATGTTCATAGCCTCGACGAACCCCACAGTTATAGACTTCCCAAATGGTCCAGTTTGTTGCTAGATCCACTTGCGAAGTAAAACAAACCAGTGACAAACCCACTTATCACTTATGATACTTATGAAACCTTATCAAACATCAAATGTCCAATCAAGCATGTGATGTAAAAGAGATGCCAAGCAAACTCATAGTTTCAATTGTTTCAACATACAAAGGTACACATGTTATACTATCAATCTTAATTTAAAAAGAAAATGCCAACTATTCACCTTATTCAGCAGATCTAATCAGACCTAACTACTATGAAACTGCCTAAAAGTGCAATTAAAAAGAAACATAAGAAGATAGTGGGGGGAAGAATAGTGAAAGACTGAGGTTCGGTTTTCTGAAAATCACATGTATAGGCATGCCACTGGCTTTATAAAATCCCTATCAATATTCAAGACAATGAATGCAACAGTTCTTCCATCATACAATATGAAGAATCAAACAACAATGATGAACTACTCAAAATAATCATTATTAACAATTAATAAAATCGATCACCTTGCTCTCCAGATCTAGGTCTTTAGAAGCCAATCCTTCTAGCCATTGAACAATACGGAGGCATAATTGTGCTGTGTGATCATTCACAACAAACTGGCAAGCCTCTATATGTGATGTTGAAGGGGACTGTCAAAAACCAATAGATTTAAATAACTGTAAACCATTTTAACTTAAACTTGAAATTAGTCAAATGGAATAATAGCATTTAGTAGCAGCAAAAGACTCAGTTCTAACTCAGTTCTAACTTCTAAGGACAAACTATTGCAAAGAAGAGATATACCAGAATGAGCTCTTCAGGAGGTTCATCAGTCACTGTAATAACAAACGAAACTGTCACCAAAAATCCAAACACCAACGATGACGTTTGCAGCCAGTAAAACTAATAAAATTAAATTTAAAAAAAAATTGCAAAAGATAAAAACAGACACTGCGAGCAGTGTGACTTAAGAAAAAAGATATAGGATGACTTTGAAAACTTCATAAAAGCAGTCTTTGTTCTAAGAAATCAAATTTTGCCAAAAATTTTCAGAGGTTAGAGATTTATTTCCTTTTCCATAAAGGTACCACAAGAGAGACCATGTAGCAGCCTCATCAAGCAAAAGTTGAGCCTTCTGCCTCATCAACTTATCCTCCACAACCCGATGGCGTATGCTGGATTCATATCTGTGCAAATAACATGATGAAGTTAAAAGGCCACCCAATAAATTGATGTTACCTAAGTAAAAGGAAAATGCATGAGTAGTTCCTTAATTAGGGGGAAAAAGGGGGGAAAAAAGCCAGTCTCTATTTCCTAATTTTAAGCGACAAATGAGAATGCCGATTTTGGCATCCTTAACTCATAAGACAGATTTAAATTATTATCATTCCGTAGATAATAAGTATAAACAAAAGCACATCAAATAGAGTGCCATTGGATCTTCTTTCTTTCTGGAAAAGAGGGGGTGGGGGCAGAAAAAACAGGAACAAAGATACAGGCATATGGCATAGTATGTTCAAAATCAAGACATAAGCTTGATCAAAAAAGAAGATCAAACAGTAGAAATTTGTAATTATAAGCACATCCATGGTATTTCATGCACAAGTGTCTGCCTGCATTGTATGATACACCTGCGCAATTTATAAATACACTTGAAGGTACAAGACACACCTAATCGACTCCGAAACATTCCGGCATGATCTCTCAAATTGTAAAATCAGGTCAGGAATTGGCATTAACCCTGAAAATATGAAATCATAAACATAATTAGCTTGAATGGAGATGCCATATCAAGAGGACTAGAAGGGAGGAAAACAGTATAATTTAAATTACAGGGCAACATGTTCATGATACCCACACCAGCAGGCCGCAATCTTCCTTTTTGATTGCAGCCAAATATTAGTGCTCCAATATAAAAATATAAACATATTGATCAGTCAATCAATGATGTGATACGCTTAAAAAATACACACATCATGAACCCGGTGCTTTAATTCTGTTTTCATGAGTTTGCATATTTCTCTGCTTACTATCCTTATATTTCTTAGAATGCAACATGTAATGAATTTTAAGTACAAAAACACAAACTAAAACTTTATTCATGGATATGCATACTGTCATGACCTACATTCAATGTTGCATTATTACATTCAAGCCTAATATTAAGCAAAGTATCATTTTCCTAGCTCCAAGAAATTAATACAGCTGAAATTAATCAAGGATTCCATATAAATCCTAAGACATATTGATCAAAACTATCATCATAGTAACGCTATGTTTGGTTGAAACAATAAGCAAGTTAAATAGTTTCAACTTTGAGTTGTAGCACTGAATATAAGTGATGGTAATTCAACCACCTTGAAGAGCAGAATCAAGTAGAGATGCAAACAAGGCAAAGGTTGTGTCTCCATTATCGACCAATAAATCCTCCTCGATCTTGCAAGCTTTTAGTGCATGACTTCCTGATCTGCGGATTGAATCAAGAACATTATCGACCTCTGCAATTCTATGACCATCAGTTGATGGTCTCCTCTTAGAAGCCGTCCAAGTCCTAGGAGGCGTTTCTTCAAAATTATCAACATCAAAGCTCTCAGCCTCTTGTTTGATGTTTTCAAGAAGAAGTGCAGCATTAGTTGGGCTGTGGATAATCTGTCCCTCATACAACAACTTAGCTTCATTGAACTTCAAAATGCCACTCTCTTGCCGTGGCGATATGCTCGAACTTGAGTTTCTTTTCCTGCAGGTACTCCACATTACATAATCCACACAAAGTGAGATTTATTACAAAGGAGCAATACTGATATTCAATAACATAAAGAACAATCAAAAACAGTGTGATACTAAACATCTTCTATCTCTTTTCCTCCATTTTCCCAAATTCCCCTACCATTTTCTGCTATCTTTTTGCTTTAATTTCCACCTCTTAAAACCCAAATTCGAACGATTAACAACAAAACCAACATCAAACAAGACACATTACTTTATGAAATGGGTTTTATGGGATAGGCTCGAATCCATCAATTTCTAACATTTAATACAATTCCCAATAAGAAAAAAAAAGGCTTTAAATAAAACACCCAGAAAAACCCTTAAGAACAACCAAAAATTAAAGATATATCATGAGTTTAAGCAAACAAAAAAACCAATCAAAAGCTTAAAACAATGGGATTGTGAAAATGGTACCCATAACGACGAAACTTTTCCCTGGCAGAGTGATCTTGTGGGTCAAAGTAGCTGGGAGACGTCTCCATTTCCACGTCCATAACGGGTCTTGCAAATGGGGGCCGTTTTAAACTTCGAAGGATAGTTTTCAAATTGAAAGAACCGCTGGTATATCAATGGATTTGAGCTTTTCGTTTAAAATCTAAAGAAGAAAGCTGGAATTTAACTGCTGAATTTGTTCTAAACAACAAAGCTCGAAAAAAGAAGGGTTTAAGGTCCAGGTTTAAACAACAAAACTACCAACACAAATTGTATATTTTTTTTATTTTGATCCTCCAACTATAAAAACTTATATTTTAGTCCCTCAAAGTTAGAAAAGCTTGGTAGCTCACCCTACTCAAAGAGTCGATCTGGTCCAATTTGGGCCTAATGTGATATTTATAATCCGAGCCGGATTACTTCGGATCATTATTTATAAAATAATATAATATTTTTATTTAAATATAATTATAAAAATATATAAATATTGATATAAAATTTTTTTAATATATTAATATATCTGAATAATAAATTAGAGCTATCGAGTAGAGCTTGAGCTTGAATTTCAAAAATTATTTTTTAAATTAAGGTTTGTCTCATAAGCAAATCTAGTAAGAGTTAATTTTTTAAAATATTTTTAATATATTAATATGGATATTTAATTCACAAAGCGGGTTAAAAACCTATTATATATCTTACTTATATTTTGAATTAAATTTTTATCCTTATTAAATATACTTAA
>JAQSVH010000014.1:5114475-5128299 GCA_029448705.1 Adansonia digitata
AGAAAAAATTGAAAAAAATTAAAAATCAGTTCAAATCAAAATATTTAATTTGATTTCGGTTCGATTCAATTTTATTGAATTAGGTTTGTTTATGATTTGGGTAATAAATTGTACACATTCTATTCGATTTAATTTTTATTTATAAATTAAAAAAATCATAATTATATGAGTTGAATTAAATTTTATTTTTATTTAATTTTTAATTTTTATAATATAAAAATAAATATTTTATTTTAAATTAATAAAAATTTTAAATATATTATAAAAAATTATTTTTAATATATTAAAATTAATATAATATAATATTTAATTTTAAAAATTTTTTAAAAATTTTATTTATTAATAATAATTTAAAAAATTAAACCAAAACAACTCAAATCCAATGTTTTTACCACGAAGAGTTGCCCTTATCTTTCCAAAACACCATTCTTGACAAGCGTTTTTTAGCTTTGGAACTTTGACCTTTGAATACCTACAGCTGCTTTCTTTTGCTCTTTTCCTTTTTCCTTATAAACCTAAACAAAAGATTCTGTTAAATGCGTCAAGTGAATTTTCCCGGAAAGAAAAGAAGTTTTTAGACTGTTTCAGAACGGTGAGGTTGATTTAAGATCGACTAAGTTTTGATTAAGAAAAAAAAATGTCTTTACTTAGGAGAAGAAAACCCATCAATGAATCTGATAAGACTTTGGAAGCTTCAGATTCAAATCCCAGATTGGAAGAAGATGACGACGATGTTAATGATAAAAACAAGAAGAAGAAATACCCACCCAAGATCAAGAAGGAACAGGGAGAGAAACCACCAAAGTGGTCGTGTTTGGACACATGCTGTTGGTTGATTGGTTGCATATGTGTAACGTGGTGGCTCCTGTTGTTCCTTTACAATGCAATGCCGGCTTCGTTCCCTCAGTACGTAACGGAAGCTATAACGGGTCCGTTGCCCGACCCGCCTGGTGTGAAGTTGAAGAAAGAAGGGTTAGAGGCTAAGCATCCGGTGGTGTTTGTCCCTGGGATCGTGACCGGTGGGCTTGAGTTGTGGGAGGGGCGAGAGTGTGCTGAAGGCTTGTTTAGGAAGCGGCTATGGGGTGGCACTTTTGGTGAAGTTTACAAAAGGTATCAACTTTTTGGCTGCTTGCTTATTTTATTGGTAGTTTTATGTCTGTTTTTGGCTTTAATTAAAGTTATAATTTGGGGACAAACAAGGTTAGAATTCAACTCTTTCAGCTTTGCCAATTGTTGGACTTACCATCTCAAGCCAGAAATTAGGTGTAGTTTTAAGGTTTTGGATGAGAGGTGTTGGTGAATGGTGATCTAAATACTGTTTTTAGGATTTCTTGTCGATTTTGTACAATCGTTATTGATGATTTATGTTGCTTTTTTGGTTGTTTGATAAAATGTCTAGTTTGGGAATTTTTGGTAATTGATGTTAAGTCTACTTGCTATCCGTTCGAGGACCGATTCAAACCCTCGAAACTGCCTCTCTGTTTATAAACAGGGGGAAGGTTGCATAAATCGGGAGACCCTGCCTATAGCAGGAGTCTTATGCGTCGGGCCTGACCTTTTTAAGGGTTAGGTCTACACTGGAAAGTTAATTTTGCAGTTTTTGGTATTACACTGTTGTTTCTGATTATAGTTATAAGTTATGAAGTTTAGTTGGATATGGACTTTGGAAGTCTGGCTCATTTGTTGTTCTTATCGATCAATAGTGATTAGTTACTTGTGAGTATGAAATTTGCCAAGTGCGAAAGTATGTTGCGATTTATTAAGATATGGAGGTGCAGTTGTTGAATGGAATTGTTAGTTGGTTTGTTACTTATAGCGGCTAAATTGTTAGGTGTGGCTAGTGCAAGCTATCAATCTCTACTAGTTTCTGCATTTGGTTGTTTTTTGAATGTCATGCTGGGCCTAGTAGCTTTCACATACACTTATATGGTCATGAGGGCCAACGGTTATTATTTACTTCTTGTTTCACATGCAGGCTTTCATGCATCTTCTTTTAATTGTGTACCTTGCTGTTATAAATTGAAACATGTGTTCGCATTAAAACAACAGAGGACAGAAATCACCTTCTTCAACGTATTTTACATACTGAATGCAACATCAGTGGAAGGGCATACTCACTTAATCCATGCAAAACCTTTCACCATGGTAGCGTCAAGGAATTTTATGTTGACCACTCCTTTAAATTTTTTTTTCCTTGCATGCAAGTAATCTATGATAGTAGTTTAGTTTTTGTTGATTGATTTGAGATTGTGAAATCATTTCTTTAGAATGTAAAGTGTATTACGGTTGTCTAAAGAACTTGCGATGCTGTAAAAATGAAAAACATTATATTTATATTAGAATAGAACAAATCCCAGTTGTGTTGGTAGGCCTATGGCAATTTGCCGGCTCCTTGTTCCTGTTCAATAGCATTTTGATTTATTAGCGGCAGTTATGTGTCTATATTATGAACTCCCAGAATAGCTTGGATAATTGGTGTTCTACATGTTTTTGTCGGATATTATGCAGACCTCTATGCTGGGTGGAGCACATGTCATTGGATAATGAAACTGGATTAGATCCTTCTGGCATAAGAGTAAGGCCTGTCTCTGGACTGGTGGCTGCAGATTACTTTGCCCCTGGGTATTTCGTGTGGGCTGTTCTGATTGCTAACTTGGCACGTATTGGATACGAGGAGAAAACCATGTATATGGCTGCCTATGATTGGAGACTCTCATTTCAAAACACAGAGGTAAATTGTCCTAAACTTGAATTTCTTGATAGCGGTGCATATAGGCAGTGGAATTAATTGATTATGCACCTTTTTATATCATTCTGGTTTTGCTTGTCACACTATAAGATGTTGACATCTGTCAATTAATCAGATACGTGACCAAACACTAAGCCGTATTAAGAGTAACATAGAACTGATGGTTACTACAAATGGAGGGAAAAAGGTTGTGGCCATTCCGCATTCCATGGGTGTTCTGTATTTCCTACATTTCATGAAGTGGGTTGAGGCACCAGCTCCAATGGGTGGTGGGGGTGGACCAGATTGGTGTTCTAAGCATATTAAAGCCGTGGTTAACATTGGTGGGCCGTTTCTGGGCGTTCCAAAAGCTATTGCCGGGCTTTTCTCTGCTGAAGCAAAGGATATTGCAGTTGCCAGGTACTTAAAAAGTATACCTTCTCAGAAGCAACTAGTTATAGCAATTGGACAGGTATCTTCTGATGGTTTGTCCAGGATCTCATCATGTCTTTTCAGAGCAATAACGTTGGAGTTTTCACAGTGTGAGGAATGTGTGAAAGGTTTCATTTCATCAAGCACTAGTTTGGTTCCTTTAAATAGGTCGTGGTGACACATATGGATCAGCATTGCCTTTAAACTAAGTTCTAGTACATTCTAGGTTACCAAAGAAATTTGGTTAGCTTTAAATTTTATATATGCCAAAAAGCAACTGAAGATCTCATTTACTTGCTACTGTCATACATTTAGTCCCTTTTCTACTTTTTAATAAATCACAGAGTGTTATGGCGGATGATATGAAAAGAATATAAGCCAACAACAGTACTTGGTGCAAATGTATGTTTTCTGGTCTTCACCCTTTGGATAGAAATAACGATGTGATCGATTCTAGTTTTTCTTATGTTAGGAAGAAGTTTTCATTTTTCCTTTTCAAGGAACATCCTCTAAATTTGCTGATATTCTTGAGCTAGGAAATTGGTCAATATGCAAGTTACTTACAAGTTGATAATCTCAGTTATATCAGAATTTCATAAATGTAAATTTCTTTCTTGCAATAGTTCTAAAAATGAACCCAAACTGCAGGGCTCTTGCACCTGGTTTTTTGGATAATGATATATTTCAGCTTCAAACATTGGAACACGTGATGAGGATGAGCCGCACTTGGGATTCAACCATGTCGATGATACCAAGAGGTGGGGACATATTATGGGGTGGTCTAGACTGGTCACCGGAGGAAGGATATTCGTGTAGCAAAAAGAGGGAAAGGAAGAATGACACTCAGATTGCAGACCAAAATGGTGACGAGAGTGCAGTTTCTCAAGCAAGAAGCGCAAATTATGGAAGGATTATATCCTTCGGAAAAGATGTTGCTGAGGCACCTTCATCTGAAATCGAGAGAATAGACTTCAGGGTAATTTATTTTTCTCTTTTAAACTAGGAGGTTCCCCCTCCCCCCCCCAAAAAAAGAGGAAAAGAAGGGAGTTAGGCCATAGATTGTATTTTGATCGGGAAGGTCACCTATGTTGCTCTAACTTCTCATTTTTTCGAAGTACCTATCTTCAATATGACCCTTCAAAGACCCTCCAAGCACATGGAAAAACTTAGAAAAAACTGAACACATCCATGTTGGATGCATATTCGTATCCAACACTCACATCCGAGTCCGAGGAACATAGATAAGCACTTGTGCCTGCATTATAGTTACTTAAGGACGCATGCTTGTAGTTTAAGTGATAGATACTGATGAGCTATTGTTATCGTATATGACTGGCATGCCTATATGGCTTCACAATCAGATAGAAATGTTGAAGTACTAAATTATATCACATAATTCTTTGAAATCCGTGGCTAAGCGTACTCAGAGTTCATGCTCATAATTCTCTTTCTATGGTGAAGAGTATAAATGTTCACCATGTTGTGCCATATGACTGTTTTGTATTGTTAAAAGTCATTGCCTTATATTTTTTAGCTTTGCAATGTTCAGGGTGCTGTTAGGGGTCATTATTCTGCAAACACAACTTGTCGAGATGTGTGGACGGAGTACCATGACATGGGATTTGCAGGTATCAAAGCCGTTGCGGAGTATAAAACTTACACTGCCGAGTCAATTGTTGATCTGCTTCATTTTGTTGCTCCAAAAATGATGGCTCGTGGTACTGCTCATTTCTCCTACGGGATTGCTGACAATTTGGATGACCCTAAGTATCAACACTTTAAGTATTGGTCAAACCCCTTGGAAACAACGTGAGATTCCTATAACTTCATTATTTCATTTTGTTCTTCTTGCATAGTATTTAATATTCTTTTTTCCTTTTGAGTCGATTTTTGTTGCTTTTTATCTCCTTTTGGTTTTTTAATCTTTAAACCGTATCTATGGCCAATAAATTGGTAGAAATCTTAAAGCATTGTGGTGGGGCGTCTCCTTCAACATTATTGATTGTTTTCTTGAATTCTACTTTCATAATTTTCCTTTCAATTTGGAGTATGTTGCTCTGACTCTTCATTTTCTTGGCTACCCCTGTCCTTCTTCCATGTCAACACAATCTAGACATGGGTACGAGGATATGACCATCTGAGGATTCTTCAAATATATGAAAATACTTAGAAAAAATTAAATATATCTGTATCCAACACTCGTACTTGAGCCAAAGTACCATAGTTTCTGTTTGTAAATGTTCATTCATTATCACTATTCACTGTCACTCTTATTTTGTAGATTGCCAAATGCTCCTGATATGGAAATCTTTTCTTTCTACGGAGTTGGCCTACCGACCGAAAGAGCATATGTGTACAAGTTATCTCATACTGCCGAGTGTCATATTCCTTTTAAGATCGATACATCTGCTGATGATGAAGATACCTGCTTGAAGGATGGCGTGTATTCCGTGGATGGAGACGAGACTGTACCGGTTCTAAGTGCAGGTTTTATGTGTGCTAAAGGTTGGCTTGGCAAAACCCGGTTTAATCCTTCTGGAATTCGAACATATATTAGGGAATACAATCATTCTCCTCCTGCCAACCTATTGGAGGGACGTGGCACCCTGAGTGGCGCTCATGTTGATATAATGGGAAATTTTGCACTAATCGAAGACGTTATAAGGATTGCAGCTGGGGCTTCAGGAGAAGAACTGGGAGGGGATCAAGTTCATTCTAATATCTTTAACTGGTCCGAGAAGATCAACTTGCGATTATAACCTGCACAGGTACATACTCTATTTTTTTTTTCCCCGCTTCAGACATCTAAGTTCCAACTGGTCTGGACCGTCAGGTCTGTAATTTTACTCATGCATCTATGATTTCCTTTCCAATGTCTTTTCCATTTACATTTGCAACCATGATTTTCTGCATCTGGTATTTTGTTCTTACCTGTTGAACTGTTACAACATTCTTTCTAAGCTAAAACGACACAAATTCTATGGTGGTAATCAATGTCATTTGAAAAAAAAAACTTCCGAGTCAAATTGCTTGTGTTGCAGGATGATGATATATTCTACTTTCTATCAGAAGCTGGCAGAAAAAATAATTTTTTTTTGCTCATTTTCGGTTTCTTGCACACGTGCAGGAAAAACACGACTCCCAATCATCCGTCCAGGGGATGCGGTGAAATGGCTTTGGTTTACTCGTGTGCTTCCCGAACAAATGATGATATAACGATTGCCAAGTGATTGTTTGGTAAATCTCTAAACCTGGTTATTGGTTTGTAGATATCATTGTCTTCTGTGTGGAAAACTGCTCCAAAGCTATATTTGTTCGCCTCACATTCGTCTAAAACTGTGACATGATTTTAAACAAAACTACGTTATCAATTGTTTACTAAATGGTGTGAGGCTTATAAAATGCAGTGATATACACTGTGATCGGGAAAAAAATTTTTTGGCGCTTCTTTCATAGTGGAACCTTTTACTGGTTGAACTTTTTTTGATGAACGATGATTGTATCTCCTTGTTCATAGTAGGTTACTCCCTGTGCGTAGCGGTGCCTGTGGCTCGGGTCGGGTCATAACTCAAAATTTTTTCATATTTCTTACTTAAGCCCAAATTGGGATGGTCCTAGCCCAGAAGTTTCAATTATCGTTCATAACATAATAATATATTTAACAATTTATCAATTTATTATATTTATTATATTTTTATAATTAAATTTAAATAAAAATATTTTATTATTAAATAATAATTTGAATCAGATTGGTCTAAATTAGGAGAAAAAAACATGTTTTGGGTCCAACTTGAACAAGTTAGGTTGGGTGAGTAACTCGACTCATGTTCTTATCAAGGCTTAAGTTAGCCTGCATAAAAAATTCCCGGTCTGTCAATAAGAGCATCTAACATATTTCGCTGCCAAATATTTGTAGTAGATTGTTAGTTGCATAATTGAATAAAAAATTGGACTACCTGATTGAATTAATTGAATCGAAATCAATGATTTATCCAGTTCGATGATTGTATAAGAATTGAATTGTAGTTGAATTGGTAAAAAAACTAGTTCGCTACGAGTTTACCGTTAATGTCACATCCAGAAATGAATATGTACTTGTCAAGGCTCAAGTTAGTCTATCAAAACTCCCCATCTGTCAATAAGAGCATCTAATATTTGATGCTGCAAAATGTTTGTCGTAGACCGGCAGTTGCGTGCATTGTATAAAAAATGGAACCCGGCTGGCTATATATGTGGCAGATCAAAGTTTCATGTGCATGTTTGAATTTTTATCGAATACGAGTATTGAACATTAATGCTTAAAAAAATAATAATAAAGAATTGGAGTAACATAAACTGTTAATAAATTTGGATTTTTGTACTGAATGGGGATGCCAAAAATGATAGAACAAATTCATCTTTCATTTTATATGTGCGTGTGTGTATATATACATATAAAGATAATATTTGGTTTGAGTAAAATGTCAATAGGCAATTATCATGAGTTCATTTTGATACCTTGGCGAAGTAATTTTTATAATTTTATAAGTAAATTAAGTGGTTGTTATATGTCATATTTTTTAAAATTTTTAATTATTTTTTGCTTTCTAACATAATCTAAAGAGTATATGTTTTTTTAATTAGTTTTTAGTTTTTTTATTATATTTTAAAAAATATATATTTTTCTATTAATTTCGTTCTTAAAATTTAAAAATATTACCAATAAATCTCATAATTTCTTTGAAATATGTTAACATTAAAAAAAAGATACAGTATCATGTCAGTTGACAGTTTAACAACAACAATAGCCAATAGGAGTCTAGGACCTACGTCATCAACATAGACCCGTATAGACAGTGAATGGTTGCTGCTTTCTCCTTATAAAATTACATCCTTCAATGGGTCGAGTAGTCATCAAATAGACATTAGAACGAATTTAGATAAAAAGTTTTATAATTTGAGTTGATTTAATTTGGTATAGTTCAAATTACTATATAAATAATAAAAATTTAATTTTTATTTAAAATTAATTAAAATATTAATATAAAAATAATTTTAAAATATTATTTTTAATAATTGAGTTTCGAATTAATTTGACTTTGACTTGATCCAAACATAAGTAAAAAAATAAAAAAATTAAATCGAGGTTTGATTCAGTGCATGAGGACTCTAAATAAAATCTTGACTAAAACATTAAAAATTCCCTAAACTATCCTATTTTATTTATATAAACCCTTATACATTTTACACCCAAATAACCCTAACTTTTAATTTTTACCTGTTGATGGTTCTTTTTGATTAGATAAGAAAATATTGCAAACTAATAAACTTGGAAAAAAAAAATAGAATGGACTCTAAAAATTAAGTATGGTGGCAGATGGTTGTGACAAAGACTATAGGTGACTGAAGGTGATAAAGGTTAGTGTAATTGTAGAGATTGCATAGTAAAGTTATAGAGAATTGAAAGGACTAAAAGTTAGTTAGACTTCCCTAAAAGCTCCCAAATGAAGCCTCCAAACCGTTGTTTATAGCCTCCTTAAGGAAGTTACCAAAAATGGTTATAAGGAGAGAGTGGGAAGTCATCAAATAACCATTCACATAGACATAGGTAAACCTGTCCATGGACCGGTAGGCTTGGGCTAGGGCTCGGCTTATGATGTTTCAGGTGGCTCTGCTTGGCTCGAAATAGTTTTTTATTAAAATAGTATATATTTTTTAAATTTAATTATAAAAATATTAATATTAATATAAAAATATTTTTTAATCATAGTAAATAGTGATTCATGGCCATCGGTTAGGCCAAAAATGGGTCTGGGCACAGATTTCAAAATTTGTTCATGGCTTGACTGGTGGACACCTCTAGACATGGGTGGTAGGAAAAAGAGTGGGAGGTTGCTAACGAAGTGAATCAAAGTGGAGGTTACTGAAGATTATACCTTAAAAAGTGTTTTTGGTAATAGATGATGAATAATGGTTACATGATAGTATACTTAAGTGTGAATTATCTGTTCAATGAGAAAAGGAAATTACTTATATTGCAGGAAAAATGTTAAAAAATAAATTTTTTTATCCGTTTTTATATTTGAGCCTCCAAGCCATGCTCTTCAAGATATCTTAGGTGTGAAGAAAACTCAAGAATCCTACTAACCTTTTGAGGTTAGCTCCACAGTCTTAATTTAATGGACCTTGCTAGATAGATAAGAAAGTTGTGCCAGAAAGCACTACTGCCTAGAAGCACTATTACCAAAGAATGTTATGCCTAGGAGTGTTGCTGCAAAGAATTAATGTGCTAATGTGTAATGTCTATGAAAATTGTACTTACATGATATGTTAATGATAAAAAAAATAAGCATCCACAATACATAATAGTATTGCAGGACAAAAGTAGCATATTTAAAAGAAAAACATCTTAAAGTGACATACCCCAAGTTGTACGCCCAAAATGGCATGCCAGAGATGGCACACCAAAAAGGGCAAGCAATACCTCTCAAATGGCTTGCCTAAAATGGCACACCAAAACTGGCATGCCTCAAAGTGGCATAGGAGATATTTTTTAACCAAGAATAAGTGTCTACATTACCTAAATAAACCCTTAGATAGGATTTGGTATCACTTGCAAAATCACAATGGTGATTTAATTACCATGGTAATAAGATTATCCAGGTGATTTCATCACTAGCGATTGTATTTTACCTTGTTTGGTATAACATTATAAATCATGAATAATCTTAAGTTACCGTGTTTCATATTACATGAAAAAATAGATTACTGAATACAAAATATCCAAGGTAATCTTAGAAAAAAGAAGTAAAAAAATTAACTAAAATAATCTAAATTAAGCTAATGGGTTAGAACGTGATTGCTGAATTTATTATAAATAATTTCATATAAATCAAAATAAATACAAAATTTAATATGATTGATGGTGCCTAAAGTGATGAATGTTCTTATCAAGAAACTCAAAAACAATCCTTCAAGCTTTGCAAACACTGTTCAAAGTATAAAAATAAAAAAAAAATTAATTAAAAAAGTTAAAGATATAAGTAAGGGAAAAAACTTAATAAAAATTGAAAAGGATGAGAGGAAAAAGAAAAGAAGCAAAACATACCAGTAAAATTGAAAGTAATAATTAATTTCTCAACTATGTACGTAGTTTTTTTATAAATATTAAATTTGACAAGAATTTTATATTTATCTCTTATTATCACGATAAATTAATAAAAATAAAAATAATAATTACTTTACCAAAATGATAAAACATTCATATCTTTTGGGATATGAATCTTATTACTTTTTAAGGCAGTGATCTTAAAGATTTAAGATTATTACCATAGGGGATTCCTAAATTTCTAACAAATAAGGTGATGTGATTACTAAATGCAAATCACTTTAGTTTTTGAAATAATCACTCCATACTAAACACGCCTTTAATATAAATTAACCGTTCATTTGAAATAAGAGCTTAATTAGTTACAAATAAAAGGATAAAGCTTATTTAGATACAATAAAAGTATATTTGGCACTATTAAATACAATTACATGAATATAATACATATAAAGTAATAAAAACATCAGATGCATGAATACATGTCTGAAAATTTATATAAATGAATCATTAATATATCAAAATTTATATAAATATAAGATACCTTAACCACAATTATGAAAAAATTAAATATATAAACATGATACAAAAACACGAATTATTAAGCCTAAATAAAAATATAAAACTTATTTTTTAAAAAAATATAAATGTTGTGGTTTTTTTAATACTATATTTTGACGCATCCATAATACTATATAATTGTTGTAATTTTTTTTGAAAATAATATATTAAAATTTAAAAAGATTGATGGTTTTTTAAATAAAAAAATGAGAAGTTATTTTTTTAAATAAAGAAATGGGTATTTTTTAAACAAAAATAAAAATTTGACAGTTAATTATAATTTTGAAGGAAAATTCACAAATGCCTTAAATTTATATCTATTTTAATGGACTATTTTGTAACTTCCCAAAACTTTGATCACTTTTGTTTTAAATACTTTTACTAATTAAATTTTACAAAAAATTATATTTAAAAACTGCTACATTCATATAATTATTAGAATTTTTATTTTTTTTTAATTTTGAAAATGTTAATTAATGTCATTAAGTACGGATTAGAGTAATATTTATAAAAAGAAAAATATCTTGAACTACATTCTAGGTGCATTTTATTTTTATATTTATTACTATCCTTTCTCAATCTTTTGAGGGACAATCCAAATCAAAGTTATCCAACATTTCAAATGCTCAAGGGAAACCCTATTAAATAACCTCTTGGATACATTTATCTTCATGGAGAAAATCAATTAACATGAAGTAAGTGAAAATCATATATATTTTTATTTAAATTTAATTATTAAAATGTATAAATATTAATATAAAAATAAATTTTTAATGATAAAATGCTCAAAACAATTTCACTTGAAACAAATAAATATACATATATATATATATATAACCATAAAGATTCAGTCAAAATTGTGCATGAATAATCTTATAACATACAAACAGGTAGCTGAGTACCATACAATTCTGCAGGTCTCAGTAGATCAATCTAAATTGCTTAAACAACACCACCTAACCCTAGAGTTTAAGCAAGATCACAACCCACAAATCTCTATTTTTTTCTTTTTTGGCAAGCCAAAGTCAGTATTCAAAAGGAATATATCATCAACTGAGAAGTTATAATTGTGTCCAGCACCTGGAAATTGCTGCTGCTGCTGTTGATTATGATGATATGGAGGTTGAAATTGTTTTTGCCCATGAAATGGAGCTTATCATCAGGAGGAGGAGGAGGAACAAATGATAATGGTGGAGCGGTTGGTCTAAACTTGCGTAACCAGAGACAGCAGCCTGCTGAGAAAACATGGTTGAGTGATCATGATTCAGCCTAGATCAAAGATCCAGGAAATTGTGGAAGTCGTCGAAATGTAGAATTCTGCTATGCATTGTTGTAAAATGGTGGCATTGGGTAAGCTATTTGTAAATGTCCGCAGCGTATGAAAGTTCAGAACTTGAAACTGTTGAACGGGTTCAGGATGTAGAATCCAATTCCCTAGATTTTGGGTCTCCAGTTGAATCCAATATCCTTGATTCTGGGTTTCAGTTTGAGGTAAAATCTCATGTTCTTGATGATTCTGTGCTTCCGCTTGAGGTTGAATCGAAGATTCTCGATTCGGGTTTTAGTTTGAGCTGCAAATATTGAATCGTCACCTTCATCATCTCCTTGATCAGCACATTGCTTCGGAGTTTCAGCTTTTGAATCTGTATCCTTTTGCTTCTTATAAACTCTACAAAGTACCCACTTATCCAGCTGAAAAAATCCACAAAAACCATTATGTCGGTGATATGCAATAATAAAGTTGCAATAACTAAAGCCAAATTCGGAGGTAAGTAAGTAGTTCCATACAAGAAACACCCAAGTTTTTTCAAGACATTCACACGTTAATTCGAAAAGAGATGAAAACGTGAAATAACAATCATAACGTCATCCGAAAATAATGGAAAATCGGAAAGCAACATAAAATATAAAGATATAGAAATTAAATAAAAAAATGAATTACATAAAAATGAAAAAAAATGGGGTTACCTGCATATCATTATCTCTAGTTCTTTGAATTGCCGGCGGATTGCTTAACACATATTCATGCATGATCCAATTGGTCTTTGCACCGTAAGGTGGTTTCCCTTTGTAGAACACCAAAGTCTTGTTGAATCCAACTAATTTTCCGTTACACTTGACAGGTTTATCTGCACCGGTCGCCCTCCCTGGCTCCTCGTCCGGGCTTTCTGCCATTGGGATACTTCTGCTCTCAGGACGTGAAGTATTACCATTCGTTAGACACTCATTAAACTACTTGTTTTTACTGATCGCTGTTAATGTCAAACATAAGAAAAAGAAAAACAACCTTCGTTATAAAGATCAATATAATTGAAAGTGCAGGGGCTTAATTTTCGATTGCAGACATAATGAACGTTTTACAGTGGCAACACGTAGCACTATCAACATGATCAAAATTAATAATATAATTCAAAGATTTAAATTACGGTTATGATTTCGTCGAATTTCAGGATCATGTCTGTAGAGCTGAACCTCCTTCATTCTGTTCCCGGGTAACGGTACAATGTTAACTTTCTTTCTCGTGTAAGTATCGACGAGCTCTTCGTCTCGTGGCTTAAAAAGATACCCATCCGGCGGTGATTTCAGATATGCTTCGTCCTCTTCTTCCTTCTACGACGTTGCTAGCATAAAATCTTGACTACCTTCTTCCATAACTGAACTCTCTCAAACAAAAAATTATCTTTGTTTTATTGGAAAAAGATTTGTTTTTGTTGATAAATGTTGGCAGAATACTTGTTAACTTCAACTAGTTGCTCCAATTTTTATAGTCTTTAGAATAAAATAAAATTAGAGTTTTAGTAGATTTTTGTTAAAGAGATTATTATTATTATTACACGACACCACAAAACTTGAGAAAGGTCCTCAAATGAGAGAGTTGGAAAAAGAAGCAATGAGAACAGAAAGAAAGATTGAGGATGAAAAGACCCAGGAAAGATTGAGGATGAAAAGACCCAGGACCTTCATTTAGCAGAGGTAAGAGTTTTCTCTTATCAATTTTTTTGCCTCTTTGAACTTTATA
>JAQSVH010000014.1:5128399-5139732 GCA_029448705.1 Adansonia digitata
TCTGATGGTGGTTTTATACTCGATTACTGATCGTGTTCTTGATATCATATACATTAGATGTTTGCGTACTTGTTTATACTAATCATATTCGGGGGTTTTAAGACCTAAGATATGATCTCTGTTGTCTGAAAACAGATTATACTAATCATATTCGGGTGTTGTGCTGTGTCAGAGCTCTGATTATGGTATTCTCTAATTGTTTCTGCAGTGTGATTTGTATGAAAATGATTCAATCTTCGACATATTTGAGTATTGCCTGAGTGGTGATGGATTGCAAGTCGCAACAGTCTCCTACGGGTTCGTTTTGAAGAATAAAGTCTGTCACCTTTTGTTGTTGACGGTGTTGTTATTGTCTATGTTATTTGGGCTGGGTAAGAGTATTAGATATGAATTTATATCTGACATAAGTATATGATTAAATTTTTTTTAAGTTTTTCAATGCATTCAAAGGGTTCTTGAATGATTATATTCTCGTATGCATATTCAAAAATGTGCCGGATATGAGTATTTAAACAAAAATGAAGTCTAAGGGCTAACATAGGTTGTTGCCGTCTTCTTCCATTTATCATGATATATATTTCCCCCCTGATCACAGCAATCTATTCCGTGTATTTGGTTGTGCCACTGGAAGCACGGAGTTGACAACTTTGGAAGGCACAAAAATCCGACGAGGTAAATTTTTTCACTCACTCAAAGAGTAAAAAACTGATGAAATATGATTTCTGTAACGATATATTAGTAGCTATTAACTGTCCGAACGACTTTTCAGGGGACAAGTTCAGACTCCGTCGAGACCTTACAGACCTCTAAACAGTATAACATGTGTTGTCCGAGAAGTTAGAGATCTGGTGTTAATTTGTTCTTTCTTATTACCTGTTAACGTCTGATTATTTTCTTGCTGGACCCCTTAGGGTACCCCAGAGGGGGGGGGGGAGTTAAATTAATACTTTCGGTTCTTGATTTGTACTGAAATGCTTTTATTTGGGTGAATCTGTCGTAATAGGAGCAGAATCCCCCGGAGTCGACGCAAATGGAGATTCTTTTGATTTCACAACAAAGTTGCAGCACCTAGCATGGCGCCCGACTGGAAACTCGACTGCTTTTGTTGCTGCAAACAGCTTGTGCATGTACTATGCATCAAGATGGTCCGAAGAAGAAAATATATCGACTTGGTCAGCTTTTTGGGGTTGCTAATGGCGAAAGCTCGTTTCACTTTCTTGCCAACCAGCGAGTTCAAACACTACATCGATTCTCACATTTCTGATACCCCTAAAATCCGTAACACTTCCGAATAGTATCAAGTTCAAGAAATAATATCTGTCACAGATCCACAGGGAAGAAGCCTGTCATTGTTCCTGGGTGAGCAGCTCGATTCTCTGTTCCCCTTTCCCATCTCCTCCCAAAACCCAAAAAAGTTTCGTTTTGCCTGTGATTATATTGGATGGAAGTTGGCAGAAAATGTGATTGTAGATCTCTCCAACAACAAAAAACTGCAGGATGTTCAATTATATGCCACAAGGTTCAGAGGTAAATCTAGTTTTCCTTTTTGCTCAAAGGATTGGTGGGAAGAAGCTGTTAGAACTTGCAGTGAATCATATATTTTTTTTGATTGATTCATTTGGTATCTTTGGAATTTCATCCTCTTTTAAGTTCTAGATAAATGTATACCTTTTCATCTTCTTCTCAATTGATTTTTCTTTTGTCACTTAGGGTTCTTATCATTTGCGTGTTGTATTGGCAACTTGATTGCTGTTTTTGTTCTTGTTCCTTTTACTACCCCTTTATTTATTTGTTTATTTACATAAATAAGTTGAAAATACTGCAAATGTTTTGCTTAGTTTCTGCAATGAGTATGAAGGAAAAAAAAATTTGTAGGAGAATATTTAAGGGCCAACTTATTTGTATGACTTAATAAATCCAACCGAATCAGGTCGAGTTATTTACCCAATCGAACAGATCCAACTTAAATTAGATCAAGCATGCATCTAATATATAAGTATTTATTTTATCCAATCCAACGGTTTGAGTTCAAACCCGTTTTACCGATGAAAATATTTTTTTAATTTAAATTTAATAATAAAATATATAAATATTAATATAAAAATAATATTTTTATATTTTTTAAATAATAAAACGAATCCCTTGACTCATTTGGATTAAGTTTGAATACAAGGAATTAAAACAATAAAATAAAATGCAACCTAGCTCGACCCATTTACTTAAAACTTAATTTAATAAATTTACATAATCAATTAACATTCAATAAGTTTAAAATTTAAAATTTAATATTTACATTTTTTCCTCTTATTCCAAAGCCACAACTTGGATTCAACTCATAAAAAGGAATCAACTAATAGCATTAAGAGGGTAATTGGTATAGTTCAAAAACTATGTTTTATTCATTTAAGATGGTTGTTTTTGATATTATTTTTGTTGGTTTATACCCCCAAAAAAAAAAATCCCAATATTTACAGACTCATCGTCAAGAATCTCAAGCATTCAAGGGAGAAAAAGAAAAAAAGAAAGGCAAAAGAAGAAAACTAATTGGCTATTGTTAAAGGAAAAAAAGGAAGGGGGGGAGGGGGAACTGAGAATGGTCGCCATGAGGAGGACCCAAAATTAATTTTAACGTAAATCAAAAGCTTAATTTAAGGTTCAATCAACTTAAAACACAGCCTGAACAACTGAATGTAACAATGGCAACAAAGTAAAAAATGTACAACACAAACACAACACAATTCTGTAAAATCTATGTTGGCCATTTTTTTCCCAATACTCAATCATAATACTAAAGTAGGTTTCTTGTTGGATGCTAAATATATATATAAAACAAAGATTACATTGAAACAGTTCTTGCCTTGTACATGCAGATGTATGCCATGTGCCAATCACCTATAACCCCAAATTAAAAAAAAATTATCAGCGGTTGACAATAATGACAACTAGAGGTTTTCATGGGCTGGACTATCAATTTAATATTTGAGAAAACTTAGACAAAAATATTAAGCTCAAAAAATGAAATGAGTAAAAAATGAAAGCTCATTTAAAAAAAGATCGGCCCTTACACCTAACATTCAAGGCTTGGACCCAACCTAGCTTGTTATATATATATATATATTATGTAATTCATTTCATATAAAAAATAAATATATAACATTATAGCATAAAAATTAGAAAATAGTCTATCTATATTTTACAACATAACGAAAAAAACATTAAATTAAAAAAATTTTAAAAATTATAGTATGACGAGCCTAAAAGGTTTTGGATTATCCATTAACAAATATAAACGTGACTTGGACAGATTTTACAGCTCATATTTCGAGCCAGGTTAGACTTGAGCAAACATAAAAGGTGTTACTAATACCATGCGTAGGCCTGACCCAGCCCATGAACACCCCTCCAACCAATGTGCATATTAATAATAAATAGTTAAACAACAAGATGAATTGCCCATTCAAAACATTAGCGTTTGCTTATATAGACCTGGTTACGAGCAAGAGTAAGTGAGCAAAAGAGCAAGATGGCTTAGAATTTCATAGAAAGTCAGGTTAAGATTTTACCTCCTCCAGACAGTTTAACAATGTCTTCCTCCCGCTGCGGGATAGGGTTATCATCATCAAACTCAATCCATTTCCCTGCGATTAGCAAAAATTATTAATTAGTACAGTGATAAACATATAAACTGAATATCCTAGTAATAGTCCCGAACAAACTATTCTGGGAACTGACCACTTTCTTGCTTGACCCATGCAACATAATGCCCTGAATCAGCACTTCGACCTTTGTGGGTCAGCACAGCAACCAAATCATAAATCCCAGTTAAACGCGTTTCCTTGTACAAGGGATCCCCTGAAAAAACAAAGTGAGAAATCAATGTCAAAGTTGTTAAGAGTATCTGATTTATTACTCGAGGAAGATAACTGCATCTTCACAAAGAACAACAATGGTAAACAGTTTGACTCGAATTATGTTTACTCAAGAGCTTCCCTACAAGATAAAAGGAATTAGAAAACTATTAAACATAGCAGCTTGATAACAACCCGATGCTAGTAAACTTATTCTTGTGAAATAGGCTTTAAAAACTTATAAATTTATTCATCAGAATTCAGATACTCATGTACAAAGAACTGAATTTGTTGCAACCACTTGATAATATATATATATATATATCTCAAGAATAATAAACTGCAAAAAAGTACTCATGAAAACCCATGTTGCTCCGACTCTTCATTTTTCTTTAAGTACATGTGTCCGATACCTATGTCTGATGCATATCCAAATATAGGTAATGTGGATATAACCCTCCAAGGACTCTCAAAATACATGAAAAATCTTAGAAAAAATATACCGTGTCAGACATATCCGTATTCGACACTCACCCTTGTCCAAGTAACTAAGATGTAAACCAATTTAGGGCGACAAATGATTAGGTCATAAAGGGTCTTTACCTTCTGGAGATGTAGTCACAGATGATTCTCCATTTGCATTAGATGACCCCTGCATGCAAAACATAGAAAAACCAGTATCAAGCACAACCATTCAGGGTTGCTATTCATATCTGCAATTACAGCTAAATCATCTGATCACCTCTGCATCAGTCATCTTGACATCATCTTTTAAGCCAGAGCTCTTCTCGTTAGCTTTCAAACCGAGCTTTTTGCCTTCCTCATCCCTCAGAATCTAAAAGTTGCAAATCAAGAAACAGCTGGTCAATGCAACTGCAGACTAAAGCTTACTTATTCATCAAAACAAGGCAGAAAGGCTACCTGGCGAGGACCTTCCAATTGTTTGCGAAGTTCGTCGGAACATAGGTCATAAACATCCAACTCCAGTGGATAATCCACTTTCTGAAGGGAACACATATCATGTAATGCGATTGATTTGAATGCTCAAAACTTAGATACAACATTTTTCAATAAGCAGACAGATGAGTCTCAACTCTCAAATATTTTACGTGCCTTTTACATAGTCATCTCCTGTTGGTTAATTCGAAAATGAATATTTGTTTATGAAATCATGTATGCCTAGTCTGAGAATAAAATTTTCATACCCGCAATATCTTGGCCTTTTGATTCGACTCCCTCTTCCAGAAAAAACGTACAAATTGAATAGTCAAGTACCTTCACAATTTACAACCACCACCCCCACCCCCCCACAAAAAAAAAAAGACGAGTTACCATAAGATTCTTCGTTTCAAAAGGATGGATAAAAACATGGAAGGAATGAAGAATCAAAATAGCAAATGGAATCTATATGAGTGAGGTGACATCAGAAAAAAAAAAATGTCGTGCGATATTTTAGCAGTCTACAGTATGATATCTACATAGGATAATAACAAAGCAAATAATTACCTTGGCAAGCCATTAATTCGGGACTCTTTCAAGTAAATTGCACTGCGCCCCAGGGCAGGGGATGCCTTTTCCAATTCTGACCTCAAACCCTACATATAGAAATCTTATTAATCATGTTAACAATCGATGGATTAAGAAGAGGATTCTTCATGCAGTTACCGATGAAACCACAAAATGATGAATAATAATAGACATTACTATTAATTTGTAATATGATGTGCATGGCATGGTGGCTAGGATAAACCCGTATCAGAGAAAGCAAGGTAAAATAATTCCAATACCTTAAATTTTTTATTTAAAAAAAGAAAAAGAAGATAAATTAAAGCCTATTATAAGTCCAATCACAGCAAGAAGGCACTGAACACAATAACTGCCGCAAACTCTAGTCTTTTCCATTCGGCCACAGTTAACAAGACTATCAAAAGAAAAAGCATTGCACGCATGACTAAATATACTCAACACATATATAGAATAGGAAAGAAGGTAGATGATACAACTTACATGCTTTAGTCCTTCATGCAAATGGTTCACCTCGTGTGAAATGTGGCATTTTAGTGAATAGACCGATTCCGTCTCAGAGCTTTCTTCACTGCTCTCTTGGCAATGAATCCTAGCAATCAAACACACATGTTAGATGATACAGGAAGGCTAACCTATCAAGAACTCTTCAGATAAAAAGGAAACAGAAAAATATGGAAGTCAGCAAATTGTATACTTCATTGCTAGGTAATACATAAACTTAAGGCATATGGACAAGTCAGCTAAATGCCGGGAACATATCTTAAAAGTAACATAAACCAAATAAAGAACACGAAAAATCTTAATGTTCCTTGAACTCAGAATATGCATAAACTATTTCGATCTAGGCATGAAAGGACAAGGATGTTCTTATTATGCTTTTCTAGACCAGTTGAAATTTGATATCGTTTATTTTTTCCCCAGTTAGTACAATGGTTTACTTTTGACTGCAGTTCCTACCTATGTTACATGGACTCTTCATTTTCCCTAAAGTACTCGCGTCCAACACATTCTGACATGGGTCTTGGGGGTATGATCCCCAAAATATATTGGAAAACTTAGAAAAAAAAATTGAGCATACTCATGTCAGACATATACTTATATCCGGCACTCATCCCCAAGTCCAGGTAACATAGTTTCTTACATGAACAGCACCAATGGTATTTGAATAGCAGCAACAATTATCCAACGGTTATAGACCATGGCATTGGCTTAACTGTCTAACTTCAAACTGTCATCATTAAATAAAAAATACAGATCATCAAATCTGTAAATATCTACCTGCTCGCAAGTTCAATACCGAAAAGGTCCTTTACAGTATCAATATTTTCACTGTAAAAAGGCAAAAAAAAAAAAATGAGAGATATTAGTATTATTTTTCTAAATAGATGCTGGTTACTAAAATAAAAAGATATATGTTAGTAAAACATTGAAATACCAAAAGAACCATGCAGGACAACACTGCTCCAAGATTTAAAAAATCCCTAATTTTGTTGAAAAAGTTTGATAAAACGAAACTGACAGCTTCTGTGAAACTGTTTCAATTATCAAGATTCAAGAGCGCCATGGGCTTGCTCAAACTTATGCCAGTTAGTAGAAATTAGTGTTGCTGATCTAAATGACAAAGAACAAGAAAACAACCTGGAACCTGGGGATCGAAGAGACTGGGAGAGGGTGTATAGAAGTTGTGTCCAACACTCTTCAGCATCCTGTAGGCAATTCCAAATTACATATCAGCATATAAACGAATCTAAGAACGAAGAGTATTGTTTACGGAAAATTATAAATAAAAAGAAAATAAACCTGCTGCATGAAGGCACCATTATGCAGCTGACCGAATTGAGGATACTTTTTACGCAACACCTACAACCAAAATACATAAAAACAATAAGTTCTCCATACTTTTCATCAAAATAAGTGCCATATATCAACAAAAAAACTGAAACAAGTGAAAAGCCTTTAATGAACTTTGAAGTATAGTACAATAACTCTGTTGACATCAGAAAAGAAATATTTTCATGATGATCCGGAAATAAATGATAGAAAAGATTTAAATCACCAAGGAAAGAGAGTTCGAAAGAATCAGTGAGAAAGTGCTAGACAAGCCACGGTATCACACTGTTTCCATGAGCTTTACCTTATGCAAATATCAAAATATAGCCAAGTGCACCTACAAACATGATGCACGTTATATACTAGGATTTCACCTAAATTCTAGCATATATGTTTCTTCCGTCTAGTGACGTCCTAGGAGCCTCACAGATTAAAGAGAACACGGAGATTCAAATCATATGTGACAAAAAAGGGAACAAACCATCCAAAATTGCATCGGTGCAACTGGCTTGACACTTTTATGAAGTTCACTAAATAAATCACGAGTTGCAACTGTCAACATATGAGAAGTCTGATCCACATCATTGCTTCTTCCAGAATGAGAATACCTTATCACAATTAAGACAGTGTACATTACATTTGCATCATATGAAAAACATGCAAAAATAGTGCCATATTCTGACATAATGCATTGTTAGGTACAGAAGAAAAACTTACTTTACTAAAGCAGACTTCAACTCTGGGACAGAATGCAGGCATTGTACAGTAGAGTTCATGTAGCAAGTATTTCCCAGATTATATAGCCCAGCACTATGACCCTAAAAGTAGAAAAATCAAATAAGTAAGAGTCCTAAGTTGCAAGGCCATGGAAAAAGAACAAATTACGAAGACTAAGAGTGAACCTACTACGTAATTGATTGTAAATTGTACCAACATGAGACGGAGGCAAAATAATATTAAACAAAACATAGCCAAGTTATTGCAACTGATCCCCAACACCCCAAAAAGGACCTACAAATTGCTCTCAATAAACTTCAGGTCAAACAACCGAGAGTCTGTCCAGTCCAATTTGAGAAAAATAATAGTTAGCAAATCTGTAATTCTGTAACCATATTTTAATAAAAGAGCAGGCAAATCCATAAATATTCTTTTGATATGAGGAAGAGTTCCCTTCTGCCATATTTTCCAGGAGGGCAAGCATGGTAAAGCTAATAAAAATGACGAGGACGATTTCATCTAATTCTCACGGTACATCTTGAACAGGCTCCATAATTAACTTTAATTTTTAACAACTACCTGTCGACTAACCATGTAAGTGGATTCTAGCACGCATTCATGGTCAATAAGATTAAAGGAAAGATACCAAACACTGGAATAATGCATAAATCACATGTAAACCATTTGATACAAGCTGCACATCCAGTGAAATCAAACAGCATCCATAATACCAAGGCAAAACTAAAACAATGCCATATTATATTCCTTGTATAATCAAAATGCAGGAACATATTTTCCATTTAAAAGAGAAAAACAACATGAAAAATGATAGTAGAAAACATGGAGTTAAATTGTCGCTTACCAAAGATACCACTTGTTCTTCTTCTGGAAGATCTTCCATAAAAACAGGGCCCTTTTCTGGGGCCTTAACAGCCTCATCAGCGGTTCCCATCATCATCAACTTTTGACCCTGGCAAAAACATTATGGCACAAGGCACAGCATCTTTGTCAGAAAACTGTGCACAAGCATGAGATGAAGGCGAACAAAAGTAAATGCTATCAAGATTGTTTACCTGTTTCACTCCAACTGTTGACCAATCTGCATCATCCTACATTGTCAAAAGGCAAGCTTTAGAAATTCGTGGATCAAACTAAAAATAAGCATGTTAGAAAACCATGACTTTACAAATGAAGGGTAAGTATCTCTAATACTTGCAGTAAACAGTCCAAGCACTTTATAAAGCAATTTTGCTAGCGATTTTAAAAAAAGCCATCCAAATACCTTCAATAAGCCACCTTTAACCATAATCTTCTGCCTTTCAGGAGGTACTCCAGTCAGATCATATAATTGGCACTTGAAAACATAAGGAGGCTGACTGGTGTCAATTTCAACAGCCTCCAACACTTCCTTTTGCCATTTCACACTAACTACAACATTCAAAGAGGATACTTAAGACTTCGAATCAAATACAAACGCCTTGACCTTTAGGGCAAAACAAATGGAACCAAGAAGCAGATAAAACTTCAACAGTGATAGTCGATTCCTTCCTTAACTAATCACCACACAAATGCATTGCTAAAATTTGCAACAAAAGAAAGCTTTTAAGTTTGAATTTAGTTCAAAGTTTGACCTTTTCTCAAGTAGTGTCTATCTGAATTTCATACAAATTAAAACTCTTAACTATTTCTATGGTTAAAAACTTAGTCCTATGAGCATAACCTGGTTCATACAGTTAAAGAACCGCATCTTCTCAAATCTTAGACAGATCTACAATCTTCGAAATTCAAGTTTATAAAGTTCAAAATTTTTAACGCAATATGGGCACCTTAATAAATTGGTTTAATGGAATATATCAGAACTCAATAATTTATTTCCATTATGCAAACTTAATTTTAAACACTGAGACAACCAAAACCCAGATTAGCTTTGTTAATTAACAGATAGTATAATCCAAATACACAAGGGAAAGAAAAAAACGACCTCGAACGTCACATAAAGGAACAAACATGGAACAAAAGAATCGAATCCCCCCCCCACCAAAAAAAAGATAAAAAATCGAAAAAAGAAAAAGAAAACCCGTTTCAAAAAAATCCAAAATGAAGTCCATAAAAGAAGTTGCAGCAGTTCCTTTAATCAACAATAACACTAAACCAGAATTGAAAACCCTATATAGATAAATCCAAATGAGGCCATTAACTATGAATGACAGCGTAAAATTAAAATCAGCGAAGAGCTTAGAGTAAAGAACCTGTCAGCATGATTGGATTACTATTGGGGATCGACCAAGAAAGAACGAGAGACTTCGGGTTTTCGTAGTTTTTTTTTTTCTTAGCTTGAAGAAAGGGAAAAGTACTCTCTTTCTGCGATATTTGTTTCGATATTTTGGTTTTATAGAAGAAACGCCTCCAAACCCGGTTCTTGTTAGTTCGGTTTGTTCATGGATACGGGTCGGTAGTTTTTGTCCGGTCAAAGTTTAATATTTTTAACAATATTAAATAATAAATATCAGGAATATCTTGCTTAATATTATATATAAAGATAAAATAATTTACATATTCAAATATTTTTATTTTATAATTATGTTTAAGTAATTATATATTTATATGATTATTATTAATATATTAAAATACTAATAATTTATATTATATTAATTTTAAAATAATATATGTAGCAATAGTATATTTTAATTATTTTTTGATGTATGTATTATTTTATAACATATTTTAATTAATTTTTTTATATTGCTTTGGATCCTTTGATCATATCAAAGTAATCAGTTCTTCCGTGTTGACATTTTGTTTGTGCAGGTAAATTTAATAATTTTACACATAATTCAATTATATAATATAAATATAATATAAAATATAATAAAAATATAAATATTATACTAATATATAAAAATCCACAATTATAAGTCTAGGCGTGGCTTATATAAAATTTGGCTTAGAATTGGTTCTCAAAGTGGCTAACTTTGCAGAATTTCCAAGGTACTTTTGTCGTCTCTTTTTGCTCTTGATTTTAGCCTCTGGGCACTCCTTAAGCTTCCAAATTAACTTCATCGTGTGTTGATTTGTTTGAATTGACCACTCTTTTAGTTCGGAGGTTATTGATATATATATATATATATATTTGTACGTGAAATCGTCAGTTTTGAATAATTTGGTAATTTCCTGAGTTTTTTTTGCTTTGGGATTGGTTTCGGTTTTCAAATTTGTTGTGTTTATATTGTGACCTTTTTTAGGTTATTAGGTTACTGGCAAAAGTAAAGAAGAAGTGGTTTCTGAGAATTGAATTCACTGCCAGAATGTGCTTAGCCTTGGGCAACCAGAAGGGTTGTTTACTGGTTAGATTCTGAAATATATTGGAAAGTGAGTGTAGATATCAGAAGCTGAGGTTTTTATGTACAACAA
>JAQSVH010000014.1:5197771-5211188 GCA_029448705.1 Adansonia digitata
TTTTTATTTAATCTTTAATAATTTTAAATTTTTTGAATTCAAACATTTTTTTAATATTTATACTATTTTAATCTTTATATAATATAAATTACATATTATATAAAAATAAAAATAATATATAACTGAAAAATATATCGTGTTAAATCGGGTTGGGTCTTGAATGTTGAAGTCAAACTCCGACTCATTTTTAAAAGGGTCTAATTTTTTTTATCCATAACTATTTTTTAAGCTTAATATTTTTGTTTATACTTTTCAAATATCGAATGAATCTTCTAGTTTAGATAAATAGCACGGCCTTCGTCTAATGGCTATCTTCTTAGTCGTGTACTACATTCAGGATCACTTTTGTTCCATTTGAACGATGATAGAAAGAACTCATCCAAACGAAGCATTTTATTAAAGACATTTAGATATGATATTTTTCTTGCTACGACAAAGAATTGGCTAGATTCCAAATGCTTGACATGGTTGGGATTTTAATATTTGATAAGCTTGAACTCAGATAAAAGATTATATTTACTTAATCAAAACTGTTAATGCTAATGTAACAAATAACCCAGTTAATTGCAATTACGATCCTTAAATCCTAAATCATTCATCAAAGAACTCCTTTTCGATATACATACTTTACAACATGAACATTGAACGTATATATGAGACCTTATACTTTAGCCGGATGACAACGATAGTTAAATTAAAATATGCTTTTATAAGGATATATATAGTAATTATTACTCGTATATATTAGGTTTTTTTTGTTTTTTGAAATCATCAGTATTTGGAAGTTCATTTAACTTCAATTAATTTGACTTGAGTTGATTAAGGTCTCGTAATGGGATAGAAATATTTCCGTACACAATATTAGAACCCAAGATCTTGTTTAAGTGGAAGAGAATATCTATTACTCCAATCAATCACTGATTATACATATATTCATATTACATGCAAAGAGAAATTTTACATAAAACTGAAAGTCACTGAATATTCAATAGAGACAAGTAGAAGATTATTATCATTGATGTTATGAAACGACGGTGCACTTAGTAGCATGTGCCCTGTTACATCATTGAGCAAGATTCTGGGTTTTCTTCGCAAGAACAATAACAGCACTTGTAGCCGCCGGTGCAGCCCCAGAAATGACAAAATGGTCTACCACAACTGCCATAACATGGGCGTGGTGGTGGGGGTGGCCTAGAGGTGTAGCAAGGGCCTCCACCATGTCCATGATAACATTCCGTGCAACAAAATCCAACTGGAGGTGATGGTCGTCCTGGTGGTGGCGGTGGCCTACAGGTGTAGCAAGGGCCCCCACTATGTCCATGATAACATTCCATGCAACAAAATCCAGCTGGCGGTGATATCGTTGGTGTTGTTGGTGGTGAAGGTGTCGATGGTGGTGGTGGTGAAGGTGTCGTTGATCGTGATGGTGGAGGTGTCGTTGATCGTGATGGTGGTTGTTCGATCTCAATACGCGTGATGCATCCGCCACCCTTGCAACATATCTTGTCCCTGATTTTCTCTGGATTGCAGCATACCACCGTGATTGTCACCGTTTTGGTCTTCACGTCGTATATCTGGTCTCGTATTTCTCTCGTTCACAAAAGCCATCATCAAATATCATCAATTCAGACCATTTTCTCGCCTTGATCTCAATGATCATCTCACCCTAACCAACTAACTTACATATGTTGCAATTCAATATTTTATATATATATATATATATTACGCAATATATAATGACAAATACGATTTATTTATATGAATAAAATAATTAGCACATATGCAGAATACACAAAAGAAAAGCATAAAAACTCGAGATTGAAACTCACGAGGGAATTTACAGAGTACTTTCTTGACCTTTTTGAAGCACCGACAGCACTGAAGGTCGACGACCGTCAGCATCATCTTCGTCACCTACATCCATAAACCAGTTTAAGTATATATGTAAATGATGAACGTGATAATAAGATAGTATTAGTAAATAATTCCATATATCACCAATTAGCAAACAAAGCATTGTAATTTTATCTTTTACTTCACAGACAAGGGAAAGAGAAATACAAGACTCTGGTTCTGACATGGAAGAATGGCAGACGATCGAGCTATTGAAGAGCAAAGAAATGAAAGAGCCACAAAGTCGAAAAATATGATTAACTTTTTACAAAAAAGTAATAAATAAATAAATAAAATAGCAGCCACAAACATACATCACAAGGAAACAGGGAACCAAGAGAAACTATATATATATATATATATATATATATAAAATAAATGAAGTGGGTGAGCTGTTAAGTGCAGAAATAAAATATAGAGAAAAGAAAAAAGATTTACGAAACCTTCTCCGCCATAGCTTTGATCTGAAAATCCCAAATATGAACTGAAAAGATGAAAGCAAAGCAAGACCGATCAAATGAAGACTTTCTTTTGTATACGTATATCAAAAGTCTTAACGCAATTAACTTTGATTTTCAAGTCAATAATCCTCTAGATGGCAATACTAGGTTGGCTCATTGGCCAACCATTATATTGCCTGGGCCTTTAACTTTATTCCTTACAATCATTCATTGTTTATAACTTTAGAAGTCTATTTCTTTTGTCCTTCAAATTTCTTTCTTTTACTCTTGTGTCGTGGTCATTGCCCATTGTGATAACGATGGTGGAGGAACCCTTCGAATAAAGTTGGTAAATGACCCCAACTAGATTAAAAAAAAAAATTCATCGAACCTGAATTTTCAATAAAAATAATTATCGTAACTTAAAACTGAAGTTATTAAACAAAATTTGGGAAAAAAATATATAGGTTGATATTAGATGTATTCATGTATCGGGTTTAGTTCAAGCTAAGTCTATGTATAAACATGATATCAACAATATATATATATATATATATATATTTACTCAAGCCCAATCTAATCTAAAATACGAGTCTCAAATTTTATCTAAATTTATCTAATTTTTATTAAATAAAACAACAGATTATTTTTAATTTAATGTTTAATATTTTTATAATTTTTTTAAATTTTAATATTTTTAATATTTACATCATAATATATATTTAATTTTTATATAATATAAATTATATAATATATAAAAATAAAAATAAAAATAATATAAAATAATATAATATATTTTATCATATATAAAAATAAATACGAAATATAGTATGAATCTCCAATTTATCAATTTGAACATGGACACAACTATGCGAGCTAGCCTAATTTGCCCGAACTGATATTGAATAATTAAATATATATTTTTAAATTTAATTATAAAATATATAAATATTAATAAAAATAATTTTTATTAATTATGAATAATATGAATAGATTAAACAAATTAAAAATAAATTTAAATAAAATCTTTTTAATTTTTTAAATTACGATTTAATCCGTTGATACCTCTACGCTATTTAACAGAGTCCAAAGTTAGCGAAGTGATTTTTTGAAGGCCCAAACGTAACCTTTCATTTTCGGCCCAATTAAATAAATGCTGAACATGCAAGAAGCATACCTTATGCGCTCTCTGTCCCTATCTTCTCTCTGAAAGAACCTCCAAAAAGTGCCTTGTTCAAAAATTTTCCCAAAGATGGACCCGCCCTCTTCTTCTCAAACGGCAACGGCCGCGGCTGCCGACGAGTGGGAGCTCTGCAACGACGACGGCTTCATCTACAAACGCGAGAAGCGGCGTCGCATTCTCACAGAACCAGCACCGTTGTCGGCGGCGGATCCTGAGGAAGATGAAAAGCGAAGAAGGGAGTGGAAGAGGAAGAACCTTCTCCGAGTGAAGGAGAAGTACAAGAAAGAGATCGAGGAGTGGGAGATTTTGTCGGAAACTTTGAAGGCAATGCAGGAGAAGGCTTTAGGGTTTCAAGCTCAACAGCAAGAAAGAAGGAGATTGTGGGAGACAGAAGAGAAACAGAGAACGGCGCCGCCTTCAGGGTCGGAGAAGAAAGATAAGGATAAGACGAGTAATGCTTCTGGATCTTTGGTTGATGAGCTTCTTTTGCAGGTAAATTAGGAGTTCATATCTGAATAATTTAATTATTTTTGCTACCTTTTTTAATTTTAGGGTTAATATTCTCTGCTAAGTTTAGTTAATTTAGCAAAATTAAATTAAGCATTATTGCTACTAAGTCATAAAAATGTATATCACCGTTGGAGTTTTGGGTTCTATTCTTAATTTTGGTGTTCCGTTTACCATCGGAAATGCAGGTAGAAGCACAAGAAATGATAATTCGTGATGTTTCCAATTTGTGTGACATAGCCGAAGCAATGTGCAATGTTCAAGAGGAGCGATGGAAGCAAACTTATTTTGATCTTCCAATTTGGGCATCGCCGCGTGACCTAATGGCATCTCTCTGTGATGATGAGTAAGTATGTTTTAAAATAGAGCTATGTTTTTGGTGATAAAAAGGCACAAAACTGAACCTGGGTTGGACTCTTGCTGTAATTTATGTATAACTTGCAATGTTAGTAGATAGTAATGCTTCGAAAAGGAGGCATTGTTGTAATATGGTATTGTGTAAAATTCTACAAATGTGAGAATAGTTGAAATTTTCTTGGTTCAGAAAATAGTTATCATGTAAGTCAATAGGCAGTGTCATTGAACTGACCATTTGATGTCGTGGAAATATGTATTGCCCCAGACCCAAGTAACATTTGTGCTAGATTAATGCAAGAGCCTGTTTTGTATAGTGTGAGTTTTGTTCCTTGAATGTTTGTAACCGGCGTGGAGTCTTGACTTATAAGCAAACTAGCACTGCAAGTAAGTTAACCCTGGAAGCCGAATGAATGAACATAAAAATAGACATTTGTGAACTGTTTTTCTTTATGTAGGGCAAGAAATTGTGCAGTTAGAAACTTCAGTTGGATATCTCTTATCAAGGTGAGTATGAGCCTTCTTATTATATGTGAATGGTATGAAAGGCTTCATGTTAGTTTGGGATGTTGCTTCATGGTAATATGGCTGCGTTATGTTCCAAATTTTGGTCATGATGTTTTTAGGGTGAGAAAATTGTGTTTCTGTGCAACTTATAAGGTATACACTCTCAGATTGTTGCGTTCGATTCAGGAGAATTCCTTTTCATTATGCTTGAACATGGCCCATGAAACATGACACTGAAAATGATGTTCAAATTTGTTATATAAAATAGCGTTTGAACATTAGCAACTAAGTTTTTTTTATTAAACTGAAATCTACAAGTGATGGCACTATTTAGTCTGTTTGAAATTGTATTTCTTATTAGATTTAATATGCAAGCAGCCCCTTAGCTGGTTGGGCTGGGATGTTAGGGTATCTTTTATGACAAACATATGGCACTGCAAGTTTCAGTTTTGTATTTCCCTTACCCATGCATTTGGAGCTATCTTTAGGTTAATGGTAGACATTGCTCCAACTCTTAATTCCAATGCATATTTGGGCATATGAATATGGAGATATGATCCTCCAAGGGCTTGGCGAATATATTGAAAAACTTATAAATGAACATACTCGTATCGGACACGAATCCATATCTGATGCTCAAACATAAGTCCAAATAACATAGCTACAAAATATGGCTATTGGTTTTAGAATGTGAAGTTTTTACAATAATTGTATTTGTTTGTATAATTGCTGCCATTTCTCTGGACACAAGAAAATGTTTATAGGCCTCAAGGAATCTGTCAACTAAATGCTACAAGCATACCTCGAAATTTAATCATTACTGCATATGTTTTGGATATTCATTTAGTTTTGTCTAATTTTCTCTAAAATATGTTGAAAATTTCAGATACCCACCACTGCGGGTAATTTTCTGTTTGAATCACTGCTTGAATCTATAATAAAAGGAAACAATCTTGGACTTGAACAAAGTTTTGACATGTCACGCCTGCTGTCGGCTGTTCTTTCCCATTTGGATTACAAGTTTGGGACGGAGCAAACATCTTGTCTCATTTCTTGGATTGATTCATTAAAATTATTCTTAAAATATAAAAAATGAGTAAATTTAAAGATTGAATCTTACCATTCATATTGCTTTCTCCCTCTTTAGGCTACAATTAAAGATGTTTATAGATTAGGCTATCTATCTAAACTTGAGGGTTCATCTAATATTTAAGAAGGTTTTAGTAAAAATCTTAAGTGCAAAAAATGAGTTTAGGTTTAAAAATGAGTCTTATTTATAAAATGGGTCAGGTGACCTAAGCCCAACCGAGCTTTTTTTTTTTTAATTATATAATATATATTAGTTTTATAATATATATAATTTTTATTATATAAAAAAACGATATGTAATATAAAGAATAAATGTTTAATATTATAATGTAAATATTAAAAATATTAATTATTTTTAAAACTTAATAAAAAAATAATTAATTACTAAAGATTAAATTAAAATAAATAAAAAATAAAATGTGGACAAGCCTAAACAATTTTCGATAACTCATTTCCAACAATAGGCAAGTTTTAGCAAAATTTGAAACTCATATTTTAAGTTAGGTTAGATTTAAACAAATATGAATAATATTAATATCATACTTAAGCTTAATTTGAACCGAGCTTGGCCCGACCTATGAAACCTCTAGCTGCAACTTCCTAAAGATTTTATTTTTTATTTTTATTTTTTTGTAATTTTAATTTGGTACATTTCAGTGTCTTCCACATCGTAATTCCTCTTTAAGGTTTGAGATTTTTATTGGATTATTAACCTTTAAAATTTTTTATTATCATGCATGTTTCATTAAAAAGGAAAGGTCTTCATATTTTTTCTTTTGCCCGAATAAGATTTCAGGTTTAAGGTACAGTTCTTTTATTAAAGAAAAATGAGAATATTTTACAAGTAATACCTTAATAAATGTTTCAATTAACCAACATTTACTTCTTGTAAACTTGTAATGGCTCGCTCGAAACCAACAGAGAGATTATCACATTTATTAGCGGTCAAATTATATTATTCAAAGATTAATAGCATGATGCATGTCATTTAAGATATAATAATAATTTAAAAATTAATTAGAAATAAAATATATAATTATATGTATTTATGAATTAAGTCGTGACTTAAATTATTTTCATTTGCCTTATTCAAGTAATCACCATGCTCATTTTGTTGCCTAAAAATATTAAAAAATTAAAAAATTATTTTATATTTTATAATTTAATTTTAATAAAATATAATTTTTTATCGAATAAAAAGCAATTCGAACAAGGGATAACGAATTTGAATAAAAATATCATGCTTGATAACCTTGACCCAATTCAAATCAAATTTATTAGATTAGATGAATAACCTTACTTGTTTTTAAAATTAAAAAAAAATCACACTTAATGTATAAAAACTAATTAAAAAATATAATTAAATTATAATAATAAAATAAAATCAAGGATAAGTAAGTGTTTTACTTTTTTTTAAATAATTATTCATTAATAATCATTCAAATTTTTTTTAAAATTGTGAGTGTATAAAGTCTTATACTTTATAACCCCCTAAAGGCTAAAAAAAGAAGAGGAGATCATGTAATCAATCAGCAACAATAATTGCTCTTCCACAACTGGGTTGTATAGCCTTGCATTTATTTTAGTAAGTACATGAACTTGCTGGCCTTCCAATCTTTGTTCTTCTTATAATCAACCTACTTTTTGTCTCAAAAAAAAATAATTTGACAAACAAATATGTTAGGGGTTTCAAGAGAAGAGAAAAAAAATATATGTTTTAGTCATTTCTAAAAATCTTAAGGGAAAAAATAAAATAATAAAAGAATTTGGAATGAAAGTTAGTAGTCTTCTGGTTTTCTTGTTTATATTATATTTAAAATATTGTTTTTAACCCAACATCTTTTTTTATTTGGTAAAATTAGGTTTAATTTCTATATATTTATTTAAGTGCATTAAACTTATGCATTTGAGTATTTGATTTAATAATTGGTACATGAGTTCATAAAAATTAAGTTGATAATTTAGTTTTATTTTTCAAATAAAAAAGAAATTAAATTTTTATTGATGTGATTCAAATTTTCTTTTATTTAACATTAATTGTATAGAAAAAAATATAAAAATTTGAAAAAAAAATGTATTTTGCATGCAAATGTTGGCACATTTCAACTATAGTTTTTTACTATAATTATATAATTATCTAACCACAACTTAAAATTATACAAATATTCATCGTTTAAAAGCACAAATTTCACTTAATATTTTTATAAGTTTTATACAATTTATAAGTATAATTTATTAATTATATTATAATAATTATAAACGATATGCTTTTATTTTTATTACGCTTAAAAATAAAAACCTAAAATTATTCTTTTAAACGAAATATGTAAATTTTTCTTTTGTTGATTTAATTAAATATAATTATAAGATTAAAGTAAAAAAAATTGCATACCCTTTTAGTAAAGTATAAAGAAAATTTCTTCTAAAAAGTATTTGTAAATGCAATTTTGCCCCCAAAAGAAAAAGTCTTTTCACAATGATGAAAGTGTAGTCAATCATCTCTCATAGTTGGAACCCAAAACTTTCTAGTGGCTTATGATTCTTTAGCACCATATTGTGGGTTTCTAGTGCTAAATTAAGCACAAGATAATATACTAAAACAAATTCTGATAAACTTAATTAATGAAGCCAACTATATCAATATATATATATATATATAATTATAAATAGTTTGGCTTAATCTAGAAGAAGAAACCACTAAGAAAAAGTAGTAAAAGTGAAGGAATATAATCTAAATTAGGTAAGTTTTTCACAATAATAATACCAAATTATTATGCAATGAAGTTATACGAAAATATGATATCACATATTTAAATATGATATATTTAATTCATGTATTTTATTTAAGATTTTGATATTTATATTATTATTAAAATGAGTTAGTCTTATCAATTTAATCAGAAAAATTATCAAAAACACAAAGCTAAAATAATAAAAAAAATAAAAATAAGATATTTATATCTGTAAAAATTATAAAAATTATCTAAATAATTTATCTCTTTAAATTAGAAAAAAAAAACCCATTTTCGGTGTAATAAATTCTGACATTTAATAATTTTTTCATGTTATGAGTGATAAAAAACAGTGTATAAATCATGCGAATTATTAGATTTGAATGAAATTATCAAAATTTTAAATTTAATTAAAATTTCCAAAATAAAAAGTTATTTTTGCTGCCGACACTTATTCCCGAGCCTACCACTAAGCCAAAAACCCAGCTTTGGTCCCAAAACTATACATCCCTTGCCTCTCTTTTTGTCTTCGACAAAGCTAGCAACGTAGGAATTCTGCTATTTTCGAGGGGGGGGAAAAAAAAAAACAGCAAGCTGTCTTCTCTTCTATTGCTGTCTGTATGCAAGCAGAGAAAGACAGAGACAAAGATTGAAACAGACAAAAACAGGGAGTTTGTGAACTGAATTCTTGCTATTTCCATGATTCTCTCATCAGCATCTTCTTCTTCTTCTTCTTCATTATCTCTGGGTATTGTTCTTGTCAACCCTGCTTCTTGTTGCTATTTTTTGAAAAGAATTTCAAGATTTTTCTTGATATTGGGTATATCTTTTGCCACTGAATTTGACTCCCTTTTTTAGATTGTAAATAGTTCAATCTATGTTGATTTGTGTTTAGATATATCAAGCTGGTAGTTCCTTGTTCTTGTTTTTACATTTTATGTGGTTCAGAATTCACTAGTTCAGTTATTGAGTTAGTTCTACCCCAGAGGACAAACAGAGTAATTGCTTTGGTCTGAGCGCCTAAATTGCGAGAAAATCTGTTAAGAAATTATGCTGTCAACGAAGTCTGAATCCGATATCACTAGCCTTGCTCCATCGTCACCTTCAAGGTCACCGAAACGGCCCGTATACTATGTTCAAAGTCCTTCTCGTGACTCTCATGATGGAGACAAATCATCTTCCATGCAGCCAAGCCCCATGGAGTCACCTTCGCACCCTTCCTCTATCGGACGCCATTCAAGGAACTCTTCAGCCAGTCGGTTTTCGGGGATTTTCAGGTCGTCGTCGGGGAGGAAATGGGGCAGGAAAAGGAATGATAAAGGCTGGCCTGAGTGTAATGTGATACTGGAAGAAGGGTCCTATGATGAGTTTGAAGATAAGGCGTTTACCAGGCGTTTCCAGGCCTTGATTGCATTGTTCACTTTCGTTGTTTTGTTCACAGTGTTCTGCTTGATTATTTGGGGTGCCAGCAGGCCTTACAAAGCTGAAATCATGGTCAAGGTAATAAAGCCAATTTAATCCTTTTTTTTTTTTTTAATTTGCTAATACTTCACTATCATGGATAGGATTGGTCCGTAGTTAGTCACGTTTAGGTACATTCAACTTAAAACCAATAGAAAAAATATCCTCAGCTTGTTCATGCAAACTTTAAATTAAGCACTTCATCTTAATGGATTTGTCAAATGATTTATATCAAATGTGCTAGGATAGTAAAATACCAGAACTTATCATGTGCATAGTAGGATGGATAGATATATAAAAACTGAACTTAGTTGTTATCCCAACGTGTGGAGAAATCTCTTTCAATATCAGCTATGTTATCTGGACTTGAAATTGCCGGTCGGATATAAATATTTTTAATTTTTTTAAAAAATTTTTATGTATTTAAACGATTATATATATATATCTAAATATATATTGAATATGAGTATTTGAAGAAATTGAATTGTCAATAATTGAAGAAATTAACTAAGCAGTAGCTCTACAGGCATTAAACTCGAGATTTTGTAAACAAGTCTTGTGTCAATCACGTGACTACTGTATCAAACTCTCTAACTTCCAAGTTTTTTTTTTTTTTTAACAGTTGACAGTAAGTTTAGAGCTAAGGGAGTCATGAACTATTTATTATAACAATTGCTTCAGTCCAATGCAAATGAAATCATCACTTGTTTTATCTGTTAAATTCATTTATTTTTTCAACAAAGATTAAACGTGAATTATCACAGAGCTTGGCAGTGCACAACTTCTATGTCGGGGAAGGCTCAGATTTCTCTGGGGTCCCAACAAAAATGATGACAGTAAATGGCTCCTTGAAGCTGAGTGTCTACAACCCTGCTACAATCTTCGGCATTCATGTTAGTTCCAACCCCATCAATCTCATTTACTCTGAAATTCCTGTAGCAACTGGTCAGGTAAGATTTCTGTCAGTATATTTCCATATTTCAATTTACATGTTTAGTCGTAATCTATGTTACTCAGACTCGAGTATCAATGTCGGATAGGGATATGTATCCAACATATGTATATTTAATTTCTTTCTAAGTTTTTCTTTGTATTTGGAGAGTAATATCATATCCCATACCCGTGCCTTAAAATCTGTCTACGATGAATGTTGAATATAAATATTTCAAGAAAAATAAAAAGTCGAAGCCACATAGATTGTAATGCAATGGAGTGTTAAAACTTATGAAATATATATATATATATATATATGATTTGCAGCTGAAGAAATATTATCAGCCAAGAAAGAGCCATAGAACTGTAACTGTGGTGTTGGAAGGGAAAAAGGTTCCACTTTATGGGGCTGGATCAAGCTTAATATTTACACAAAATGGAGCTGAAATCCCATTGATGCTCAAGTTTGAAGTTCGATCAAGGGGAAACGTGGTCGGAAAGCTCGTGAGGACGAAGCACCGGAGGCATATTTCTTGCCCTTTGGTTATTGATTCTACAAGAACCAAGCCCATTAAATTCAAGAAAGACACTTGCACATATGACTGAAAGTCGCGGTTATGATGATCCTACGAGGCACCATTGAGTACCCTGCAGTCCGATCCTTTGCTGAGCTCGTGAGATAGTTCCGTTGCGAAACTAGAGTTTTTTTTTATTATTATTATTATTATGGAAATAAAGAAATGTATAGACGACATAAGAGGGTCTGTGAGCATGATCTGCTTAGGAATGTCAGATGTAATGAGATTTTGAACTCATAAAAGAAGCAAGAATAAGGGACCATGATCGGAGTTCGAATGTTGTATTCCTCTCAAGCTGTCTGTTGGAATTGATGTAAGACTATTAATTTTTTAAGTACATGTCTTTGATGGCCATATTCAACACATTTTTTCATACATAAATAAAAAGATATGAACTTTGAAGGACTTTTTATATATATATAAATTTTTTTAAAAAAAATTAAATATACTAATATTTATACTCCATCTTAATTATGGTCACATGGTTCACAATCAAGCATTAATTTGTCCCAACAAGTTTCTCCTTTTAATCTTTAAAGAGAAAAGATCCTTACCACCAAGCATGCATCAGCGATCATTTCTCACTTATGGACAATGCTGAGCATTATTTTGGGGCATAGAAAGATAGCATAATAAATTCAATTTGAAAAACTCCATCTAAATTTTTCAAAGGCATTCATAGACATTGAATTTTGTTCAAGTAGCTTACCAACTAAACTGAGAAACTTCTGGCTAGGACTGAAAATTGCCTTTCTGGCGACTTTCCTAGTCTTACCAGCTCAAAAATGCAATGGCTGCATAAAAAGAAATGTGAAAACTTAATAAATCATTCGTTTGCATATGTTAACCTTTAAAAGCCTGTTTCACAGAAAAGAAAACCCTAAAAAACCCAGAAAGAAATCTCTATAAACCAAAGATCTCGTCTAAAACTACACCTTTCTTCACCCCCATTGCAAAATTCTCGAAAACCCTATTAACGAATCAACATGCTTTTTCTCAAAATGACATTCCTTCTTCTCTCCTTCACCCTTCTTCTTCTACAAACTAATTTTCTTTATAAACATTAACGCCTCTAATTCCACCTGCCCCGAAGTTGATTCTGATGATATTGAGCAGCTTTTTAGCCCTGGATGAACAAGAAGACCAAGAACAAGAGTCTAGCAGTAGATTTCCAGAAGCATAGGTGTTAAGTAAAGCACGAAGGATGGAACTCAGCAGAGAGAATGAATTTGTTTTGGTTTTGAGTATGCTTCCTGAGCTAATGCCACGCTTGCCTGAAGCTGCTACTTCTATGAAAGAATTGGTTAGTCCCCTTTTTAATGGCTAAGCTTGAATCTGAAAAGTATATATATCCCAAGGTGGCTTCTTTGCTTCGATATTAAACTGTTCTTCCCAACTCTGCTTTTGTTTGTTAATGGCAGTTCTCAAAGATTGTAAAGGTGGATTTTCAGTGTAAGTTGCTCTTTTACTTTATTGAATTGCAAATAAATTTAGAGTAGCTCATTGGCATTGGAGCATTCATGATTGTGCTTAATCTGGGTTGATTTTTTTTTCAGGGAAGAAATAGTGATATCGGCAATGTGCCTGTCATTGGAACAAGCACCCAGAAAAATGACTTAGATGCCAAGTGGGGCTGCAATTCTAGGCTTTTAAAGCTTTCAGTTTTTTCTCTCTCTCTCTCTTTTTTTTTTCTCTAAGGTGCATGGCCAATGTTCTTGCAAATTAGTTGTCTTCCACTGT
>JAQSVH010000014.1:5211288-5230368 GCA_029448705.1 Adansonia digitata
AACATATTAGCTTATTCAAGATAATAGGATCATTGTTTTTTACATTTAATAAGAGTTGAAATTTTACAATAAATTTCTAGCATCAAATATTTTAAAACATAAAAATAAAATTCTAGCATAAGCTATTTTCCAAGTCACATAAATTAATTATACTATCTCATAGTTTTTAACCACTTATTCTTAAAAATTTTAATCAACAAAAACTTTTTTCATACAATGGCCCGCTTAAAATCTTTATTTCGGATTTTTTTTTTTTAAAAATTGATATCGAACTAATATCTAATATTTATTAAAAATTTAGAAATAAAAAACCTTTAAATTTGAAATTCTATTTATTTTTTTATTATCTATAAATAATTTTTATTTTATTTCTAAATATATATATTTCTTTATATATATTTTAATATCTATTTATGAGATTTTGTATGAAATTATGCTTATGAAAACATCTTTGCTCGTCAAACTTTGACATGTCATCAAATATCCGTATATAATACATCATAAGCAGTAGCGGATTATATAAGAAATCACAAATCTTTTAATTTAACGCACGTATATATAATATATAATAAAACATTAAAAAGTTTAATCTATTTAAATTTAGTTCATAAAAGCCGCAACATATTATTTTTACTAAAAGGCTATAAATAAATATTGTACTTAAATTAATCTATCTTATCTACTTATATATAATATTTTTAATATAAATGTATTCAAATTATATAATTTTTTTTAAGTATGTATAATGTGATAAATAAAATATACTTTGCACGCTTAAAATTTTAGTTAAAAATCAGCCTATAAAAAACTAAGTTTAAATATAAATCCATTTGTTTATTTAAAACTATAATTCCTTTTTTTATTTTTCCAGTATCTCACTTTTCGTTTTCCTTAAATCAAAACGCAAAACTTATCATCGTTTAGGTTGCGTCTGTTGTTTTCTCCCTTGCATCTGTTCTTCAACCTCCACGATCGCCGTCATTGACGCATTCATCATCATCGGAAAAATAACACAACTTGTCTCGAGGCAAATGAATGGCGGAGAATCAAAGGAGGACTCGGAGGAAGTGCAGCAAGTGATGAGCGAGGTCCATCTGGGATGTCCACCTGGCATCTCCGGGCCTCACGTATCCCGCTTCACCATTTCCCTGCCTTCTGGTATTTTCTTTATTCCAAATTATCATTTTTTTCTTAATAGAAAACAAATAAATTAATCAGAGGTTTATAAATTAATTTAATTAGGAGTTGAATCCAGCAGATTCAATGGACTTTTCCAAGACGAGGAATCTCATATGAACCAAGACATTAGCTTCGATGAAGATGGCGACCTTGTTTTACCAAGAAGACGCCGTAAGTAACCAATTAAGTTCAATAACCTCGAAGAAGCTTTTTTTTAGTCTTTGTTTTTAGTAGTTTTAATTATTTCTGTTTAACTTACAGATGTTTCTCAGCGTTGTTTCAATGTAAAAATCCAGCATAATATCACTTCATCCATTCCTAGTGTTGGTTTGCAGGTGATCCTTTGATTCTTATGATGTTTATAATTGCATTTTATAAGCCATTTATTTAGGTCTTACAAGCAAATGCTTAATTTTTGTAATTTTTTAATTCGTTTTCGTCCCTTAGGTATGGAAAGCCGAATTAATTTTGTCCGATTTTGTGTTACATAAGATGTGCACTTCAATGGAGTTCCATGGCATTGTCGCTTTAGAGCTTGGTGCTGGAACAGGTATTTAATGTGCGTACATTTAAAAAAAGGTATATATTAGTGTTATCTATTCTGTTACATTTCGAACCTCCAGAAGTTTCTAAGCCTGTTATCAAGTTTGAGCTTTCCCCAAACAGCATAAATCTTTCAAATCTGCTGAACCTGCTTGCGGAGAGTCGTACGTATATATGTCGTCGTTGAAATTTAAGTGCATTAGACTTTTGAAGAAGTTTGATTTATGTTTCTCAATTTATGAATGTGTCCGGTTGAGAAATTCTCAACCGGAATACGCTTGCTAGTTATGTTAACTCTTTTATATTTGCATTAGTTTACAAGTCCTTTTCTTATGTCTGTTAATAAATTCAATTTTATTGAATAAGAAAATTCAAACACCATTCCATGGCCATGGATTTCTTAAACTTATCTTCAGGAAAATGTATTCTGTATGTACTGGGTCATGTTGGTTATCCAGCTTGAACAATCAGAGAAGGTTAAATCTGAAACATAAGTACATCTGTTATGACAGGGGTTTTTGCACTGTCTTACCAGGTCTTGCAGGCATGCTGCTTGCAGAAGCTGCTAAGACCGTGTTCTTAACAGGTGAGACTGGCCATTATTTATCTGTTGTGTTGTTTTACTTACTTCAATTACCTGTCACAGCGGTTTGCTTCAACTACTGACGTTCTGCATTATTGCTGACAGACCATGGTGATAAAATCCTGGATAACTGTGTTAAGAATGTTCAACTTAATTCTGGAGTCCTCGATTTTCAAGATGTAGTTTATGTCCGTGAACTTGATTGGGCACACCCCTGGCCTCCTAAAGTTATCTTGGATCGTGCATCTCAAGAAAGGTAATTTGAATGGTTTCATTGTTGGACTAGTTTTTAAATCTTAGAATTTTTATTTTTTTCATTTACAATTGTGATGCACTTTTATCATAGAGTAGATAAGAACTCAACCCTTTAAATTTTAAATAATGAAATCTAGGTTTTCATGGAGCTCCTCAGAACTTGAAGAAGTCCAGAAAGCTTCTCTTCTTTTAGCTGCTGATGTTATTTACAGTGATGATCTAACAGATGCATTATTTGGTATCTTAGAGAGATTAATGTCACAAGGGTCTGAAAAGGTATGGTTAGCATGGTTGAATGGTCAATCACCAGTGTATGGTGTAGGTAATAATACACAAGTATATTGTACCGCTGGGTGTCATTGTTAAAAATTCTTCTGTTGTCTCTGTACATGTCACATGATTTAGGTCTTGGATCAACCTGATAGTTAATTTACTTGCAAAGGTGATGATTCAGCTTGTTATCTGAGGTAGAATATTCAAAGGAAGACCTTTGAACCTGAGAAAATTTTCTGATTTGACTAAGAATTATCCGTATTGATTAGGATGGATGTATATCTAGGTGGATTTCAATTTCTATTGCATTATTAGGCAAGTGCCTGAATTCTATTACCTGTGCATGTTAATATATGATAAATTTGTTACCAAGTTATAGCAATTGTTGAATGCATTCTATTCATGTCTCATTTTTTAATGTACATTAGTCATTCTCATCTGCTTAGATTATGTTCTTTGAAGTCCCACATTCATCAGTAGGACAATTATCAACTGCATTCCTCTGGTTTTCAGGTGTTATACTTGGCACTGGAAAAGCGCTACAACTTCAGTCTTGACGATCTCGATGTTGTAGCAAATGGTTATTCACACTTCAGAAGTTACTTGAGGGAGGATGGTGGTAGGTATCTTATCATACAAAAATGTATATGTTGCCATAATTTTGCTGTCTTTCGGTTTTTATCTCCTGATATGCCTTTGCTATGGATGATCCAGAATGTGAAGGACTTGAATCTGGTTCCATGCCTTGTTTTATGGGTAAACATATTAATGTTGCAGAAATTCCACAGTATGTGAGGGGATATGACAGGGGAAACGATATCGAGCTTTGGCAAATTAGATACAATGAAGGAAAGCTATAATCGAGAGTCTTCTTTTTTGTTCTATGTAACACTCCAGCATATGAAAGTGCTTCTGTTTGATAAACGAGGCACTGCTTGATCTTATTTCCAGGAAATTTTGAGTTCTTTGATATGAAGCTTGGTTCTCCAGTCTCTATACATTCCTAACAATTTTATGGTCAGACTAAGAACACAAAGACCTTTGCAAATTTCGAAGTTTGAACTATAAGTTTTCAGACTGTATCCTTTTCAAATTACCTTCTATATCTTATAGACGAACGTTAGTTTTTGTTGATATGTATTGCATGTGATCAATTAATACTCAAATAGCATAATTGTAATAAAAATATTAACTTTTACAGATCATGAATCTTCAATTAATTTTCCACTGTTCTTCCCTTATCTATTAGTTGATCCATGCTTTTTCTTTATATTTAGCGAGCAACTAGATGTTGATTTCTGACTGGAAAGTCTTAACACTTATAGGCATATGTCTAGAAAGTGACTTTTGTTTCGACTAGATACTAGAATACGTGTATTCATGTTATGCCTTGTGTTTTTCCATGTCAATCAGGAAAATATAAATAAAACTTAAATTATTAAATGTCAAAATTTTAAATAGGAAATACAATACATGTCTTGAATGAGTCGTGTTAATCATGTTTTAATGTCTTAAATATGTCGTGTTAAGAGAGGTAGAAAATGAAAAACCCACCTTCGTTTGAAAATATATGCTACTCTTCCTTAACGCACACTCTTCCTAAGTCCTAACTCATATATCAATTGCTCTCTCCAAACTTCAACCACCATCACCAGTAGAAGAATCGTCGTTGCTATCCTACTACTACATTACTTTATCTCCTTAACCTATTGATCGAATCAACGTCGTTTTGCCTTCTTACAGCTCTGGGCTCTATCGGTGTGGTTGTCGGATACTATAATGGCTAAAAACTTGGAGTTAGTGGAAGTTGAAAAGGTTTTTGTGAACAAAGTTTATTGTCCAATTCAGGTCCAAAAAATATGGAAGAAGCTGTTGTTGAAGATGGTGACCCAAATTTTATTGGGTCTAGATCTTGGACCCAAAGCTTTCTCAAAAAGAAAAGAAGTGGATGAGGCGAGGAAAGATGAAAATTTTGAAACCGCTTTAAGAGTATAGAATTGATGCTAATGCAAATGAACGAAGGAGATCGTTTTGCTAATGAATCACAGTATGATAGTGATTTTCAAAATCGAGACAAAATTCTTACAAAAGAAGTGTTAGTATATGTACCGGAGCTAATCAACTTGGATGAGATATCAACTTAGTAATACAAGGTTTTCCTTCATGTTAATAGTATGACTGACAATCATGAACCACTAATTGGATGAAGCCAATAGAACGCATATAGCTTTGCAAAGGAATTGTAATGAGTTACATATGAGATCTTTATACATCAAAGTTATATTCCTAAAATTTTTCTAGTCATTGTATTACCAAGATAGAGTATAGGCAATCTCAAAGGCTAGCAAGGGCTATGCCTTCTTACTTATGAAGTAAGCAACTAATTTTATAGGTTGAAGTATTTGGGATATTTGGGATAGCATGTAGCTGTTTGTTTTGTGATAACAAGTTCACTAAACATGGCTCATGTGAGAACTCCATTTGGTATTGTCAATCAAGTGTCTATGGAAATGTTCTCACATGCTAATCATGTAACTGGTCTTCTAACTTGTATACCAGATCATCTTGTGTAGGAAGTACAACGCTTTGATTCTATCACGAAGGGGTCCGCAATGATGGATGCCTATGGTAAGATGTTTTGGGTATGACATGATACGAAAGTAGGTGAGTGATTTAGAGAGGATTCACTACTCTAAGTGACATTGGAGAGATATCTCATATGTTCTTGGCATTGGTTAACTTGATAAAGTCATCGGGCAACGCATAATGAATTTAGGAGAAATTGTTTCTCAAAATTCACAAGGTTAAACATATGTTACAATAATTAACATTAGTAGAAAATGCACCATGTTCATGGTCTTTCCGAGATATTTAGTGAAAGGATTGAATTACACTACAAGAGTGGTTACTAAAAGATTTCCAGAGGTCATACTGACCCTTCAATATTTAGGTGGTCATGATAGATTGCTAGATCCCATTCTTGGTCTAAGAATGTAATTAATAAGATTAATTTTATTTATTGCCAACATGACGAGAACCTAATAGGTCACACAAAATAGGATGATATGTTGGATTAAATCATGGATTTAGTTAAAAATGACTTAATTAAATAAAAGGTGAAATATGGAGGACTTAATTGAATTAGTTAATTAAGTATTATTAAAGACATAAATTAGTCAATTAAGTATTATTAAAGACAAAAATTAGATTTATGAAATCTAATTAGAGATGTGTTAATGTTGCAGTAAAGATAAGAATGTCTTATCTAGATCATTTTTTATATTATTATGTAAATAAGGATATCTTGGTTTTGGGCTGGATAATTATTTATGGTAAATTAAATAATTATTTGATAATTATTTACTAATATTTACAGGAAGTAAAATTATTTTACTTAGGTGATAAATTTAACTAAAAATTAAATATTCTTACATGTAAATAAAGGTTAGCCCAAAAACCCTAATTATTAAGTCAAATAGGCGTTGTTTCAAACTAATCTTATTTGGACTTGATACAGTTAGGCACAACGTTAGTAGGCTTCATTGGTGGTGGATTAGGCCAAGATATTAAACAGTTAATGCTTGAGCGCAATTCTAAATAGACAAGATACAAGAGTTTCACCTAGATCCTTGTGAAAGCACCACCTATGGCGCCACATATTAGGTTTGGTAATATTGGGCTTGGTTGACTCATTGGTTAAGCATTCTCTAATTTTTTGTTTATAAATATACATTTTTGGTGGCTATTACACTTCTTCGTAATAAAGAAATCTTAGGTGATGTATCCCTAAATTCCTAAGCGATGATTCACATGATCTTGCTCTCTTATAAAATTATTGAAATGGTGTTTGTTCTTAATATCATATTTTATATATCTTGACATTTTAAGGATTTTAAGGTTTATTCATGTGAGGATGTTGATTATAATTTGTGGGATGTATTGTTTTATTTAATGTTTAAAGAATGAAAGTTTCTTTCTAAATTTAAGATATCAATTGAAAGAAAAGGTTGCTCACTCGTTAGAGTTGACAATCCAATTTTTTTCTTTTTGAGTTATTGTCAATTGTTTCAAGCTTTTTCCTTTTATGGACTTTGGATATCAGAAGCAAAGCAGTGGAGGAAGGAATGGTATAAGTGTTTTTAAGTCTCTAAAGGTGAAAGTTGGGCAAGATTTTTTAATTAATGGGATATCATTTTAAGTTTGCAAGATGTGGAAAGTTTGAGGCTTTTTTGTGGTTGACTTGAAACTTACAATCCTTGGTGATATCTTTCTTAGGTTTTTTTTTTGTGAATTTGTAAGGATTTTGTAAGAGTTGTATTCGTTTAATATTGCATCGATTAAGTGATGTTGCTAAAATTTCTACAGGTTTTTACTTTATTTTTCTTGTCGAGCATTAGTGTGGTAATTTTTATAGTAGTTTGGTTTGTTTATGGGTTTTTTGAGTTTTCCTTACATGGAATCATGTTTTTGTCTTGCTGGCTTTTTACTAGTGGTATGCCTTTTGGTAGACGTGATAAAATGAACTTGAATCCGAAAATTCGCCCAAAAAAAATTCAAGCTTAAACTCAAACTGAACTCGATTTGAACTAAAAGTCAACAATCCGAACTCGATAAAACCCAAACCCAAAATGGTCTGAATCTAAAAGAACCTAAACTCAAAAAAAATGGAACATGAATTTAATAGTAAAAATAAAAATAATGAAATTATAATTAAATGATTTTTTTATAAAGCAAAAAACTTTAATTATCAATTTTATTTAATATTCTTTTAATAATTTAATTAAATATTAAAAACTTAATTTATATTTTATATATGATAAAATAATAATTATCAAAAACTAAATCATATCATAAGCTTTGAAAACATTGTCAATAAAGCGTATCATCCATTTATCATATTTTCTTTAATTTAATTAGTTAAACTCATTGAATAGTGAGAGTTTATATATGTTAGTTGTAAAATTTTAAATATTTCTTTGAATATTATTCTTATTTTGTTATGGTTATTTCAAGTAATGATAATTAAAATTTGATAATAGTATAACAAATTAATAAGGTAAATTAAAAAAATATGGAAGCCATAATAGATAATACCATATCAAAAATAGAAAAGAAAAACATATGTTAGACTTAGACGAGCAACTATACTTATCCAAGGGTCAGGCAGCCCAACTAGCTCCGCATGCCCTGTCTAATCGGGCCAGAGTCTCAAATTTTAAATTTCAGGCTAGCTGTCCCAAAACAATGTCTTTTTAAATAAAATAATATATTTTTATTTAAATTTAATTATAATATATATTAATATAAAAATAAATTTTTAATATTATGAATAGTGATTCAAGCCTAAATGGGTGGGCCAAGCTAAATTCAAGCTTGAACTTAGAGTTAAATTTTTTTGGCAATGGCAGAGCTCATAGAACCGAATTAAGATTTTTTTCAAGCTGAACTTGGGTAAGTATAGGCCTTGGCTTAAAATTTAAAATTAAATACAAGCAATTACATTTAATATAAAATAAATAATTATGTAAAATATATTCGAACCCGATCTGAACTTGAACTCAAACTTAAAAAAACTCAAAATCGAATAGATCCGAACTTAAACAAATACGAATCTAAAAAAACTCGAACTTAAAATAATTTAATCTAAATTTTTTTAAACTCGATCAATTATCATCTCTGCCTATCAGGTGTTTAATAAATTTTTTAGCTCAGTAAAAAAAATCACTGAATTTAATGACGCGGAACTTTTGTTAGTAGCCATATATTTACACACACACACACACAAAAAGAAATAGTAGAGGTCCCATCCTTGTATTGACTTGGCCCGAATAGTTTTGTGTTGGACTTGTTGGGCCTCCCCTTTAAAAAGTCAAGGCTTACCTCGTTAAAAACCTTTAGGAGAAACTATAATAACAAAATTTGATGCTAAAAAGGTTTGTATTATAATATCAATATAACAATTGCTGGCAAGTAAATTTTCACAATATTTGATAAGTAACATTTAAAAACTATGTTTTATATGCTGCATGTAAAATTCGGAGAATTTAAGTTGCACATAAGTATATACTTACGTACATGCATACATAAAATACTTCATGCACATGTAAGTACATATGGATATAAAAATGAAAAGTGATTAACTTTGAACCTTAATGAAGTATTAATCACTATATATTCTTTAGACAAACGAGGATGAAAGCATGGGAGATTGGAGAGCGAAGAAGTTATTGACATTTTTTAGAGTTGGAGAAGATGGAGATAAAGGGATATTGTGAGTTTTTTCCCTTCATTTTATCTATTATTTTAGTTAATGAAATATAAAAAAAAAAATTGGTGAATAAAATAATTTTATTACTTTATGCAAAATCTCGATGGCAAATCATTTCACAAACCTAATTAGAAAAATAAATGATTAATATTGCATCATAAAATAAATTACCAAGTTTCATGCATTCCATGTTCATGCTTATATTTATTTAAAAAAAAAAATCCTTATTTGAGTTTACAACAACAAAATTAATAAAATATTACAAACCACAAATCTTGTGTTGTTGAATAGTGGATTGGACATATTCCGAGTGGTTCATAAGTTCAGTCGCCAACCTCAGTGCATTCGATTGATCACAATATTTGTGAAAATATATAAAGCTTCGGATGGTTGAGAAAATGTAACATGATGATCACCTCCTTTGACCGTCAAGAATGTCAATAAGTCTCCAAATAAATACTTCCACCCTCCATCCTGTTCAATATTACTAATTAATTTCTATTAAATAAGAAAATTTTAAATTGTGTTAATAATAAGTAAAGTTATCTATGAGTTGAGTAAGGCTAAATTTGGATAAAGAAATTATTATTTAAAGTTCGGTTTGACCTATTGAATTTAAAAAATTTATTTCACTATTTAAAATGTACAAATACAAAAAATTATTTTTATATTTATATTTTTATATTTTATAATTTATAATTAAGTTTAAATGAATGATATTAATTATTAAATAATAATTCAAGCCAATTAGACATGTACTTAAAAGATTATGTTCATAGTTTCAGCTCAAATTGGATCTAAAGGACTGGAGAAATAATCTAATCCTTTGATAAATATAATTATAAAATTAAATTAAATTAAAAATATGTATCAAAACAAAATTGAAATGGACAAACAAATAACCTTGCTTTCATGACTCCAAGCTTCCTCTTTTGACAATTTGATATTTATCTCTACAGCTAGCTTGTTTAAATGTTTTAAGGTTCCAATTGTTGGTACTACACCGTCTTGGTCTCCACTGTAAATCAAATGCAATAGAACAAGGGGAAAAAAAGACATTTGATTGCATGATTATATCTACTAAAATTGTTTACTTGAACATATAGCAAGAAAAGTGGCACACAATACCAACCTGAATATTGTAATAGGGACAGATTGTTGAAGAAGATTTTTAAGTGCAGGAAGCATGTCTATATCTTTATCAGTATCATTGTATTTAAAATTATCCCTAGAAAATAATGCGACGAAAAATTTAAGGTTAGTAATTTTTACACGACAACTCAGTAAACAAGAATCTACATTTTTATTTGTACGAAATGGGTCACAATCTGGGGAAAAGAAAAAGGGTTGTATATGCTGAGATTTGAGCCTAGACTGCTAAATGTCACTTTTTTAAAAAAGATTGCATGAATTAACTAAACTATCCGAGTTTAACAAGAATCTATATTTTTGTTCCTATGAAAGAGGTCGCAATCTGAAGATAAGGATAGGGTTACAAAAGTTGAGATTTGACTCAGACTAAGCTCTGGTTTAGCAAAAATCTACTTTGCTCAAATTGCATAGGAAAGCTTACGTGTAACAACCCTTCCATGCATATGACAAGTTGGTTCGATTGCCATAGAAAGCTTGTTGAACTTATGGGAGATTAAAGTAGAAATCTACCCTTAATAAGCGGCACATGTCCACTTCATAGATAACCTTAGTAACCTGGACAAAAATAGAAGTCTTACGGCATTGATATCATTAAAAAGGAAATGAAATAACCAAAAGTAGTTGGTTCAATCAATACGCTTAGTCATTTCGATAAGCCATAATCTTGAATACAATTAGCGTAAAAAGAATGTAAAAAAAAAAAATAGTTGAACACCTCTTTGCCTAAAATCAACTGTTGAAGATTCCCATCACAGTGATCGCGAAGGACATCAAAGAGTTTGCCTTCGGCAGTTTGAGGATCGTCAGTCTTAAAAGCAACCAAAGGTGCTTTAGTCATAAGCTGTGTGCATGTTGCAGTCCAATCTGTTCCGATGTTAGAAAAGTAATTGTTTTCGTCTATGGCATTGCATTCTTTCTTGATTTGCTCGTGCAATTCACTATAATCATCCCTCGAGAAAAAAAGAAATCAGACCTTGCCAAAACGTCTAGCTTTCTACGAAGCATTGGGTTCCCCAGCTGTTTTGAAAAGTTATAAAAAAATTCATTATCAAACTTTAAGTTTAACATTACATTAATCCATATAGACATGTCCAAGGGTCAAATAACCCATTTGGCCTAGCTCGTATTAGTTCGAACATGGACAAAGATGTTTTTAAATCGAACCAACCAAAATTATTAATATTTATTTAAAAATTATTATTTATTTAAATTTAATTATAAAATATAAAAATATAAAAAGTAATTTTTTAATATCTTAACATTTTCTAAAGAGTAATATGGGTTTTTAGGCTGATTTGGGCCTAAATTAAGAAAATAAAAAACTATTGAGCTATAGCCTAATCCCACTTGACCTGTTGATCGATTAAATCCAACTATACAAATAAATATTTAAACTGGTAATTTAATTAACTAGATAGAATTTTACTTACAACCAATCCTTTAATGTTAAACTTGGATTCCTTTGATTGTTTGTTGTAATCAAGAGGAGAATTAGCAAGATTGGGTATGAAGTGCCCTGGAAAAAAAAATCATAGCTTTTATTACTACTTGTCACATTGTTGTACATTATGCAAAGACCTCTTCATGAATCAGGTTGGATTAAATCTGTTTGCTTATTAAATTTTTATGCTGAAAAGTTGGCCCATTTGTATTTGTCAAACTCAAAAGTTTGGTTTTATTAATCAAAAATAAAAAAAAATATTTTATATTAATATTTATATATTTTTATTAAAAATTAAATTAAAAAATAATATTTTATCAATGAGATAGTAATATGGGTCAAATAAATTGGATTTAGATTTCAAAAGTACTATTCAAAATCGGATATCTAAATAGGTCTAATTTTACATTAAAGTAAGATATGTATAGAAAATATAATGAAGAAATAATATGTTAGAATGATCTTTATTTTTTGATTAATCCTTCATTTAGTAGCCATTAACCCATTTAATTTTTTTTATATGCAGTTAGAGAGTAGGGAAAAAAGAAGTATTTGTTGAACCTGCAAAACTTGATCCAGCAAGATATAAATCTCTTGACTTGAAATTTGGATACTTTTCATGCCATTTTAGCATGAAAGTTATCAAAGCTTTATCTATAAGAAAAAAAAAAGATTTTCAGACTACGTGAAAAAGAAGTCCAAAATATTTAGAGCAAGAAAGGAGAAGAAAACTTTCATTTTTAGGGTTGTTAACTTACGGGTGGTGTCATCTCCATTAAGATAATCGCTGCTTGTGTTTGAATATGACCATCCAGATCCAATAGGGGAGTCGATAAACAAGAGATTTGACACTGAAACATACACATTAGTTGAAAAGTTTAAGGTACATAATATTAAAATATGGTATGAAATCAACATTTTTAATAGATACTGAAATAGTGTAGTAGATACGATACTTTTAATACCTAAATTGTATATTCTTGTTTATAACTTTGATATATTCAATACGTTATGTCATATTTATTTCACAAAAACGATAAGGAAAAACAAAAATATGACATACGTATACAAATTATTAGGTTTGTGTTACATATTTAAAAAAAAAAAAGATAACCTTTGTTCCAAGAAAATAAATTTCTCTGAAGACCACGAGCCTTATTTGTAGTAACAAAGGGACTAACACTTGAAAACCCATCTCCAACTGAAGAGCAACCTGGTCCTAAACATTACATAAAATAAAATTCAAATTTCTTTTCATCGTACATAGAATCATTCACGAACATTTTTCTATATAAGCATTGATTGATTTATTAAATTTATGTTATTCAATTTTTATTTTTAAAAAAATATATGTGATCATTGCATATTTGATATGGATACGAAAATATGATTAAAATATATAAAAAATTTTAAAAAAAATAAATATATTCATATCAAATACATCTATACCAATGTACCCAACACAAACTTTTAAGTTCAAGTAAAAGAAACTGACCTCAGTTAGCCAAATTGTAAGGGGTTGAGTCATGGGATCTTTTTCAGCTTCAACAAAATAGTAAAATAAACTCCGACCAACTTTTTCATCGACATCAATGTACCCTGCAAATTGCCTAAAATTAACTTTTGGTTGTCCTGTAATTTGCTTATTAAATCATTCATCGGAAAGCCATGAACACCACCATTAAGTGCAACCAAAAGAAAACTAAAAAAGATTACTCTATGATCCATACGAAAAGAAGAAGTATAGAAAATATGTATTTGTTTCGTTACTTTCAATAATTGCATGCTTGAAAAATAATGCAAAGAGCTACCATATATATGTGCTCATGGTTTCTAAACAAAATCGATTGTTTTAACAGTTAATTCATAACAAAGGGTGCATGTGGTTTGTCATAGCCTTTTCTTGGCATTAATTTGTTTTGTTTTGTTTGTTTGTTTACCTATTAATTCTTATCAAATGTAATAATAAAAGGTACTTTTCCTTTAAGAATTCTAGCTTTTATTTGAAATAAATCCGTTATTGTAAAATATATAAGAAAATCAACAAGATTTCAATAATAAATATGGCAATTTAAAAAAAAAAAGGGAATTAGTTAATAAAACCTAATGCTGGATAATTAAAGAAATGAAATGTCAAATTCGTTCAAAATAAAATTGTAAAAACCTTTTATTTTTCAAAAAAAATTATTATTTATTATTATTTTATGGGCACCCAGAAAGATCAACAAAAATGTTTGTCACACAACTTGAATTAAGCTTTTATTTCCTAACAAAATTTGTAATAACTTGAAAAAATGAAAAATCAAAGCAAGGAATTTTTTAGCAAGCATATTAAAATATAATCCTATAACCATTAATGGCATGTTTAACTATGTATTAAAATATAATCCTATAACCATTAATGGCATGTTTAACTATGTGCCATTAATGGCATGTTTAAATATGTTTGTCAACACCCTACCACCAAAAGTTTATTGGAGGTGGTTATAACATATCTTCCAAAATCATGGAAGATTAATTGATCATTTAACCCACAAAACAAAACAAAAAAAGAAGAGAAAAAGAAAGAAAGTTTGGATTCATATGATTTTCAAGTTTGAAGGAACCAAGAACAGTGAATATCAAGCTCAATTGTGTTTGATTGATGAAATACTATATCGTTGTTAATCTACTTTGATTTAATGGAAAATCATTTTTATGGAGTAAAATTCAACCACAAGGCAACTAGAAGAATATGAAAAATGAGGCCAAGTTTCCTAAAATATTTATAGAAAATAAAGGAAAAGAAAAGTAAAATAAATCATATAAAAAAGTTCTTCAAGATGGTGTTACTAAAATGGCATTAACACTTATAAAAAAAATTCAATAAAGCTAATAAATTTACAAACGTGGTTAAATCTAAAAGTGAAATTGGATAGATAAACAATATGAAGTTTTAGTGTTACAATGTTGATAATGAGCCATACATTGATTTGAAATGTGTCCAAAAAAATTATCCAAGGCAAAAAAATTCCAAGCAACATCTTGAACTTTAGAAAATTTTCCCATTTGGTTGGAATTATCCATATTAATCAAGATTGATATATATATATATATATATATCAAAATGGATTTCAACAGCCGTGCATTGTTAGGCAACTGCTTGAATTCTATTACTTGTACATGTTAATATATGATAAATTTGCTACTAAGTTGTAGTGATTGTTGAACACATTCTATGCATGTTTTTTTTTTTAATGTATGTTAGTATTGTTCTTATTTGCTTAAATTATGTTCTTTGAAGTCCTATATCTATCAATAAGAGTATCAACTACATTCCTCTAGTTTTCAGGTGTTATACTTGGCACTGGAAAGACGCTACTACTTCAATCTTAGTGATATCAATGTTGTACCAAATGGTTATTCACATTTTAGAAGTTTCTTAAGGGAGGATGGTAGTAGCTATTTTATCATGCAAAAATATATATGTTGCCATAATTTTCATGTCTTTCAAGTTTTATCTCCTGAGATATCTTTGTTATGGATGATCTAAAAACTGAAGGCCTTGAATCAGGTTCCTACCTTATTTCATGGATGGACATATTAATGTTGCAAAAATTTTAGAGTATGTGAGGGGATATGATAAGGGAAAAGATATCAAGCTTTGGGAAATTAGATGCAAGAAAAGAAAACAATAATCGAGTTTTCTTATTGGTTGCATGTGAAACTATGGTGTATAAAAGTGTTTTTATTTGATAAACAAGGCACTACTTGGTTTTATTTCCTTAGAAATTTTGGGTTCTTTTATGTGAAGCTTGGTTCTCTAATCTCTTATTTACATTCCTAATGATTCCATGGTCAAATTAAGAACACAAAAAGCATTGCAAATTTTGAAGTTCGAATGGTAAGTTTTCAAACTATATCTTTTTTCCAAATTACCTTCTATATTTTATAACTGTTAAGTTTTTTTTTTTTTTTGCATGTGTACCACTCATGATGAATTAATACTGATATATCAAAATTAGAATAAAATTAATATGTTTACAGTTCATGAATCTTTAATTAATTTTCCATTATTTTCCCTTATATATTTGTTATTCCATGATTTTTCTTTATTTTTAACAAGCAATTAGATGTTGATTTCTAGCTAAAAAATCTAATATTTAGGCAATAATTAGCAAGTGACTTTTATTTCAACTAGATACAAGAATACGTGTATTCATGTTATATCTCTGTGTTTTTTCGTATCCATCGTGCAAATGTAAATATAACTTAACTTATTAAATATGTTAAAATTTTAAACAGGAAATACAATACATATATTAAATGTGTCATGTTAATAATGTTTAAATGTATTATGTCATGTTAATTACATTATTTTCATGATCATTAAATATGTTGTATTCGTTTCATATTGTATTTTTATGTTATATCCAAAATTATCAAAACTAGTTTTTGCCTTTATAACTATTAGAATACATTGACAAGATTGTTAAAAATATATAACATCTTAAATATGATTATGATCTAAAAAAATATATGAACACAATACAAATAAACAAATTGTCAAGTTTAATAATATATGTATGGTTTTTTTAATTTTGAATTGGTTTCTATTTCTTTATTCATCAGTCTTATTTGTACTTTTAATTTCTCATCCTTACTACTCTTTTTTCAATATTTGATTTTTTTTGTTCTTGTTTTCAACTTATATACCAAAAGCTTCTTCTTAGAAAAAGCAATAAAAAGGAAACAAAGTGTTAGTAAATCATATCAAAAGCTATAAGAAAAATATTAAATGATGAAGCTTTACTTAAATATTCAAGTAACATTAATACAGGAGTTTCTACATTCATGATAGTAAGCCATGCAGCCCTCTTAACTCATGGTTCAAAGGAATTACAACTTCTAACTTTGGTGCACTGAAAGCAGCAATCTTGCACATGGGTCAACTCGAGAGATGACAGTTTTGATTCTGGAGGAGTTGTTATACATGGATGGAATGTTTCTTAAGCCTAGTTTATAGAATGTATGAAATTGTGTTGATTGGACTTTGGTGGAGAAAGACATATCTTGATGAATACAGATCAGTCAAACAAACAGATTTATTAAATATTAGGGACTTTGAATTATGATTAACTTAATTTCGTGAACCACATTAAATTTTAGTAATTCTTTTATTTCTTTTTAGATTTTCTAAGGTTTGGAGGTTTGTTTCGGCCACTAGTATTTAAATTATCCCTTTGATAACTTTGATTCTAAAAGAGTTAAAGGGCGTACTATACATCGATGGAAAGTTCCTTAAGCTTAGTTTTCAGAATGTATAAAATTATGTTGATTGGATTTCGGTAGAAAAGTTATCACTCGACCAAGACAAATTGGTCAATCAGACAGATTTGCTAAATTTTATGGATTTAGAATTATGATTACCTAATTTCATGAATCAGATTAACTTTTAGTAATTTTTTTATTTTCTTTCAGATTTTCTAAGGCTTGGAGGTTTGTTCCAGCCATTAGTATTTAACTTATCCCTTTATAATGTAATTGGCAAATTATTGAGTATGAAATGAAAGTGAATTCTCTTTTGAGACTTCTATAATCTGGTGTCTTTTCAGTGAATTTTTATATAGTAGTAGGTTATTTTAGCTTTTTATATCCTTGAATTATATATTTTAGGGTGGTGTATTTTTGTATCTTTTTGAGTAATTCTTAGTGATGAGCTTTGTCATTTTCTTTAAATCTTCCAAATTTTGGTGGTGAATTCTATATCCTTTTTGATTGGTCCTCATTATTTTTTTACCAAGTTGTCATTTCTCTTCCAATCCATTTGTCACATGTCAGTTTGGTATGAAAGTTTAAGGTTAATCATGGCTATTAGGCATCGTCTTGTACAAAACATGGTAGAAGAGACAGTCTTTTAAGTATATGAACGTGATGCTGCCATAGAGGATATAATGCAACAGATTGAGCAACTCCAATAATATTTGAGTGTTTTTGAAAGGCATGAAGTTGTAAATAATGTGCAAGGTGATAATAAAGAGGATGACAAGCCTTTTCAATGTGCTTTCCATACTTCTGATGATAGCACACCTCCATATCCGTAGGAGTTAAGGAATGGTTAAAGGAACCATAATGATCAAGTAGGTTATAACTTTTTTAATCCTAAAGTGAAAATTCCTAAGTTTGAAAAAAAAATGACATTAGATGAGTTCATTGATTGCAACATAAGACAAGATGAAAAAAAAACTAAAAAAGAAAACACTTGCTTGATAGTTTTAAGTAAAACATTTTTCTCAAACTACATAATCTGAAACAAAAAAAATCTTTCCATGAAGAATACACAAGAATTTAATAGTCTCTTGTTAAAGGTTGAATTGGTTGAACGAGAAGAATAATTCATTGCATGCTAGCTTGGAGGTCTAAAATACAAAATAGTTAATGCGGTTCAGCAATCTTACTAGTCCTTGAATGATGTTTGTAAGTTGTCGCTTAAGGTGGAGAAGTAACAAAAGAAGCTTCGTAGTAGTGGCTCAAAGTTTGGTGCATATGATGAATTCACTAAAAGAAATAACTCTAAACTAAATACAGCAGCCAAGTCCTATCCTAAAATGCAAGCCAAGAATAATGGAGTAGGAACTAGCAAATAGCAACCTAACACTTCAAATTTTATTTCTCGTAAGTGTTTAAAGTGTTAAAGGTTTAAGCATATTGCATATAAATGTCTAAATTGTAGAATTGTTACCTCGGTGGAAAAAAAGATTGAAGATGTGGAAAAAAAAGCATGTGAGGATGTCCAAGAGCAAGATGACGACAATGAGGTAACCTACACTGATCATAGTTTATCTATTATTGTTCAATGTCATCTAAATGTCACTTTTGAATGAGAAGATGAGAACTGACTAAGGAAGAATGTTTTTCACAACTACTGCACTACTCATGGAAATATGCGTATTGTGATTATTGATAGTGGTAACTTTGAGACTATAGTGTCTACTGAGATCATGAAGAAGTTAAACCTTAAAACATCTAACATTCTAATCCTTACCCACTTTATTAACTCCAAAAAGGTAATGAGATTAAAGTGAGTAAAAGCTACCTAGTACCATTTTCTATTGGAAAGAACTGTAAAGATGGAGTTGGTGCGATGTCGCTCCTATGGATGCATGTCATTTACTTATTAGGCATCCTTAGCATTGTGATATGAGAGTTTGGTATGATGTTTACAAACACATGTACTCTTTTATTAAAGATGTTGTAAAATCATTTTGGGTCCTATTAAATCTATTAATATCTTAAAACCTTCTAAAGAAGAGAGAAATGTGTCAATAACATTGTTAGCTATATTAGCTTTGAATTAATCTTGGTTTTGATATAACTAAAACTTAAGCTCAATTAGCTTGTGTTTAA
>JAQSVH010000014.1:5230468-5240798 GCA_029448705.1 Adansonia digitata
AATAATCTTATAAATCAAATTATCTTGTAATTGATAATATCTTTTAGGAGTTATCTTTTAGGAATACAAATCATAACCCCCTATGAAACTAGTATAAATAGGGATCATTCCATTATATTCGGCATCAAGAAAAAATAAATTCTCTTCTTCAATTGAGAGTCATTTCTCTCTTATAATTTCTGAGCCATAATGGGATGATGTTAGTCTTGAATTTGTTGTGGGCTTGCCTAGGACTCAATGCAACAAAGACTCTATCATGGTGGTTATGGACAGGCTTTCAAAGGTAGCTCACTTTGTTTCTTATACAAAACCATAGATGCTTCTTATGTTGCTAACTTGTATTTCAGGGAGATTATGAAACTTCATGGTGTTCCCAAGATTATAGTATTGGTTCGAGACTCAAAGTTCTTAAGTAACTTTTGGCATACCCTTTGAAGAAACCTAGTACCAGCCTTAATTTCAATTATTATCATCATCCTTAAATTGATTGGCAAACTGAAGTTACCAATAAGAGCTTGCAAAATCTTTTTAAAAGTTATGTGGGAATGAACATTAAGGAATAGGTTCTGGTTCTTGCTCAAATCGAATTTGCCTATAATCGTTCCACTAGTTAGACCATGGAACACAGCCCATTTGAAAGGGTGTATGGCAATAATCGTATCAATCCTTTGGATTTAGCTCTGCATCCACTTAACACGCAGGTCAATGGAGATGCTATAAAAGGAGTAAAGTATATTAAGAAGCTATATAAGCAAGTTAAGACAAGATCTTGAGGTAAAATAAGAAATACAAGAAAGCGGCTAATAAGCATCTCAAGCATGTTGAGTTCAATGTTGGTAATTTGGTGTGGGTTCATCTTCGTAAGGAGCGTTTCCCATAAGGAAAATATAGGATGCTTAAACTGAAAACTGTTGGTCCGTTTAAAGTGCTTCAATGCATTCGTGAGAATGCCTACTAGATAGAGCTTCTAGAAGACTATAAGGTTTCTAGCATATTCAATGTAATAGATACTTCTCCATATCATAGTGATGAAACCAGTTTACAGTTGTTCAAACAGGAAAGATTGACATAAGAGTGTCCCCATTCATGGAAGCAATGTATAGCTTTTGAAAATATATTTGTATCATATCGTATCATGTTTTTTGATTTTATATATATCATATTTCAGTAATCGTATCAAATATTGTCAAGTCTAAAACCAAGAATCAAAGATTTATTTAATCTAATAAATATCATAAAATCAAAAATCCTTTGAATTGATAAAAACAGTTGAACCAGTAAAAAAAAGGTATAAACTCAAAAAAAAATCATAAAAACTGCTTTTAAACTTATTTTTAAAGTTTTTATATGAAATTAAATCTTTTTAATCTATATTAAAAGCATGCTATTTAATTTTATTAAATAATTATTGTATTTAATATTTATTTAATAATAAAATTACTTATTTAATATTTAATTTTTTTAATATAATCAGTTGCTTAAAGAAATAACAAAAGGTTTTAGTGATTTAATATCTGATTTAACTTTTTTAATATTGGACAATATTGGAAAAGATTATCGTCATTTTTAAAGGCCCAACTCCACAAAAAGTCCATTCTCTTCTTGCAAGAATTAAACACCCGAATAAAAACCCCAACCCGATAACCCAACCCGTGAACCTACCATCAACCCGGCAGCCGGGCCTTAACCTAAAATGAGAATTTCAAAGACTTCTTTTCGTTAGATCTTTCTAGAAGCCATAGTGGTATCTGTCGGACCACTCGATCTCATGGACTCGTCCAAAACTATATAAAAATTAAGAAAATGGAACAACAAAATTGAAGGAAAAAAAGAAAAAAGAAAATCTGTTTTTGAAAAGAATTTTCCAGAATCGCTTCGGCTCCCAATCTTCCCCGTAAGGTACGTTCGTACGATCGTATCCTTCGTTTCTTTACAATTTCGTTTTGATTGATTTTGGTTTTCTCCGCCTGGAATTTGTAGATCTGCATAGTGTTTTTTCTTTAGATTCAGTGCATCGGTGGATTGTTTTTTGTAGGATGGTTTTCGCATTGAATTTTGTTTCTATTTAGATTTAGCTGTTTCTAATATTCAGTTGGAAATAGTTTTCGTATTTTAATTTCTAATTTTTCGATCCTTTTTATGTCTAAAATTAGCTTATTCTAAAGGGTTTTTTTCTTTGTACTTTTGTTGCACATGGATTCAACTTTTCTTTTATCTGAGAATGTTAACGAAGTTAACATGAGTTATTTTATGTTGATTTGAATGTGATTTTGATTTGTCATTGCAAGGAATTTTCATTTCTGATTAGTTTTATTTTAAGGATTATTCCTTTTGAGTTAGAATCTAATTGTAAAAGTTCTTTTAGATTTGTTTCTAATTCTATGATGCATGTGTGCGGCACTACTTAAAAAAAAAAAAAAAACACTAGAATGCTTGATTAAGTTTAAATGTATTTGTGTCTCTGCATGCACCTGGTAAGCATATGCCTCCCGACTGTTATGTGATTTGTGTTCAAATGTGAATGATCAACTCAAAATGAGCCTTTGAATGGGAACAAAGGGATAAATATTGATAGAATCTTGTTATGGTCGGTAGTGTATTTATTAAAGAGTAATGATCTAATGAGCTCAAGTCCATGGAAGTTGCCTTGGAGGCTTGAGCCGCAATTTCTTGCTCATAATTAAGGAGGATATCTTTATATCACCATGATTGATATCGATTTGGTGATTTGTTACATGTTAAATGTGTGATTATGGTGATGCCATGTCTGGATTTCTAGAATTGTGGATATGTCTTTTTTTCCTTTTTTCCTTCCTTTCAAGCTTTAATATTTATAGATAATCGCATTGCTTTTTGTTTTGGTTAGGTGCAGATAGATTTATTTTATAAAATAAATTGGTGTAGTAGCTGCTGAAGATGAGTGTGGTTGGGTTTGATTTTGGCAACGAGAGCTGCATTGTTGCTGTCGCAAGGCAGAGAGGGATTGATGTCGTGCTTAACGATGAATCAAAGCGTGAAACTCCGGCTATGGTATGCTTTGGGGAGAAGCAGAGATTCATTGGTACTGCAGGGGCAGCATCTTCTATGATGAACCCTAAAAATTCGATTTCTCAGATAAAACGATTAATTGGCCGTCAGTTCTTGGATCCTGAGTTGCAAAGGGATCTCAAGTCATTACCCTACAATGTCACTGAGGGTCCTGATGGATATCCTTTGATTCAAGCTCGTTATTTAGGTGAAATGAGAACTTTTACTCCAACCCAAGTCTTGGGGATGGTCTTGTCGAATCTGAAAAGCATAGCCGAGCAGAATCTGAATGCAGCAGTGGTTGATTGTTGCATTGGTATTCCTGTATATTTCACCGATCTTCAAAGAAGGGCAGTTTTAGATGCAACCAAAATTGCAGGCTTGCACCCTCTTCGCTTGATTCATGAAACTACAGCAACAGCATTGGCTTATGGTATCTATAAGACCGATTTACCTGAAAATGACCAATTAAATGTTGCCTTTGTTGATATTGGGCATGCTAGCATGCAAGTTTGTATTGCTGGCTTCAAGAAGGGGCAACTTAAGGTATTGGCTCATTCATTTGACCGTACTTTGGGTGGTAGAGATTTTGACGAAGTTCTATTGCAGCATTTTGCTGCAAAATTTAAAGAGGAATACAAGATTGATGTCTTCCGGAATGCAAGGGCTTGTATGAGGCTTAGAGCTGCTTGTGAGAAGCTAAAGAAGGTACTTAGTGCAAATCCTGAGGCACCGTTGAATATTGAGTGCTTAATGGATGAGAAGGATGTTAAGGGTTTCATAAAGAGAGAGGAGTTTGAGCAGATCAGTGCTCCAATTTTGCAACGTGTGAAGAGGCCATTAGAGAAGGCACTTGCTGATGCTGGGCTTGCAATTGAGGATGTTCACATGGTTGAGGTCGTTGGTTCAGCGTCTCGTGTTCCTGCTGTGTTAAAAATCCTCACAGAGTTCTTTGGTAAAGAGCCTAGGCGCACAATGAATGCTAGTGAATGTGTTGCGAGGGGTTGTGCTTTGCAATGTGCAATTCTCAGTCCCACATTTAAAGTTCGGGATTTTCAGGTAACTTTTTTACCAGTTATTATTTATTATCATTATTTGCTGTTTTTGTTGAGTCTTATCTCAGCTGTGTAGTTATCATTCATTACTTGGAGGCTTTCTTATATTACCGAAGTAGTTGGTTTTTAGGGAAATACGCAATATGATTTTCTTTATTGTCTAGAAGATGGGAATGACACAAGCATTCCTTCCTTGGACCTCTTCCATGCTTTACTTTCTTCATTGTTGATGCTGCATGCCCTACTGTCGTTTTTGTTTATTCTTGCTGTATCCCAAACGAAGCTCACCACTCGACTTGTATGGCTGGAAGGTCAATGAGAGCTTTCCTTTCCCAATTTCACTATCATGGAAAGGATCTGTTCCAGATGCTCAGAATGGAGAAGCAGAACAACAACAACTGGTTTTTCCAAAGGGAAATCCAATCCCCAGTGTCAAGGCTGTGACATTCCACAAAACAAGTACTTTCAGTGTTGATGTTCTATATTCCGATGTAAGTGATTTGCAGGTCCCAGCAAAGATCAGTACGTACACGGTAATTTATCCACAAACCTTAATCAAACTCAATTTATATATGTATATATATAAAATATATTGGAGTTTCTTACTTTTGCTTAAGAATCACTTGTTCTATTACAAAATTTTCTTTCTCAACCTTCTGATTTGTGAAACAATTCATGGCTTTTGTTGAATGGCAGATTGGTCCGTTTCCAACGATAAGGAGTGAACGACCAAAATTGAAGGTCAAAGTTCGTCTGAATTTGCATGGAATTGTGTCCCTTGAGTCAGCAACAGTAAGTATCCGTGAATTAAATTTTTAAAATTTAATTATAGCTGATATTTTTTTGGGGGGTGGCTCTTTCCTGACTATTTCATGTTTTTTTAGCTTTTGGAAGAGGAAGAAGTTGAAGTTCCAGTTTCAAAAGAGCTGGCAAAAGAAGATGCTAAGATGGAGACTGACGAAGCACCTAGTGATACCATTGCTCCGAGTGCCAATGAGACTGATGTTAATATGCAAGATGTCAAGGGTACAGCTGATGCAGCTGGGGTTGAAAATGGTGTTCCTCAGTCTGCAGACAAGCCTGTGCAAATGGAGACCGATACCAAAGTAAGTGAATTTTATCTGCATTCTATATACAGGAATTGCCAGAATTGGTGGTGTAGCGTTAAGGCAGCGCTTACTTCTGTTCACCAAGTTTTTAGTTGCTTGTTTCTTATATTGAACAAGTTTGGAGCTTTTTTTTTTAAAAGGTTTTCTGTACGTGTTTGGTTGGTTGTTTACATTTTAAGTTTTACCTGTCACGTAGGTTGAACCTCCCAAGAAGAAGGTGAAGAAAACAAATGTACCAGTGGCGGAGTTGGTGTACGGTGCAATGTCACCTGCAGATGTTCAAAAAGCAGTTGAGAAGGAGTTTGAAATGGCTTTGCAAGATAGGGTTATGGAAGAAACAAAGGATAAAAAGAATGCTGTTGAGGCCTATGTGTATGACATGAGGAATAAGGTAAAATGTTTACTAATTTGCTATTTTGTTTCTTGGCTGTTACGATTTTAAAACTGACTATATTTTGTGTCTTCAGCTTAGTGATAAATTCCATGATTTTGTCACTGCTTCGGATAAGGAAGAGTTTATTGCTAAGCTTCAGGAAACCGAGGATTGGCTATATGATGAAGGGGAGGATGAGACAAAGGGTGTTTATATTGCCAAGCTTGAAGAGCTGAAGAAGGTAACTCTTGTTCTTCTTGTGATTCCAGAGGTTGACTATAATAATTGTGTATCCAACAGATGTCTTAATTTTGCAGCAAGGTGATCCTATTGAAGAACGTTACAAAGAGTATGCTGAGAGGGGAACTATCATTGATCAGCTTGCTTACTGTGTTAACAGTTACAGAGAGGCAGCCATGTCAAATGATCCCAAATTTGATCACATCGAACTTGCTGAAAAGCAAAAGGTAATGGCTCTCTCTCTCTCTCTCTCTCGCCCTCTCTATTCCTTTTGTCAATGAGATCTAATCTTTTTGGCATTGTAGGTCTTAAATGAGTGTGTGGAAGCTGAGGCCTGGCTAAGAGAGAAAAAACAGCAGCAGAATCAACTTCCTAAGTATGCTACTCCTGTTCTTTTGTCAGCTGATGTGAGAAAGAAAGCTGAAGCACTAGACAGGTGCCACTATTTCACATGCTTTAAGATTTTGTATCCATCGTGTAGATTCTTGTTTTGTTTGTAGATTTCTGTAGCCGGAGCAAAGTAATGTTCTACTTTTTTTTTGTTCTCTTTACCTTTCTTATATATCTATATATAGTTGTTGATATCATATATATGATGACACTTGGTGCTGAGATTTGAATTTTGCCTTAAACAGGTTTTGCAGGCCAATAATGATGAAACCTAAACCAGCCAAACCAGCGACGCCAGAAACACCAGCTACCCCACCTCCTCAAGGAAGTGAGACTCAGCCACAGGGTGCTGATGCCAATGCCAATGCCAATCCGAATGCAAGCCCTAACCGCAATGCTGACCCCAGTGAAAATGTGGCTGAAGGCACCAGCGAGGAACCTCCAGTATCTGCAGAACCCATGGAAACCGACAAATCGGAGACTACACCAAGCACTGCATAAAATTAATAGCCTGGTGAGTCTTGCCAAACTTTTGGTTCTTATGTATAAGCACTATTTTCAAAAGAGGCTGAGACCAACTCTTTGGTAGGCTGTGTTGTTGAGGTAAAATTGTTTTCAATTTGTAAAGCCTTCACTTCGTAATGTCTGCCGATATTTGTTGATTACTAAGAGTGGGTCTTTAGAAAGGTGTTTTTTTTTTTCTTTTTTTAATTAAGAGAGACTGCCACTATTGGGCATTTTTCTGTTAATGGGAGGCTTAAATTTACTCTTTAAAAGGATTTGAAGTGTTCAATCCTTTTTTTTTTAATGTCTGGTAGGATTTGCCTTGGGGTCTTACTAATCACTTCAATTCTGGGTATTTTTGTTGATGTGATTTCCTCTTGTTTCAATTAAAAACGTTTTTTTTTTTTTTTTCAGTATGCAGTTTTGATTATCACGACTGATTAGTAATTTACGTCTGAAGTGTTTTTCATATAGTACAAAGTTACATGTGACGCTTGTTCGGATAAACTATATCTAGACACAGTTAACTTGAAACATTTAATACATAATTATATTCATGTTTAAATTTTTTATTTATTTAATAATTTATATTGTGATTATTGGTATATGACTAAGATTAAAAAGAAAAAATATATGATATACATTAGGGGCTTTGTACTTGTGTATGTAAAATCTTAAATCAATCAAATATTTTTTCTAATCGAGTCATAATGGTTTTTTTACCATATATTTAACAATTAATTTGTTTATATCAAATAAAGAGATATTTTTGAAAGACAAAATGCAATGATAAAATAAATAGTATAAAAATTGTGAAAGTGGAAAATTTAATTTTAAACCAGTGAAGTTGGATTTTCATATATGAATGGTAAATTTTCTTCTTCAATGTAGCAATCATTTAATTAGCAAGTAAATGTTAAAAAATTCACTGATATTATATCAAAAACGGACACACAAATTATCGAATCTTACCAAAAGGCAATGCCAAAACCAAGTCGTAATTGTTGTAAAATAAAGGTAATTCTGTAAGTTAGTTGAAGAATAATAGAGAGTTGGTACGCTCAAATTTTGTCAAAAATAAATTTAGCCATAACAACTGCATCGTTAAAAAAAAAAACGCTTTATTTGACGCGGATCTATGAAAAATTTATCAATCAGATCTGTCATGCCCAAAATCTCAGCCGTTGGCAGAAAAGATAACGTGTATGTATTGTTTTCATCATATTTAGTAAATATAATATTTAATTAAAAATATTCAAGCCAAACGGGTAAAAAAAAAAAGGGCACTTGCAGAAGATTTGTAAGAAATCATTACTCTTTTCTAATGAGGTTCATTTTTTGGACCCAATAACATGATGGAGTTCGCCATGATTTATTGTTTGTAAAGTTGATAACTTTGGACGAATTAATAGGAAAAAAATTAAAATATAATGTAAAAAATTCATATAAATTATATAAATATAAAATATATTAAAATTTATATAATATAATTTATCAATATATTAAAATTTAATTTATATAAATATATAATATGTAAATATAATTATAATATATAAAAATACATGAAATAATTTTGTCGATTTAAAATATATGCATAAATTTCGTCTAACTCCAACCTTATTTGTAAAAATATTATTCAAATTCATATAAAATTTACTCAAATTTATATATATATAGATTTATTTTTAAAAAAATTATATTAATAATAATAAAATAAGTTGAGCCAAATTTGGCTGAACAAAAATTTCAATCGGACGTTATTGGTGGGTAAGTTTTGAATGCACCACTCTGCTTTTGACCTTTCTGTACTATTGAAAGTAAAACAATACATATTCTTCTGTCAAAAGCTTTTATCGTTGTAGAATGGGAATTTTTTACTGTCTTTTCTTTTTTTACTTCAATGGATCATTATATTTATATATATATATATATATATTGCTAAATCTTTCATTGGCCGTTTACATTTTCATCATTGAAAAATAATAAAAAAGATTAACCCAATAAAAGGAAGAAAATAGTTGGTTTCAATTCTTTTAAACAACATAATTTGATATTTAATTTTTTTATATAATTTCACATGCATTTATCATCACTTAGAATGTCAAATTTTAATTTTTTTTATTTTTTGAGTTTAGAGATATATAAAAAAATTTTATGATGTAATGAGAAATTTTAAACTGAGTAAAAAAATTATAAATAAAAAAATTACACAATAAAAATTAAGAATTTATACATAATGAATTTGCATCATAAAAGTTGTTTGTTTTATATTAATAAAAATTAAGTACTAATGTAATTATATTGTTTGATTAATTGTAAATGTTGAATTTCAAAAATTAACTATTTCACAATTTTATTTTTATTTACATAATATTCAAGAAAGACGTACAAGTCTAATAAGGCTATTACGAAATATTTACTAATGGGTGGGGCAAGCTCGTCTATTCAGATTCATGGTTTATATTGGATAGTTTTTGATAAAATAAAAAGTATGATTTAAATATATTGATTTTAACAAAAAAATTAATAATTTAATTCAAATATAAATTATTTAATGATAAAATTAACCAAGCATGTTCCCTAATAAAAAAAAACTCTTTATCTATTTATTTCTTTCCATACTATTTTTGTAAATTTTTATTAAATAACATTTAATATATTTTTTAAAAAATTAAACTATTGAATTTTTAAAATTCTTAATGCTTTAACATATATTCCTATAGGGCTAAAATCAAAATGTTTAGTTGAAAAGAAGTAAGTTATGGTTGAAAATTGAAACTACTATGCAACCAATCAAGGCTTAAGTTTAGATTTTGCTAAAAATTGTAAATATTTATTTTTTTTAGAAAAACTGTTAGATATTATCCGATTGTTTGATGATTGAATTTTTTTTTTTTAAAAAAAAATTTTTTAGTAAAATAAAATTATGAGAGATTTGAATTTTTAATCTTCACTCTGTTAAACTCAAAGTGTTTGGTGATTTTTAAGAGAAAAAAAAAGAAAAAAAAACTGTTCGATTATTTAGCAGAGTTATTCATTTGATCTAATCCATACGAATCAGACTTTACATGAGATTTTTTAGAATCTAAATAGGTTTAACTTAACTCAAAGTACTATTTAATAAAAATAATATTTTTATTTAAATTTAATTATAAAAATATAAATATATTTTAATAACATAATTAATATTAAAATGGGCTTCTAATACAATTCAAGCTTGAAAAAAAAAAAAAATTTAAAGTGTCAAGCTGTAACCTGGCTTGGCTCATTAACATATCGACTCTTCACATTTATAATTTTATTATTTGCTATTTAAAGATATTTTTATCATAAAATTTACCCAGAAAAATGATAATAAAAATCCCAAAATGAGTATAAATGGAAATTTAAAAGTTGATATGAGGACAGTTAAAAGCGAAAACATTGGGCAAATTCTGTGTCAAAAAATCCAAAATTCAGTAGCTTTTTTGGTTCACTATATCAGAAAATTAGAGATTTTTTAATTGACAAAAATCGATAAAATTCAAAAAAATTTGTAAAAATCCAAATTTATAAAAATATTATTATATTTGATCAGATTCAAATTTTCATTAATATTAATTATATTTAATATTTATTTAATATTAAAATTA
>JAQSVH010000014.1:5285054-5307317 GCA_029448705.1 Adansonia digitata
AATTTGATTGGAACTATTATTAATTAATAAAAAATAATTTTATTTATTTTTGATTACGATAATTTTTAAATATTAATATAAAATATTTTATTAATATTTTAATATATTTTACGCAACGAATTAAGCTTTCTAGATCAAGAAGTAGGGCTTGAAGTAAACAATTTTTGTTTTTTACTATTTGCAACAAAATAACATTTACATATCACCAAATTCAACAATTTTATTAATTATCAAAATTAAAAATTTATTTTATATATATATATATACACACACACACACATACTATCAGGGGCGAAAGGAAGGCGGGTAGGGACTTGGCACCCTTCAATTTTTAACGCTTTTAAAATATAAATCAATACTTAAAAATAAGGATGAAAATGCCCCTCATTTTTAGAATTTACTTGATATAATAAATTTGATAATACATTTAGTTTAAACTTCATTTCATTAATTATTATTAACTTAATTTTTTAATTTATTTTTCTATCAATCAATTCATTCACATTAATTATTGTATTTAATATTTTTCATTCTATGTTGGAAAATAAAAACAAATTAAGAAAGTTTTAACTATTACAATATCTAAACGAATTGTGCATTTAACCCTTTTTTTTCTATGTATATGTAATTTTATGGTTCTCTTTCAATATGACATAAATTTATATGTATTTAAATTAGACAATAGACTTTTTTTACATTAAAACATTATTTATTAATTTTTATATGTAACAGAAAATTTGAAAAATTATTTTATTATAAGAAAATAATATATCGGGGTCAGATTAAGCTTAATCACAAAAAATTTTACTTGTTTAAAAACCAACTCAATTTGAGTAGATAGATAAGCCGATCTTTAGGTTTATTTCATATATAAAATTTTATTTTATTTTCAAACTTCATACATATAACTAGACCTCCGTATCAGTATTTTTGACTTCCCTTTATATACTATTATCGTGGCTGAGTTTAGTGTCACTCCATCTCCATTAAAAAAATTTCATAAAATCAAATTAATATTATAATTATAAAATTAATTATAGATATTTTGATTTTTTTTAATTTTAAAAAATAATTTCCTATTAAATAATTACTCACTTTTTTAATATCTTTAAACTTAAAAAATTAATCACTATAAATTACAATAATTTTCTTTTAAAAACACATGGATTGGTTTTTCTTTTTGAAACATACTTTTTTATCTATAAAATAAGTGTGATAAATTTTAATATAAAATAATTAATAACTTAATATAATATATAATAATTATGATTACTTCACCAAAATATAGAAATTCTGTTAAGATATTGAGTTGGATATTTTGTTTTCAACTCCTATTTCTTTTGTAGAAGATGATGAGAAAAATACTCTAAAAAATCGTTAGCACTTACACTTATTAATTTTGATCCGAATTCAAAAATTTTGATCTGTTGATTTGAATATAAATTCGATCAAATTTAATTTAATCTAAAAAAATCAATAACTTAAAATGACTACTCTAAAATTAATTAGCTCAAACTCAAGATGAATCAAATAATTAATTCAAAATAATTAAACCTAATAAACTTTAATAATAAATTTAATTAATCTAAAACTATTATATTCAATTTACCCAACAAAGAAATGAGCTGAGACCAAAAATATCCGACCCGAAGGAGGAGTCTATTGGCACCTCGATTTCATATGCAACGCGTGGCAAAACCCCATTCGTTCCCATTCATGAAACTTCTTTTAAGATTCACCAAAGATCTCACGTCTGTATCATGGTATCAGAATCCAACTCAGAACACCTTGCAAGGTCCCCCACGTAACAACTTAGACCTTTTGAATTTCCCAAAATACCCCAATCGATTCAAATTAATCACCGAAAAACCTGAGTCTGTTTTTTTTAAAAAAAAAAAATAAATCATAAGAAAACGAAGCCTTCTCTCAGTTCAATTTCACCGTAAAATCCCCAAAACAAATCTTTATGAAAATATAGGGTTTTCATAAATAACGCTATCCCCTAGATCCTGTCCAATAACATTAATGACTATCCCAAAGTTCCTTTGATTTCAGGGTCCTTAGGGCTTTGATTCTCTTGAAATTATAGGCGATTGGCTTTGAAATTTGCCTTTGGCTTTCGTACAAAGTTTGCTCTCCTTTTTTTGGATAATTTTTTTTTAAAGTTTTAGAGTATTGGTGTTTGGCTCGCGAGAAAGTGATGGCTACGACCGGAGAAGAAGAGGTGGAGTACGAGAGTGATCCAGAGGAGGTGAAGCGTTCGCTGGCGATACGGAGGAGAGAGGCGGCGAGTGACGATGAGGAAGGCAAAAGTGAAGAGGATAATAATGCTGAACCGAGGATGGATAAGAGGATTGTGATTCATTCTGATGAATCAGATGGCCAGGGCGGTGCTGCAGATTATGATGATGACGAAGAAGACGAAGAAGTTTATGATGAAGAAGAGGAAGAGGAGGAAGAAATTGATGAAGAGGAGATAGAGGAAGTAGGGAAAGCAGAGTTGCAAGGGAGTGTGGAGAGAACCGTAGAAGATATGAAGGAAGCGATTGTGGTTGATGGGATTAGGAATATGAATATGGGTGAAGAAGTGCAGAGTAATAATAACCATGTCGGAGAGGAAGATGAAGAGGAAAAGAAGGAGAATGAGCCATTTGCTGTGCCAACTGCTGGGGCATTCTATATGCATGATGATAGATTTCGAGATAATGTTGGCGGTCGTCATAGGTATTCAGTTTTATTTTTTGTTTTTCTTTGCTCTTCTGGTGTAAAGAGCTATGTTAATTCGTAATTTGTTTATTTGAGTAATTAATTAACAATTTATAGAAAAGTATATGGTGTATTTATGCCTCTTTTAGTTTTTCTTTTGTATAATGATTGAACTTGGAATGCTTGCTTGCCCTCCCATGTACTTTCTTATGCAGACAATAGAAATTAATAGCGATTAAATTTTTTTATACTTTTAAGCAATGTTACATTTAAACAGAAAATGTGTTTAATTTTAGATTTGGCACTTACGATCTTCATGCTCGGCATGCAGCTGTTTTACGTCTTCTCATCTTGAATCTTGAATCGGTCCATGATTAGTAGGGTTTAAGGAAATGTATGGATGTAATGTGCATGAGAGCTTAGCTTACTTGCTCTTCTAGACAGTTATGACTGCTAATAAAATGTAAGTGCATAATTTTTAACAGTTGGGATGAGGAGTGAGGACTTGAAATGTCATATTCTACTCTAGCATAATGTTACACAAGTAGACCTACGTACCAGCTGTCTCGTACTTTATTTAGATGTTTTTCTTCTTTTTCTTCTGGTTATCTTTGTTATTTCATTTAAGAGCTTAAAGCTACCTGTTTTAATCCAGTCTTGGGCTAGTTGATTAGGACCTTTGTTGTAAAGCAAAGAGTGGACCAATATAAGACCAAATATGACCTGCTTTGGTAAAAAACTATGCCTAGATTGGGACCTTGGTATTTGTCTATTTGACGACATTGTAAATGCTTATTACTACTCTTCTTTGACTTTGTCTGTGTAGGGAAAAGTAACTTTTACCTCTGAACATACTTTTCATCTATGCTTCAATACTACAGCTATATGAATTTTTAACAACAATAGGCTTTTGTTGGTCCAAATCTTTATTTATATCCATATTTTCTAATTCATTATCATTAATATACGTGTGTGTTCATAGAGACGAACTGTAACTGTGTTCATATTTTGTAAAGATTAGGTGTGTAATCCAATTGTTGACCTTATTAAAGGGCAGGTGAACTGATAACCTGATTTTTGGTATATGCTATATTGAGATACACAATGGGAGGTCGCGCTTTCCCATATCATAAATTTCAACCCACATCTTCCAGGGTTTGAGCTTGAGACCTCCTAGATGAAGGCTTCAGCTCTAACTGCTGCGGTGTCCCTTTCGGAACAAACGAATAACTTGATGAGCCGTTGCTATGATTGCATAATTTCTACTCCAGACTTAACCTTTTTACGTATTCAATTCTCATTATTTACTTATTTATTTTTTACACCAGTTATTATAAATGTTTTTAAGCTGTGTATCAATATGATTTGTCCACTTTAGGCGAACACATGGTGGAAGGAGCTTGTGGGAATCCAAAGATGATAGGAAATGGGGACATGACAAGTTTGAGGAGATGACTCTGCTAGAAAAGCATTATGAAGAGGTAAGGGTTTGTACATATTCAACTTGTATGATTCGTAATTCTTTTCCTTCTTAATCTCATTTTGACCTGTTTCTGTTTCTCTACTGATATGTTTTTTCTTCCATATTCAGGGAAGAAGATATTCTAGAGGTAGATATCGAGCTCCGAGTAAGAATCAGGGTCCAAATCATGGTTATCCTAGGGGAAGTAGGTCCAAATCATTTGGTAAAAACAACAATCACAACCAGACTCCTAAGGTTGTGAGAGGGAGAGGACCTAGGAGGTATGAACCTACTATGAAAAACAGCAGTCAGGAACCTCCAACCCAAAACAAACAGTGAGTATTAACATGCATTTGGTTTCTTCAATTTTCTTTCTCTTCCTACCACAAGCATGACATTGGATGAATTAAATAATTCAGGTCTGGAAAGCCTCTTGAGAAATCTTCACCGGCCAATTCAAGTGGAGCTTTCTCACGTGCAACAAATGCAGACAGTGCTATGGTTCCTACTACGAAACATATTTTTGCATCAAGCTTGAGTTCTGCTTCCCCACCATTTTATCCATCTGGGTCTTCCAACAAAGACATTACTCAGAAGGACGTGCAAGCTGGAGGCATGAGCTTGAATCTTTGCCCTCCTGTTGCAGATGAGAAATTTTCTGTCTCACATTCCAATTCGTTACGAGGGAAGAATGCACTGGATTCTCTCAACATGGCAAAGCTTTATATGGATGATTCCAGTGCACCAGCATATGTGAAGACTTTGAACAATGTGCAAATGCCACGTTCTGAATCTTCATTGGGTAATACTAGTCAACTCTCTGAGTCCTGGGTACAGGGTAGAGGCATAGCCAACCCAGGACAGAAGGCTTATCAGCCAGCTCCACACAAAAACCAAGTCAACAGAGTTTTTCCACACAAGCAGGTCACTGCTGTTCAGAGAAATCCTGTTCAGGGTGGGGCTCAGTCTTCTGTACAAGCAGCTTCTCAGCAGTTGGGCCAGCATCCTAGTATTGGGTCTGAAGCTTCCTCTCCGCTAAAAACAGCGATGTCAGTCAATTCATATGAAACTGGAGAGGTTGAATCTTCAGAAACTAGTAAATCCAAGGATGCATTGGTGAGCAAGGAAAAAAGCAGTGTTCTAGGTGCTGGAAGGGGCCCTTTGATCTATGGTGGAGCTCAGATTATGAGGGCTACAGGGAATATGGCTGTCAACCGTGGCGATCAAAACTTTCCTGCTTTTTTGCCAGGTAAAGCTTTTTATGCTTTTGATTCTTTAATTTATCCAGATAATGTAATCTAATGTAAAAGGTTAACTATAAAATGGGGAATGTCTTACTGGGAACGGTGCATATCAAATCGTGGGCCACACGTTTTGAATTTTTTTAATGAATTAAATTAAATATTAGATATAATTTTCATCTGAATATCTTCAATGGCCTTTTGGCTAAGATCAGATAGAGTTTTAACTCCTGGAATGTGGTTTTGATTAGGATTATACTTTTTATGGGTTGGCTTAAGGTTGGAGTTTCTTTGAGTTTATTTGTCTTTGCAATTTATACTATGGGTTGTTGGAATGGTTTTTATCTACTGAGTCGTTTAGATTTGGTTCTATAATTCTATATTTTCTGTTTGACAGTTCTATGCTTGTATTAAACTTTTTTATAAGCTCAATTTCTTAATGTTTTTTCCTGAATGATTGGCATGCAGTTATGCAATTTGGGGGTCAGCACCCTGGTGGCCTTAGTGTTCCTGCTGTTGGCATGGCATTTCCTGGATATGTTGCCCAGCCGCAACTCGGTTTGGGGAATTCAGAAATGACGTGGTATAGTAATTCTTTCCTTGTAGGAAAAAATATTTTTTTTTCTGCGGATTACATCTGGTTTCCCTTTAGAAATGGTGTCTTGGTCAGTGCAGTAACTGGCCAGGATTTTCTTATGGAGGAAGTTACCTCTCCATAATGAAACATAACTTATGTGTTATGAGTTATGAGTCAGCTTTTAAGACTCCTCATGTTTTCCAGATAAGCTTTTTGTGGCTAATTTCCAATTTGTTACAGATTTCGAGTAGTGAAGAGTTAGGTAGGAATCCCTTTGAGTGGTTATTTTCATTCGACTATCAATGAAGCACTAATCTTCTCTTTTGACTGGTTATTTTCATTTTTGTTAATCTGATGTATTTATCTATTTAATCTGAAATCATTAATGATATTCATGTTCATGTTCAGGCTACCAGTACTGACGGGTGCTGCTGGGGCTTTAGGCGCAACATTTTGTCCACCTTATATCCCTGTTGATGGGGCTAATCATGCTTGTCCATCAGGACAGACATCTTCAACAGGATCCTCAAAGTTAGTAGCATGGATTTGGTTCCTCAGCCTGCTTGCTTTAAATGTCCTTGATTGTTATTGTTTTCCTTATGCTTGCCAGTGGTGGGATATAAACTGTCCTCGTTAGTCTTAAAAACTGGAAGCAGTCAACGTTTGCCTTTTTGCCATCATTGTTGAAGGTTAACATTTGGTTGGAATGTAGTTGTACCCCCTTTAATCAGGATTAATACATCATTTAATTTAGTTGAATGTGGTTTAGTTATATGCATGGTTTCTATTTGTTCAATCTCAGCTGAATCTTTGTCTTTATAGAAACCCAATCAATATATTTGGTATGAAATGCCAGGTCTTTGACAGTATCATCAGTTATTCAGTTTAGATCGAGCTATTGGCTTTTTACATATATTAACTTAGAACAGAAAAATAATTGTTGAAAGATGTTTTAGAAGAGTCTATTGGTTGGACGGTTATGTAATTTTTTCTTTGTACAGGCCCACTTATATCTCCCTTCATATTGTAAGTTTTTGTATTTTAGATTGTTTGATGATCAAAGTCTTGCACCTTTAAAGTTAGATGTTTTATAATTGACCATAAGTGCAATGTCTTTTACGCTTTTTCTTTTCTACATATTTAGGTGCATGTGTGAGAGAGAGAGATAGAGAAACCAAAAAACTAATTAAATCTAAGATGACAACAAATCGTTATTATTGTTGCTCGCTGTTTGTTTTAATAATATTTAATCACCTTTCTTTTGCAGTAAAGAAAATACTTCAAACAATCCAAATAATGAATGGAAGCCTTCCCAAAGACCTGGTAAGCAATGATCTTGCCTGATCTGAAATTTGTGAGACTTTGAACATAGCACTTTCGCCTTTCTTATGTTTTATTAGTATTGTCTCCTATGTAGAGCTAGTGACTGATGAATTTGCAGAACGACAGAATAACCCAAATAAGCAGCCTCGCAGGCAAGTTGATATTCTTAAGTGTTTCCGTGGATGGGTGGAAAACATTTTTCGGTGTATCTATAATTTTTTATACGTAAGTGTCTTGATTTGTTTTATCCTTCATTTTCATGCAGATATTCAGAGATGAGCTTTAGCAAGTGATTAACTTATGATGGAGCCTGTCCCAATAAACTGATAAAGGTAATAATTTTGCAATATAAGTTTTTTTTTTTTTTCCCGATGTTTTGGCATTTCTTATTTGTGAATTTACTTGGTAGCGCAGGCCTTTCTTTCAGGCCCTTTGTGATCTCCAGCTTTTGACCTGGATCACTTTGGGCTGCAATTTGTTCCAGGATATTATAGGTAACATCATGCTTCATCCCTAGCTAAGGCTGCTTAATCTGTTTGGAATTTAAAATTTCCTTTTTCTACAAGAAAGTTGCAAGTTCTGCAGCAATTATTTCGTGTTTCTGTATCTGCGCTCCTTCTCTCTCCTCCCCCCAATGAGAGATTGGAAATTTCTTATGGAACTCTATTGGCACATTTGAAATGGTTAAGGTCTTTTTAACTAGTGGCAGTGGCATTGATTTAACCTGGCTTTTGGTAGTTTCGTTTTTTTTTTCTTTCCCTCGACATTTGTCCTTAAATGACTTCAAAATCGGTGCATTATCTGCAGTACCTACTTTTATTTCTTCCATTAATCGGAGGTGTTCTAATTCATTCATTCATTCATTCAAATCTAAATCTCTCTCTCTATCTATCTGTTTACTTTTAATTTTGTTCTGGCAGAGTTACATAAATGACCAACACCTGCTCATGCTACGTTTGAGTTCTAAGAATATTGCTGTGGCTTGACGGGTGGCATTCCCTCGTTTAAATGTACGGTCTGAGAAACTAATCTTCGTTTCTCTCAGTTATGCTGCAAAAATTCCTAATACCACTATTATTACTCCTTACAGGTTTTACTTGTGGCTTGATTTTCTAATGAAAGCTTGTGAGAAATTGATTCTGAAGCTTCTCCAGAAAAGTATGAACAATAATATTGTTGTGAAGCAGCAGCAGCCGTTTGCTTTAGTTATTATTTTTGCATATATGCTGTTTCTTATTTTTCTCTTTGGTGATGAGTTAAGCCTGGTTTTAAGAGTACATTTATTCATGGTTTGAGAATTATTACTAATATTATTATTTATTTTAAGGCTGGCTGGCTAGTTTTTGAGATATTGCAATAGAGATTCTGCTATTGTCGAGTGGATTTTTTAAGCTTTATTAATCAGTTGCATTTGTTGATAATAGCAAGTGATTATGAAGCTTTCTTCCGCTCAAAAAGCCCTTGCTTGCTTCATATTGAATTATACATTTTTAATAACGTGTAGACCTATCCGTTGGTTGAGGCAGGCTTAGTTTTTTGTTTAATAAAAATCTGGCTTGGCAAATTTTTTAAAATATTTATATTTTAACATTTTTATCTCATGCATATTTAAATATAAGTATGATTAAAGACATGATTTTTTAATAATTTTTTAAATGCATGAAAATAATTAAAAAAATAAAAATAATTGTATTGGGTACGAACTAGAATTTGAGTAATATAAAAATTACCATAAAAGAAAAAAAATTCAAACAGAGCCAAACCTCTCGATTTAGTGATTAAGAATGTCCAATAAAGTAACTTACAAATTTGAATTTGATTTCAAACGTTGCTTCTCTCATCTCCAATTATCCAAAAAAAAAGAAAAAACAAAAATACATAATGCAGTTGTGAGCGACACAAACGTGAAGCTTACGGTTCTTAATGATCATAATAAAATTCAAAGGGAATAAGATTTATCGACAACAGGAATCCCTATTACTTTCACAAGTAATGAGAACAACCATAAAGCGAAAGAAAGAGAACCGACGAGTTAATGGTGAGGTAATCAAAGGATGCTGCACCCACTACAAAAAATCCAGATTCGTGCTCCCTCCGTAAGCACCAAAATTACGCCCATCTCAAGACCTGGCAGCCAACTCAACCAGATCTTTGTACTCATCGCTTACGAAAGACTTCACTTTCAGAGTAGGATTTTCACCATCTGCCTTAGCCGGAGACTCGTACTTTATCCCGATTACAGTTGACAAACCTGTATGTAAAAAAAAAATGGTTTTTAAGCAAATTCAACCACTTAAAGACAGTCTCATGTAGATCAAGCTTAAAATGTAAGCACGTTTGTTTGACATTTCAAAAACAAACATGCGGGGTCGGCATAATGTTGAACTAGATCTAAGGGGACGGTTGTCAGATAGAGATCTCAGGTTTGATCCTTAATGCTCTCTAGCTATGTTACTCGGACTAAGTTGTAAGTATCAAATATGAATATGTTCAATTTTTCAAAGTTTTTCCAAGTAGTTAAAAGGTCCTTAAAAGGTATCCACAATCCTATGTTCAAAAATGCAATTCGACACGAGTGTCGGACATAGATACTTCAATAAAAATGAACAGTCGAAGCATCATTGCTCTGTAGTTGTACCCAAATACTAATAGAGGAAAAAAAGGGGCTAAGATGGTCACCTACACGGACACGATGTATTTGGTTTTGAAAATCTTCAAGGCAGCACAAAACATTAACGCAGGAGGAATTTAGGGACTAAAAAAATCTATTCCAAACTTTGCTCAGTATTATTGCAATGAAATCTCAAACTAAACATATATAAGATGTGGTAAATTTTGTTAATAACTAGAAGACTAAATGATTCATGATGAAATGACCAAAACTCAGACTGCCTGAAGTCGTATAACAACCTTCTATCCCCATACCTTTCAAAAAATGCTGGTTCCAGACTTAGGGTACATATAATTCAGGCACGCAGAAACAAGTCCAGATAGTTGAGTAAAAACAACGGTAGAAATGAGCCATACCCAAACTATAAACTATGTTACACAGACTCTTCATTTTCCCTAAAGCACCTATGTCCAACACATAATCGGACATTTGTACGAAGATATGATCCTCCAAATATATGGAAAAACTTTAAAAAAAAAAAAAAGAGCATACTCATGTTGGATACATACAATTATTCAACACTCACTCCCAAGTCCAGTAACATAGATTATACCAAGCTGACAGTGTCGTCATCAATGAATTATAATATATCAACTAGAACACAACTCATGAAGCACATATCATCCTCAGGGAACAATTTTGGCCAAATTTAAGTGTTTTCTAAAAGCATAGCAGTTGAATTTTAATTAGAATGTAACAATAAACTCCTTGCATAGGGGAAGGAAAAAAAAAAAACATAAGTCAAGATACTCACTTGAATGTATGCGTCCATACAAGAATCTTTCACCTTTCCAGAATTCCAAAGGTCTTGATCTGATCCTTGTGCTTCGTCTCCTCCCTTCTGCATCAAATGCAGTACCAGAACCTAGAAAGAGTGCACCGAGTCATTCCAATGGAATTACTAAAGAACTCCTAAGATGGAAGTTGAGCTTTTAGTATTAGTAACACCTGCAAGGCTTTGTCTTTGAGAAAGTGCCTTCCTCTTACGCTCTTGACGTGGTCTTGGTTTTGTTTTGCCCTTCTTATTCTGCTGCCAAAGACATGAATTAAAAATAATAAAAAGCATCCTAAGGAGTTAAATATCAAGTGTCAGGCTTTACTTTTCTCAATTGATGTAAAAGCAAAGCCATTTCCTCCCTAGCAGTTTCAAATTTTTCAGTCATTTTTTTTATTTCCTTCAAAACTATAAGGAGTTAACTAACCAACCTAAGTCTAGATTTGGCAAGATTTGAGACATTAATGATTCTCAGATACTATAGTAGATCAAACTGTTTCTAACCTCATAAATAGAACTAAGAACATTGTTCTTTGTCAACTTTCAATTTTAGTTATTATATCGTGAACAAATGACAGCCAACAGAACTACACACGTATTCCAAATAAGGGGTCAAGAAGCAGTGGTTGAAAAGACAATAAATAATAATCCTACTACAGTTGAGGTGCATTGCACTAGCAGCATTTATCAGCCCCGTTGCAGTCCCTTATTCCTTCAGTTGCCTAGTAGCTACCCTGTTGAAAAGCTTTACTTAGGGGAATTATCCAGGAAAACAGGGGAGGACTTGCCGTTATTTGCAATCACCATTTTACACAAAAAAAGATGTTTTAGAAATCTGGCAAGGATTCATTTGTTATATAGGTGTCTACACAGAAGATGAAAACTAAAGATTCTATGCAAGTTGTAGCCCTGTATCATTGCCATAAAATCAATCTTTGTGGTGCAAAATTCTAAAAGCTTCATCAATAAAACCTATTGAGTTGATATCAATAATTAAATTAGCCGTTGCTGCATTTAGAAAGGGAGAGAGAAAGTAGACCAGAGCATGCAAGTTTGAGAAAATTAAGCAGAATTGAAATGTTTGGAAAATATGAAGGTCATAGTACAGCTTCTATATATAAGTGCAAAAAAGCATTACTAAACTCCATAATCATGAATGTTGACAGCCAAGATAAGAATAAGCAAGAAAAATAATCTCAGAAATTACAAACCTCATGCAGCTCCTGACTACCTTCTGCAGCTCTCAAAGATCCATCCATTTCTTGGTCTTCATCCATAGCAGGATTTGCCTCATCTGTTAGGGGAATTGAAATGTGCACTGAGAAAACTAATAAATTGAAACCATCAAAAGTATATCAATGACTAAGGTAAATCAAGTTTATGATGTGCTAGATCCAAGGCAATGAAAAGCAGAAAATTATATTTTACCAGGTAGGTAAATCCAATAATATTAAGATAATTTATTTAAAGCATAATAGCAGGTAAAAGACGGACTTGTGCTCTGGGCCTGTGGCAATACGTGGAAAGCAGAAAATTACCACCTGGAATTTCTTAGGACTATAGGGTGAAATTTCTTTTCTAATTTATAACAGACACAAACAACCATGCACCACAGGTGTACAACTGATTAGTTAAATAGGTATGTCTCACATAAATTTGTATCTTTAATGTATTTCAGAATTCAAGGGTACAAAGAAGTTATTCTCCACTAGCTATACATGCATGAAAGTAAAAGAGCCCAAGTAAAAGACACTGGTTTTGTGCTGCGTCCCTCCAGTTGACATGCATGCTTGACCATGCCAGGACTATTTTTTTCCCATGTTCCAGCACATCCAGAAGGTATTCAGGCGTGTTCTTACAGACATCGGTATGACACACAAGGGGGTTTACCTTGTGTCGGTGCTTCATAGATGGAGTATTAAGCCATGAATATTTGACTTCGTTCAGAAGATATAAAAGATAAAAGTAATCACAAAAAACCAGGGAGTTATTCTTGTTAGACATTTACGAAGGAAATTCTAGATGATTTCTCACATTTCTTCTTTCTGAAATTTTGTTCCTTTCCTCTTGTAGATGCAAGGGGTGAAAAGGAAAAGAAACTAATAAGAAAGAAATTTTCTTTCCTTGCAAAAATCATAAAAAACCTTCGACCCAATCACTATGCTACTATGGAACCATTAAATGAATGAAAGATAAAAATAAACATGGAATTGAGCCATTTTAACATCATTCATTTGCATCCCATCCCTAAAGAATATCTCATGTAAACAGAGAAAATAATCATACCTGACTCTCTCTGAATGGGATGCGAATTATCAATGTTTGGGCCTTCCAAGTTAACTTGCATCTGAGCAGAAACTGCTACTTCTGGTGGTATATTTTCTGCTGGAATATCCTCCACCTGGGTTTTGTCACAATACCTCACAGTAAAACATTTAGTAACTAAGATTTGCATTAAACTGCAGACAACTAACAGTTGAAAGGTCAATAGCAATGCTCACCCTTCCGCCAAATTCATTGGGTTTTATGGTATGACTATTGGCATCAACTTCAGGTCTACTTAAACTCTTATTCTCTAAGTCAGCCTGAGATCCACTTGAGACAACGGTAATACCAGAATCAAACCTTCTTGCATTGTCATTTACAAATTTGTCAAAGAGAACAGCAAAATCACTCTCATCATGCTGAGAACTTGCATTAGCAGTACCAATTTGATTTGCTTCTAATATCGAAGACCTTAACAGGTGAGACATATTCAGCTCCTTTTCTACATCAACCTGACTAGGTTGTTTATTGATACTTTCAGTAGGAGATGCATTTTTCCCAGGTGATTTGTCAGTCGTATCGGTTGAAAAAGGATCAGTCGGTGGATCTAACTGCAATATATGTTTCTTCCGCAATGAAATTGAAGCCAATGGATTTCTCAGAGGAGTAGGAGAAGCTAAATTATGAGCTGAACTTTCAGCCTGTTGCTGTGGTGATCTTCTATCATTGTTGTGAGACACACTTAGATCCTTTGCTGTATCAACCTGCTCATATTGTTCACTAATATTTTCCATAGGAGATGCATTTATCACTCGTGATCGATCAATATCATCAGCTGAAAACAGATCATGTAGTACAGAGGAGTGCAACAATTGTTTCTTCAGCAACAATGAAGCCAATGGACTTCTTGGCGGAGTAGGAGAAGCTACATGATGAACTGAACTTTCAGTCTTTTGTTCTGGTATCCTTTTACTGATCGCTTTCATCAAATCTAATATTGAATTTCTAGGCTTTGTCAAGTTTTCTCTAGAAGCCTTCAAATCAATCCTCCGAATATCTTCCAACTCAGGAAGGCATGATTTCTCCAGATCAATAGGTTTGATCTGCAAGTGCTCCCGTAAAAGACTGACTGCCTCATCCCCATCATAATTACTGGTAAGTAAATGATCCAGAAGTTCATTAACCCTGTTCTCTGTATCGGTCACTAAGCCTAGAAAGTAGAGAGAATATAACAACTTATTATAGACACAAAGAGATGGAAATTTAGCAGCATTATATAAACAAAAATAAATAGAAACCATGTCATATATCAGGTTAGTCTTCGAAGATATCAAGAATCGAAGACCAGGGACAGAAAAAAGTAAAAACAACATAGGACAAATCAACCTTTCTTGACTCACCAGTCAACTCCTTATCTTCTAATTCAGCATCCAGATCAGATTTTTCTTGTTGCGAACCACAAAGTGGAATGATAATTTCCTCTTCAAAGCTTTCTACCGGAGACTTAGCAGTAGAATAGCGATGTTTGTACTTTACTGATCTCCTGAAAATAAAACCATCCGGCTATATTATATATATCTATACATACCCAAAGATTAAAAAAATAATAAAAATGCATACAACAGAAAATTGGTAACAGAAAAGATGATCAGACCTCAATATTCCAGGGCGGCGAGGCCGTGAAGCAACGGACTGAGCAGTCTCATCAAAATTCATCATAACACCAGCTGTCTGCTTCTGTATTTCTCTTTTGGCATCTATTTTAACAATCCAAACGCACATTGAAAAGCTAAGTTCATAAAAATAATTGCAGCTTAAGTCTTCCAACAATAATTAAAAGAAAAAAAAAAGGCAATCGAGCAGCAAACTTACTTTCAAACCTTTCAAAAGCCATAAAGAATTCTTCAGGATCTTTCAATTTATCGACGTCTAAACTCGATTCTAAATTCACAGTTGGCTGACTATAAAAGAAATTAAAAGTAAAATTAAATTCAACTATAACATTTACCAAAAGAAAAAAATAAAATAAACTAAGAAATTTCAATTCCAAATAATCTTAACCTTGAGTTAGGTTTCAAAGAAAAACGACCTCTTTTACGGCCTAAAGCCGGCCTTCGTTCTCGAGGATTTTCCATAACTTCAGCATCAGAGATTGACATGTCCAAGTTCACGAGTTCTGAACTATTATCGACAATTTCTTTAGCTTGCTCTATAAACTTATCAGGACTTCCCAATGGCTGAAAAAAATACAACAACAATAATAAGAATAAAACTAAAATAACAGTAAGGTAATTTTAGGACGAAATAAAATTTAAATAAAAAAGATTAACCATGGATTTAAGGAAATCATGAGAGTGTCGACAATCGTCGTGATCGTAAGGTCGAGGAGGGTTTGGAAGTGAAGCGAAGGTTCGAGCAAAGAGCGAGAGACCCGAATAGCCTTCAAGCGGATCTGAAGCGATAGTTTGGAAAGGCATTTCTTCCTCCCTTTTTTTTTTTTTTTTTTTCCCCTTTCTTATGGGCTTTTTTGAGGGATTTGGATTTGGATCATTTGCCTCGTTTGATTTCTCGTCGGAGAGAGTAGAGATTGGAAGGGGAGTTTTCTAAATTCTAATTCGAAAATACAAACCGAGCGGGAGTGGATTTGGTTAGGGTAGAGCTGTCCATGCAACAGACTGGCACGGGCCTGGAATTTTTTTCATTTACTGGCCAAGGCCCAAATCAAACCAAGCTCAAAAAAAGATTTGTTTATAAATGATCAAATGATAGTTTGAAAATTTTTTATTTTTTATGTTAGTATCGAACTTAATCTAACTCAAAAATTAATATTTAATATTTAAAAATATTAAAAAATTATTTTTATATTTATATATTTTTATAATTAAATTTAAATAAAAATATTTATTAAATAATAATTTAGGTCGGGCCAAATTAAAGAAAGTCTTATCAAAGGCTCGACCACGTAGGTAGAGCCTACTAGGCAAGGCTGTTAGCTAGACCATGAGCATATCTCCTTAGAAGTCATATCATTATAACATTAGATCTAATAATATTATATATGACAAAAATACGTTATCGAAAAATAATTAAAATATGACATAATATGATAAAAAAAACATGATACGAATATATGAATATCTCAAAATCTATATAATACGAACTATTAATGTATCAAAACTTAAATAAATATAAAAAAAAACTTAAATATGATTATATTATGACAAAATATACAAATACAACAAGAATACATGAATTACCAATATATTTAAAATAATATTAATATATTGTTTTTAAAATTAATATTTTTATATTTTATAATTAAATTAAAAAACGTATATTTTCAAATTAATAAACAATAATATAGGTGAACTCGAATATTAAAAAGTTTTCTCTAAGCCTTGCCTGACACTAGCTAGGCTTGTCGAGCCAAACTGATAGCTCAACCCTTAGAGAGCTTTAAATCAGGAAAGGAGGGAGTGGCAGGGGAATAGATCTGTACAAGAACCAGGTACCAAAGAAAGCCGAGATTACAATTTCTGTCTACAATTCATTTGAATCTTTTTTACTTTAGTCTTGACTTACAATAATAAGCTATAATTTAGAATTCTAATATATTTATAAGTCTCTTTCAATATTTTAATAAAAGTATTTATCTCAACTGATTCACTATATTCCTACAAGAATTAAATTAAAGAAAAACTCATCAAACTTAGATTCTATATTGGCTACAGATGACACGTAAATGTATTTCTATTTCATATGCAAATCAATTCATTAAATTTCATAAATGAATATGAACATATTTTAGTTAATATATGTCTAAACACAAAATTCTCATTCTTAAGTTTATTAAAATTTATCTACTCGATCTAATTGGTGATTAATCAATTAAAAATGTTAATTACAGTATTGAATAAATAACTTAAATATTATTAAAATTAAGTGAAAGTAAAATTAAAATCCAAATTACAAGTTGAGTTTCTTATAATCCTAAAAAAAACTAAAGTAGTTCATACTAACTAATGAAAACACAAAGCAAAGGAATTTCACAAGCATAAATATTTCAAGAAAGTTAAAGAGAAAAGGGAAAAAAAAAGAAAATAGATTGCTTGGTCTTAAGTCATAACGCTTCCCCAAATCTCCTTTCTCCTCTTGTAAGATTTTGGTGGTTTCTCTCCTTTTAGAAAATCTAGGTTTATAAAGCTTAAAAACTCTTAATTTATGTTTTTAAAAATCCTTTGTTCTTCAGACTGGTAGTTGTTCTCCTAATTTATGTCTTAAACTTTAGTCATAACCTGTTGATTTATTCACCATAATAGCTAACAATTGGTATCAAAGATTTGATCTCTTTTGTAAGTCTAATAACCTTAAAGAAAGATCATTTTCAAAGCTTAAAGAAAATGTAAAGTAGTGACAAGATGCTCAATGCCCTAAATAATGAAGTATGTCTCGTAGCATTTGAGACTATGGCTACACTTATTGGCCAATAACGGTATTCTATTGTGATACCTCCATTGTTTTATAGTGAAAATTACAACTATTGTAAAACAAGGATGAAACATTTTAATCCAAGTAAATAATTATATGGTTTAAAGAATAAACATGAATGGTCCTATGGAAATGCCCAAAAAGGAAGGACAGTGAGATTTAAATGATAAAAAGATATTTTAACTTAATGTTAAGGCTATGCACACTTTATTTTGTACTTTGATTCCAAACAAGTACTATAAAAAATCCTTTTATGATAATGTCCAACAAGTGTGAGATAAATTGGTCACTACTCATAAAGGAACAAGCCAAGTCAATGAATCAAATATTGGCTAGCTCATGTTTGGCTATGAGCTATTTAAGATTAAATCTGATAAAAGCATAAAGGATATATTCGATAAGTTTATGAATATCGTAAATAGGTTGAAGGCTTTCAAAAAGACATATCCAAATAAGAATATGGTCAACAAATTGTTGACTAGCCTTCCAAAATCATGAGAAGCTAAGGTCATCGCTCTTGATGAATCAAAAGATCCCAACATTCTTTTTTTGGATGAATTTATTTGTTTTCTACTAAATTATGAAAGGAAGATGAAGTATGGGCAAAAGAAACCAAATAACGATAGTGTTCCTTAAGATTAACCATCAAAGAGAGAGAAAAATGATGATTAAGATGGAAAAGATGGCCATGTTTGTCAAAAGGTTCAACAAGTCCATGAAGATGAACAATAGCAAAAAATCTCAAAGATGTAAAGTGGATCAAGTTATATGCTATGTACAGAAGAAACTAGATCATGTCAAGTATGATTGTTCTTATAAAAAAAGCAAAAAGCCGAGAAGAAAGCGATGATAGCCACATGAAGTGAAAAGTGACACTTTCGATCACTATGATACTTAAAAAAGAAAATATTTAGCGTTAGTTAAATAATAGATTGCTTTCAATGATTATGTCAATTGTTTTCTTTGTTTCATTAGATTTGTTTGGAAGGGAAAAGATATTTGACATATTAGTTGATAATGGGAAATCTTGAAAGCAACCAATCCCTTTTTTCCATGTCATATTATTATTATTGTTTTTTAAAGCAAATGATGTCATAGTATGTGAATAAGAAAAGAGATTGCATATTAATATTGAGATTCAAATATCAAATTTATTGATATTATCTCTTAAAAATAATTGTATAAATTAACTATCTAAACTTGCATTCTATTTAAGTCATATTGTTAATTTTCTTTCAATTTTTTCCCTTTTCAAAGTCAACATTTATGATTATTGAGAATTTTCGGAATTATCATTTGATCCTTGCTTACAAAATATGGAGTAAGATTTTTGAAACAAACAGATATATATATATATACACACAAACACATGCTGACTATGTAAATTTTGTTGACATGAACATTTATGTGGATACTCTTTTTTAGAACACGTAAGATAAGTATAAATATAATTATATTTTATTAATTTCATTAAACCTCAAAATTCAAAATCCGGATTAAATTTATTATTCAACACTTAAATAATTAAAATTACCCTTTTAGATAATTGAATTCCAAGATTCAAAATCAAGGTGCATCATCCACCTTTTTATCCATAAGATAGATTAAAAAACATACATTAGTATAATACTAATTATGCTACTATAATTTTACTAATATAATTTTAGTAACTATGCTACTATAATTTTACTAATTACACTACTCTATATTAGTAAAATTATAGTAAGAAAACATATATTGCTAGTATTATTATGCTACTAAAATAAATCCTGATTTTGACCAAATATATTAGGATTAAAAGAATTGGTTTTAATAATTAAAATCATGTCTTACTTTTTAGTTTCTCTATCTTAACATGGTGCTTGCATACCTATATTTTACTTTATATTTTCTCTCTTTTTTTAATAAATATTATAGCTTAAAAAGCAATTGTTTACATACGGTATGATTTACTTCAATTATTACTCAATACATAAAACAATTTTTTCATGAAATTAATAAATCATACCCAAAATTTTCAAACCCAAAATTAAAATTTTAATAAATTCATATTTTTTCTGCTTTTATATATATACATATATATATAATAAATAATAAAAGTATAGCACATGCATTGCTTAGAATTACTTCATGATTAAATAAATATAACCCATGCAATTTTAATATAAAGAAAAGATTCAATAATTAAATAATTATCGAGTAAAGTTTACTCTTAATTTTAATGATCAAATATTAAATTTTACAACATTAAATACTACTAAAAAAAAATCTCCTAGCTAGGACCATTTTTAAATGTTTCCTGGCTTACAAAAACAATTTGAAGCCAAACATTATAAAGTCAATCAAGAACTTGTGATCTATTTTTAACTTTGAGAAAATAGTAAGCAAATTTTACATCCTTCAAGAGAATAATGGATTTTTTTTTTCAGATTCCACTCTTTTCCCTTCTTTTATAGTTATTTTAAAAAAGATTTAAAAAAATTTGTTTTACTGTTTATTATATTATTAAAATATTAATATTAATATTTATATATTTTTATAATTAAATTTAAATAAAAATATTATTATTGAACAATAATTTGAGTTGGATCAATCTAAATTCTCAAAATCCTTGTATCTGTGAGGAGAAGATGGATAATTTAGTTCATTAATAGGTCTACAACCATATTATATAAAGTTAAGATCCAACATCAAATCAAGTTCAAAAGGTGATCACCAACCATACATTCCAAAAGGAATGACACTTATCTATAACCAACTTGATAATACGAGACAAATAAACGCAGATAATTGCCACAATTGATAAATTAGCATGTAGGGCAAGTATCCTAATATTCTTCATAACCCCAAGTATAAAAGGTATAAGATAAGCTAAAAACCTCTATAGATCACTTTTTTATTTTTCTACGCTTTCTTATCCTCTAAATCCTTATTGACTTAAATATTGAAACTTATCTCAAAGTATTAATTTCGCTGCTCTTTTAATTATTTTCTTCATTTCAAGTCATACTCAACAGCTTCCTAACCTATATTTTCACCAAAAATCACCAACAGCTCAAAAGCCAGCGACAAAATAGGCACAATGACTTAACAAAAAGAGTAGCTAGCACTTATTAAATTATTATATATCAGCAGTGAACTATAGCTAACCTATATTTTCACCAAAGAATCACCAATTAGCTCAAAAGCCATTAGCAAAATATGGCACAAATGCTTAACAAGAAGAGCTAACTAGCACTTATTAAATTATTATATATTAGGAGTGACATATAGTTTTATACCATAAAAGGGCGATGCAAGTTAATGGGTTTTGCTACTAAATGCTAGAAAAGTGGATAAGGAGTCCGTGATGTTTCATACATGCTTTAAAAAATTGAATCAAATCTGTAAGTTAGACTAATTTAATTAGAAATTAAAAGTTGATTTGATTCAATAAAATACATAAAACCAGATAATCATTAAACCAATAAAAATTTCATTTAATCAATAAATTGAATAAAGTTACTAAAAGACTGGTTTTAATTTATTTTTAAATTTCTTTTCTAATTAATAAAATTTAAATATTTCCAAGAAGGTAGCCCAAGAATGTAGCCAAAAATTAAATGAACGAATGATGAAGTAAAATCGCTGGTAATCCATAACTTTTTAATAAAGTTTCATTTTCATTATGACTTTTAAAATTTGTATTTATCATCCACGATATTTACTAATGTTCTATTTTTATTTATAACTTTTAAAAGTTACATTTTATTCATTTATAATGTTTAAAAATTTATCATTCATCTATTTATAGTCAAAAGCAAAAAAATTAACAAAATATCCATTTAGTGACATAACAAAGTTCATATATCAATTTTTATCTACTTCTTGTGTCTCAATTATTTTTTTATATTTTTGAAAAACTTATTTGCACATATTTGATATTTAATAGACTTAATTTTACTGAAATAAAGCTTACTTTTAAAATAAAACTTATTTTCTAAAGATTTGATCGAAACTTAATTATCAATTTTTCAAAATCAACATTTACAGTCAATTTTTTAAATTATAAAAATAAAACACATTTATTTATTTTTATTTTTATTTTTATTTTTCTCTAAGATCTCTTCATTTTTTTCAAATAATATGTTATATATAAGTTATATATCATAAAAATATTTTTCATCTTTCAAAAAATATTTTTGAAAATTTTTTTTTAAATATGATTTGATGCTTTTAAAATTAATACCTACTTTCATGCTTTTAAAATTAATACCTACTTTCAATTTTTTTACTTCATTAAATTATTAATCTCTTTTTTATCTTTCATGTAAAAATAAATTTTATTCAAATAAAATAAATATTTTATTTTTTTCAAATACAAATAATTGACAGACATGATACTAACATTTTATAGACTTTTACATATATGCATCATGTCACGTAACTTGACAATTAAAGTTTACTTGAATTTTTCATAACTTTTGAACTAATAGATGGATGAATAATAAAATCTTTTAAAAGATCGTATCTATTGATATTAAACTTTGAAAAGTTATGTATGAAAATAAAATATTATTCTGAGTTTGATGATGATAAGCATAATTTTTTAAGATAATAGATGAAGATGAAAGCCATAGATGATCCATATAACTTTTAAAGGTTATTGATAAAAATAAAACATGAATGAAAAAATTATAAGTGGATAATAAATTTTACCCATGAATGATTGTTACGAATTTAAGTTTAGCAAATTCAAGTTCCAACTACTCAAAT
>JAQSVH010000014.1:5334947-5365937 GCA_029448705.1 Adansonia digitata
GAGCATCTAGTATATTTATATATATGTTTACTAATATAAAAAAAAAGTTGAGTTGATATCATAAATTCATAATTAATGGAACACCAATTTAATTGATAAAAATGTCATTTTAATAAAATATTAAATAAAATTCACGTGATATTATTATCTTTTAATAATTTTTAACAAAATATTTTTAAATAATTAATAATTTTTTAAAAAAATTTTACTTTTTCCTAAAAGAAAAAAAAACCCAACCGCCCATTTTTTTTCCTAAAACCTACTATATTTTATAAAAAATTATTTTCTTCTAATAATCACCCACTTTGTGGTATTCCAAATTCTAATTATTATAAAAGCAGTGATTAAGATAATATCATTGATTAACTAAGTACTAATTCAGCTATAAAATTACTTTAAAACTTTTAAAAAATATTATCAATAATATAAACTGAAAGACGATTATATCTTTTTATATTTAAAAAGCTACTTACTAATTATATTTTTTTACAAAAATTTTTTACTTATTTTTTAATCATTCATTTAGTAGGTGTACCATGATCTAATATATATATATATATATATGAATTTATAACACACAAAAGCTGTGAAAAAATGTTTTGTTTTAATTAATGTTTTAAAAAATAATAAGTGATTAGTTATTTTTAAAAAGACTAAAAAATATTTAAAATATAAGTATTTTTAGTGTATAGTTATTTTTTAAAATTAAAAGACTTACATATCTTCAATTTTATTTTATTATTATAACTTAAATTTGGATTTTTATTATTACTTGACTTTTGACAACTCAATCAAACATTATATATTGTAAGTATAAATATATTAGTGATTAGATTAAATTGAATAGTTTTACACTTTTTTTATAATTTCATGTATGACTGATATTTTAACAAATCAGTCACTGGAGTTAATAATATAATCGAACTCATCATGCATGTAAAATTTTGAATTGATCTGATATATATATTTTGTCGATTGAGAATATCATCTTTTTCTATATATTTAATCGATACCTTTTTTTACATTAAAGAGATAGTTAAACATCTTTAAATTACTTGAATTTATGTGTATAATCAACATAAATAGAGTATAAAAAAATATAATATTTTTGATCGACATGATATAAATATTGCATCAATTCAAAACTTTGCTTGCACAACAAGTACAATTATATTGCTAAATCTAACTTTTAATTTGTTAAAATATCAATCATACATAAAATTATAAAAAATGTAAAACTAATATATATATATATATATAGGAGGAGGAATTCACTAAGATCAATATAAAACTAAATGAATTTTACACATTTTCATAACTTTTTATTCAGTTTATATTTTAACAAACCGATTTTTAAATTTAGTGATAGAAGTATAATCATCATGTCTGTAAAATCTTAAATTGATTCGATATTTCTATTGTTTTTCTTATATATATCTAAAAGCCAAAAGTTTTTTATATTAAACAAATTATTAAATATTTTTAATTTATTCAAAATTCGACGTACGTGAAATGAAACAATTTAATTAAATAAATATATCATAAAAATAAAACAATCTAATTAAATAAATATAAATTGTATAAAAAAATTATAAAAAATATGTAAAACTAATTTAATCACCCCTTACTCCAAAAATCTTTGGCCAACACAGGAAGCAACATAAACCCAGTATTTGATAGCGATCAGAAGAAACTTAACAATTGGCAAACATAACTTGGTCGTTGGTTAAAACGTACTTCTAACTTGAAATTAAGAACATAACCATGTCCATTTTTGAGCCACGAAAAACAAAACTTGAGAAAGATTATACAGAACAGATTTAGATTGTCATCTGAGTTACTTGATATGTTCTTCTAGCAAAAACAATGAAGAATTTCCCCTCATCCCAACTATATATTTTTTTATTACTATTATTATTTTGCTGCTATTTACGTAGACCTATCATTCGGATGCATAACTGTGTATCTAAAGCTGGAAACCTGAAAAACCCGATGCTCTCCCTAATGTAAAAGTGGGTGCCAAAATTGGGACGCATTGCATTTCAAAAGTTATAACCATGAAAATAATAATAATAATAATAATAACTGTTGCTACCTTGGCTGTAGATCAGATCCGGCAGCGCGAATTTCGAGCGTCGGAAAGGAACCCCAATTTCCTTCTTCTGTTAGCTCCAAAACGAGCACTCCGCCGTCGCTTAGTCCGAGTGCAGACTGACTAGGTTCAGATGGATGTGCTTGCAACTACTACGGGGTATACCCTCCTACCATTGCCAAACCATAATGTTAGTAACAAAGGCAAAAAGATGAACTACATGAATGTTGTGTTTGATGCTAGTAGAGTTGAGACAAAAAAAAAAAAAATAAGACCACAAAATTTGATTCGAACTGCAGTCTTCGATTAAGTTTAGTTTGTATTAAATTTAAATAATTTCAGTTTATGTAGTAATTAAATATATTCAATTCAATTTTTTATTCGTAACTTAAAAAAATTATAATTATTTGATTTGATTCGATTCGATTCAAATTTATTTTTTAATTTTAATAACTTTCAATTTTTTTTTAATTTTTTAAAAAATAACCAAATTGACATTTGATTTGACTTCTTTTCAAAACGTAACCAGTGGGATTTGGTTTGATTTGGTTTTTAAGAATTAGAATACTGCATATTAACCTCAATTTTTTTCCCTAAAATTTAACTGAGATTAATACTCCTAGATGCTAGTAAAAGTAAAGTAGACTTAACAATTTATATAGTCATATCGTTATTTTTTTTGTTATAATCATATTTAATGCGTTATATATTTTATATAAATTTAAATACGTTAATAATTAATATTATATAAAATTTAATATATTAATAAAATTATATTATATTCAATTTATATTTTATGTCATATCAAATTTTTAATTTTTCTTAATAATAAAAGCAAGGCGCACCTAGGATTTGACGGTAGATATGCACCAGGATTCACTGAACACCTGATCTGGAAGGTGGTGGAAGTAAGGATACGCACACCTGCATCTTCAAACCTTACATATATTGACTGGCTATCCCTTGAATACACAGCATCTGTGATTGAGCCACTTGTTGCTCTGGGAATCCAGTGTGTCACAATAAGACTCAAAATATATTAAATAACTTTAATAACAATTTGTCATTGCAAAACTCAAAACTTAGTTATATTGAAGCATGACTCGCGTTTAGTTGTGAGTGTTGGACGTAATATATATCTTATATATGAATGTTAATTTTTTTAAAATTTTTTTTATTTATTTAGAGAGATTTTGAAAGATTATATATATCGAATATGTGTCAAATATGAACGACAGACATAATTATTTTTAAAAAATAAAAAGTAAAAAAATAGCTTTAAACTATCTCTGGAATGATTATTTTAATCTTTAAGAGAAAATTTTGGGAGTATAGAAACTTAAAGCCCAGAACATGAAAGCAAGATGTATCTACCGTTTTAAGGCACGCCTATTTTGGGGCTTCATGTAAGTCTATATGTGTTCCCTGGACGGCAAACACATGTATCTGGTCTTGATGAAACTGAACTCGGGTTGGTCCAAGAGGATTCAGAACATGAACATTAGGAATCCGTGAGAATTTGCTACCCTGCTTTTCCTATCCATGCATGCTCCACGCACATAGCTGGACATAACAGAAGATCTTAAAATTCCAGAATCCTAGAAGTTCAAAAACTAGCAATCTGCATGTAGGCCGATTCTGCTCCGACACATATCAAGAATGCAAGCAATAAAACATATAAAGGTACCTGCGCGTCAGCTCGGGCTGATATCAGAGCACGTAAAACATTTGAAAGTGCAGGAGCGGTAACTCTCTTCCGATGACCTGGCAGCCCGGTTTTGACCTGTACAGAGCAATTTAAGTTCACTAATGTGCTTTTATTATTTACTCAAAAATATTTAAATAATATGCTTAAAAACAAGTACCTGAATCGGGCATTGTAGATTTGAAATGAAGAGTCATTCATGCCTATCGCAGCAACTGTTGTTGTCCTGGGGATGGAAGGCAATAGATGTTGCAGCAGGTGGTGGAGCCATGAATGTATCCATTTTCTGCCAAAGGAATAAGCTCATGTAAGAAAAATACCTACAGCATGTATTATTACGTAGGAATCCTACGTTACTTTAATTTTTCATTTTCTTTTAAATATTCATGTCTAACATTGTATCGGTAGCAAATTCATATATGGGTATAAGACATAATCCTCCGTCTTCCGCTAGGAGGTTGCCATAACTGTGGTGGTAAAGCACTGGTTGCCTAAAGGAATGAAAGCATCAATAAATAAAGAACCTGGAGCAAAACTTATCCATGAATTGGGCTATCTGTTCCTGCTCAGGTGAGTTTTGGACATACTTTTTCTTAATTTTGATTGGTCTAGCACGAATTATTATTTAATAAAAAAATTATTTAAATTATATTATAAAAATATAAAAAATTTTAAATTTTTTATTATTTATGTATAGTAAATTTAGACTTTCAGGTCGAGCAAGAAATTTAAAAATTTTTCTATATTTAATTCAGTTGATTCATGCAATTATCCTTAAAAGATAGCATCTAACAGCTGTGAGTTCAAATCTCAACATCTACTACCCTCAAGCTACAGCCTTCTTTTCAGGAGGAAAAGGTAAAAAAGAAAAAAAAGGATGATAGACAATGAAGCCTTTAATAGTTATAAATACCACATCCTCCTGCCATTTCCACAGTTTGTGTGCAGCGCAATCTGTCAATGCTAGTATAGCATCTCCTGAATTTGTATATATCATTCCAACGACCTGTATTAACATCGAAATAAATATTGTAGCGGCAGGAGGTAAAATATACAACTCACAATTTAAGCATATGCTTCACATCCAACCTTTCTCCTTTTATTATTATTATTTTTTTAAAGTTCAGCATAATTTTTCTGAAAAGGCTTTCACACTTTGTAGGCCAAATTGTGAAGAACTGGCAAATGCTATCAGCAAAAAAGTAGTCAATGATGACTCATTGAATAAAAATAACACGATGAATCAGCAGGTCCATGAGTCTGCATAACACAAAGCACAGGTTTTAAATCTTTTTACCCTCATTGCAGACAAAGCAGACCAAATCATAACGTGTTTTTCAAATTTTAGCTTAAGGAAAGAAAACAATTGTAATAAGTTGTGTTGGATAAACAAAAGCTAAAGTTAAATCACCCTTAAAAACTCTTACTCAGGACTCAGCCTAAGAGGTTTTTCTTTAGGTCATTTAAACTCGGGAAGAATTATGCCAAATTTGATTCAAGATGGGACCTCAACATATCCGCAACCAGCAATTGCATAACATAATGTGGAAATGGCAGATGCATTAACATCAAATAACAGGAGACTTGAAACAGAAGCAATACATAATTGGCATCAAATTGTCAGGAAGACGCAAGGAACGAAGCTGAGATCATTCATTAATCTCAGTTAGCTTTCAGATCCTAGATTTCTCAAACTTTCCAACCACTTTTGGTCTCCCATCTGGCAAACTACGAGTGTCCCATTTCCGAAAGAAAAGCAAGTTAATAAGTCAAAAGAACTGCAATATAGTCTACTGAGAATCACACACAAATCCAACAAGTTCAGGACACAAAGTTGTTCTGCGTTATGGCAAGCTTAACATAAAAACCAGACAGATCCCTTCATAGAAGAATCATGGTAATCCAATGACAAGTATCAATGCTTACCGATCCAACAGTTGATGTCTTTGGTGCACTTCTATATGCAATACCAATGCTTGAACTTGAAGCACCGGATGTGCCAATTACGGGTCCCTGAAAGAAATGGTGCATTAATTCTGTTATATTCAGATATTTGGCCTCCAAAAATTATCTAATACATTATTTTACCTTTGCAACCGCCGTGCCAATAATGGGTCCCTGAAAGAAATGGTGCATTCAAAATTGTGTTCTGTTCAGTTATTAGACCTCTGAAAAGTATCTAATATATTATTTTACCTTTGTAACAGCCGGGGAAGCAACTCTAGCGGCAAGAGCCCGTTCAAGAGCTAGATTAATTGCACGAATGAAAGCATCGGATGTGCCGATCACAGGTCCCTGAAAGAAACGGTGCATTCAAATTTGTGTTCTATTCACATATTGGGCCTCTGAAAACTATCCAATATATTATTTTACCTTTGCAACAGCTGAGGAAGCAGCTCTAAGGGCATCAAAAGCCTGATCAAGTGCACGAATGGAAGCACTAGATGTGCCAATTATGGGTCCCTGAAAGAAATGGTGCATTCAAAATTGTGTTCTATTCGGATATTGGGCCTCTGAAATGTATCTAATATATTATTTTACCTTTGCAACAGCCGGGGAAGCAGCTCTAACGGCATCAAGAGCCTGATCAAGTGTACGAATGGAGCGCAACAGCTGAGTATCGACAGCATTTGGAACTATTTTGATTCCATTATCATTTGTCGAGACAGAAATTAGACTTTTTATTAAAGCGTAGGCAAAGAGAAGCCTGAAAGATATCTGCAATAAGCTTAAAAGAGATACCTCTTAAGTAAAACAACAACTAGTTAAAAAAAGAGCCGTTATCGGCTATCCCAAATCAGCATTGATGGCTGTCAAAAGGTTACCATTGTCCATGTCCCAAAATTCGATTTGGAGCTCATAACCTGCAGCCAAGAATCGATTTCTTGCTGTATCGAATTGCACAACCCCACCGGACCGCTTTTCAAGACCATGATATGTCTGTTTGACAGCACCCTCAGTCTCATTCCATTCAACAATCTGCGACTCCTTATTCGTCCCACATAAGAGTAACCTAAAATGAACATATAAATAAAAGACCAAAAATTAAATATGAGAATAATAGATGAAAATGTACAGAATCTAATTACAAAATATAAGAACACTAAAGTAACTATATTGAGGCCTAGATCTGACAATTCGTATATTAATATTGTGTTCATGTATTTTATAGTGTCATAATCGTATTTGAAATATCTTATATTTATATAATTTTGATATATTAATAATTCATATCATATAAATTTTGAAAGATTCATATATTCATATATTTGTGTTATATTTTATATAATAATTTAGTTATTTTTTCATAATTTATTCATATCATGTAATTATTTCTTGACTACCGAAAAGAAATAAAAGAAAACCATACCTATTTCCATCAGCACTGTAAGCCATTGTTGTGCAGCAAAAGACCCGTTGCATCATAATCAACGCTTGGACCAATGTTATCATACAGCCAAGCTTTTATTTTTCCATTAGTGGCTGTGGAATAGATGGACTAGAGGAGGGAAATTTATCAGGTAGGAGATCTAAAATAAATAAAAAGGGAATTAAAAAAACCCATTAGTATTCTTATTTGCATACAAACAAAAATATGGGATTTTTTGAAGCTTTAACATGAAAGGGTAAAAGTTGCAAAACCAGTGATAATACGATTTTAATTGATACCCGAATCGTCTTATGATATGGACACATAGAGTAAATAGGGGATTCATGACCCTCAAAAGTGTACTTATTACCAGTAAAAGCATCACACACTCGCACAACATTGAACTCTTAAAATAGTAGTCAAGGATGTTGGAAAAGACTGTTAACCGTAAAGATTTGAATTATAGATTAGGATAAATTAGTGTCTTAATTAGAGGATGTTAGTTGTTAGTTCTAAATATACACTTGCTGTAGATAGACATCAATCCCTAAGATTATGGAATCAATCTTTAAGATATGGGATTCTTAAACTAACAAATATTATCTTTCTAGTAACCTATGTAATGTAAAATGTATAAAAAGTCTCTCAGGGACCCTCATCATATATGATAAATATTGAAATCGATGTTTTACCTTCAATTCTAACATGGTATCAGAGTTATTCAGTTCTCTTTAGAAACTTTTTTGTTTGGCTTTTATAGCAATTTTTACTCAAGTATTTCTTTGGCCTTAATCGGCAATCTTTATTTAGCCTTTCCTAGAGTTTTACTCTAACTAAAGATAGTTGAGTCCAAGGTGTCTAATGAAGAAGTCACACCTAATCCACCATCGGGTAACCTACAAAACATCCAATTCCTGAAAGACTAAACAGAAAAAAAAAGCCTAAAAGGTCCAAGTTTTTCCAAACCTATCTTAAAGTAAAAAGGAAATTGAGTCATTCACTAGGAATTGATCCTAAAAAAGATGATCTAAAATTCAATGCATGGGATAAAGCCAATTCCATGATTTTATCATGGTTATGGAATTCCATGGCTTCTGAGATAGGTGACACATGCATGTTTTTGCCCACAAGCAAAGTTTAAGATGCAGTATGACATACCTATTCTAAGTCCAAGGATACTGCGTTAGTCTACGAGATCAAGGTCAAAGCTGGTGCATTGAAGCAGGGCACCAAATTCATGACTGAGTATGCTAATTCCCTTCAAAGCCTATGGCAAGAGTTTGATACATTACTATCTGATGTTCAAACGATGTTGTTATCCTAAAAGGCTTTATCTAGAAAGAATGGGGCTATGACTTTCTTGCTGGACTAAACATAGAATTTGATAAGATTAGGTGTATATTCTCGAAAAAGAGGAAGTTCCAAATCTTAATTAGGTTATCTCTTTGACTCGGGCTAAAGAGAGTTGAAGTGGAATCATACTAGACAGTCAAGTGGAAGAAAAGTTTGCCATGATAACAAAGGGCCAAAGTTCTATGGTGCAAGGTAGTGGAAATGCAGATTTGTTGAAGCTAGGGTCTCAAGGAAGGGATCAAAAGGAATCTCTTTGGTGTACATATTACAAGAAGCCAAGGCATATAAGGGACAAGTGCTAAAAAGTTAATAGGAAACCCAGTACATCAAACCAAGATTGGGGATATAAAGAAGATAGAAAAATGGTTCTAGCCAAGGTCATCTAGCAACAACAGACGTGGAACCCATTGTTGAGAATGAGGAATTCAGTAAAGAGTATATCGTATGACTTAAAAAATTGCTTGATTCCTTGAGCAAATCTAATACTGATAGACGGTAAGTTATTGTCCTTCACAAATGAATGCCTCAGACAGAAACATCTCAAACTCCTGGATCATTGATTCAGGAGCTACAGATCATATGGCACACTCTACTTTAAAATTTAAAACCTATACTCCTTGTGCTAGTAATAAGAAGATCCTAGTAGCTGATAGGTCTCGAATTATCATAGCAAGTATTGGAAGCATCCAAATCACACCCAAATTTATCTTCAAGAATGTCCGCCATGTTCCTAAACTATCCACTATTCTTGTCTTTATTCAGAAGTTAACTCATGACTTGAACTATGCTGTTATTTTTATCCTACTTATTGTATCTTTTAGGAACAAAACACAGGAAGGATGATTGGACGTGCTGGAAAGAATGCTAGGCTACACTATTTTGAGACAATGACTTAGTTAAAAGATGTCAAAGATGGTCAACACCTATCATTTCTGTCTACTTCTAATAAAGCTATTATTTTGCTCCATCGCTATAGATTTAGTCATCCTTTTTTAGGGTTTTAAAAATTATGCTTTTTAACTTATTTGAAGGATTAGATAGAGAATTCCATTGTCATGCATGTGAATATGCAAAACACAAACGAGTTTCATTTCCTATTAGTAATAAAAGAAGTTCTGCACATTTTTGTTTAATCCATACTAATATATGGGGACCTTTTCCAGTTCTAAGTATGATAGGGTCGAAATTGTTTGTTCTATTTGTTGATGACTATACTCGGGCAACTTAGTTATATTTTCTAAAAAACAAATTTGATGTAAGCTTTATTTTTCCTAAATTCCTTACTATGGTTCACAACCAATTTAGGGTACAAGTTAAGAAAATCAAATCTGATAATGCTAAAAAATACTTTAATCAAACCTTATCTCCTTACTTTGAAAACCCCATAATAGAATGGGGTTGCTGAGAGGAACATTGGCCATTTGTTGACCACCACAAGAGCTCTCTTATTTTAACAGAGTATACCTAAAATGTTCTGGGGAGAAGCTATTCTAATAGCAACCTATCATATACACAGATTACTCTTTAAGTCTCTAGAGTTCGAGACATCGATGCAAAGGCTCTCATAATTCTACCTAGACCTACATTTTCAAATAGTCTTACCTTAGAATATTTAGTTTCATTTCTTTTGTTCATATTCATAATAACAATTGGGGAAAGTTAGATCCTAAAGCTATTAAATGTATATTTATAGGCTACTCTTTTATCCAAAAAGGATACAAGTGCTACCACTTAACCACAAAAAAGTTTTTTTTACATCAATTGATGTTACATTTAGAGAGAAAAAACCATTTTTCTAATCTTATCTTTAGAGGGAAAGCTTATGGGAAGATAAGGACAAAAATAGTTTTTTGTTTCCTTTGTCTCTATCAACTGAGTCACTGCAAGTCTGAGTCTGAGTCTCACCCAACTTAAAATCAATCTGAGTCAATGTTTCCTAACCACGACGTGTCTCACCCTACTCAAAGCAAGTTTGAGCCACCATCTATGTCTATGCAAAAAACCAATCCTATCTACGGCACTTGGAGATATGAACAAGTGTACTTAAGAAATAAAGCCCCAGTTTTTATTCCAACACATGTTCAAAATTCTTCCCATAATCTTAGAAATGAAGTAACTACTGTGATTAAACCAATTCTCAATCTGAAAATTCTGATCTTAACTTACCTATTGTAGTTAAGAAAAAAACCAAGAGAATGCACTAAACATCCTTGGTATCTTTTAACAAATTGTCCTCAACTCATAAATCCTTCCTTTTTGAGCTTAAAACTATAGTTATTCCTAGAAACTTGTCTGAGGCATTGTCCCAAAAGAATGGAAAAATGCTATGAAAGAAGATATAAATGCCTTGGAGGAAAATAAAACATGAAAAATCACATATTTACCTAAAAGAAAGAAAGTAGTAGGCTATAAGTGGGTGTTCTTGGTGAAATACAAAGCTAATGGAAGACTTGAGAGATACAAGGCGAGTCAGGTGGTAAAGGGGTACACTCAAACCTATAGAGTGGACTATAAAGAAACTTTTGCTCTGATAGCAAAAATGAGCACAGTAAAGGTATTATTGTCATTGACAGCAAATCTTAATTAAGACCTACAGCAATATGATGTAAAGAATGAATCTCTCCACAGTGACTTGGAAAAAGAAATCTACATAGAAATTCCATCTGGTTTCAAAAAAAGGCTGAGAATCAACAAGGTATGCAAACTACAAAGGCTTTGTATGGGCTTAAAAAATCACTAAGAGCCTAGTTTGGGAGGTTTACTAAGGTGATGCTAGCTACTAGATATAGACAAAGCCAAAAAGACCATACTTTGTTTGCCAAACACTCAAAGACAAGGAGTGATAGCATTATTGGTATATATGAATGATATAATTGTGATCGAAGAAGATGCAAGTGAGCAAGGGCAGCTACGACACTATCTAAACAAGAAGTTTAAGATAAAGCAACTAGGTAAACTAAAATATTTCCTATGATTGAGATAGCTTATTTGAAAACATGCATATTTATTTCACAACAAAAATATGTCATAAACTTCTTGAAAAAAATAGGGAAATTAGCGTGTAAACCAGTGGCACTCCTATTGATCTAAACCACAAGCTCAGAGAAGCACTAGATGATCTTATGGTTAACAAAGAGATATATCAAAGATTGGTAGGTAGACTCATTTATCTTTTACATATGAGACCAAACATAGCATATGCAATAAGTGTGTTTAGCTTTATGCATAACCCGAATGAGATACAACTATAAGCTATTTACAGGGTGTTACACTACTTAAAAGGCGATCCTCGAAAAAAAAATTCTATTTTGAAGGAATAAATGGGTAATAGTAAAGGCGTATATGAATGCAGACTACGCAAGATTACCTATAGATAAAAAGTCCACAACAGGATATTATAACTTCCTTGAAGGAAATTTGGTTTTATGGAGGAGCAAAAAACAAGAATGTTGTGCCAAGGTTAAGTGCCAAGGCAAAGTTTAGAGTAATGGCACAGGGCATATATGATTTACTATGGTTGAGGATACCACTTAATGACATAAAGATTAAGGGAAATGAGCCTATGAAGTTATGTTGTGGCAACAAATCAGCTAATAACATTACTCATAATCATGGACAATATGACAAGACTTAACACATTGAAGTAGACTAGCACTTCATAAAAGGAAAAATTGAAAGTGATCTTGATCTGCACACCCTGTATGTCTACCAAGAGCCAATTAGCTGATGGGTTCACTAAGGTTTTAAGTGTTGCAATTTTCTAGAAGTATATATTCATGCCAGAAATGGAAGGTACATATTACCTAGCTTAAGGGGAGTATCGAAAAAACTATTAGTTGTAAAGATTTGAATTACAGATTAAGATAAATTAGGGCCTTAATTATATGATGTTAACTGTAAATATACCCTAGCTGTATATAGATATTAATCCCTAAGATTATGGAATTAGTCTTAAAGATGTGGGATTCTTAAACTAACATATCTTATCTTTCCAATAACGTACGTTATGTAAAGCGTATAAAGGTTCTCTAAAGGACCTTCATCATATATGAGAAATATTGAAATTGAAGTTTTACCTTCAATTTTGACAAATGGGTTACTGTTTCTAATTTTTACATCTATTAAGTATTGAATTCTCATATATTAAAATTTTTATTTTTTTCATTTATTCTCAATTAGTTTTAGATTGAATGCTTAACACTAATAAATAAAAAATTTATGAACAAAGCAAACTTTAACTGTCTTGTCCTCTCTATAAGTTATAACAAAGAACTGTTTGTTTGGTCTTGAGAAAGCAAGATCACTAATATTACCAACATGACCATCAATCTAGAGAATTACATATATTTAAAAGCAATCATCTGTCAATAAAATAAAATGATAAGAAATTTAATCACTAATTAACCTTCTTGAAGCAAGAAGAAAACTCTATGTAGATAGCAAAAAGAAATGAAATGAATTTAACCTCCCAATTAATAGCTTTCTACAATAATGACATCATAAAAATTATTATGAGGAACAAATTTAGTTCTATAAGAACAATATTTAAGCGTCATGTTTATTGATCTGAACTTATCCATCCTTCAATATAGCTATTATGCCATCAAAAATTGTTGCAACCTTTACACTTCTTTCACACAGGTATCTTTCATTTAAGAGAATATTGAACAACAGGGCAATGTTAGTCTAAATATAGTGTGTTTAGGTGGTTGGACTAAATTATCACTAATCTATTTAGTATTCAAAAGGTCTATGTTACTCGGACCTTTCATTTTTTTCCTTAAGTATTTATGTCCTACTTATGTCTGACACATATTTAAACATTGGTATAAAGACCTCCAAGACCCTCCAAATCATGGAAATCTTAAAAATATTGATCATGTTTCGGACACATACTCACGTTCGATACCAAATAACATATCAAAGGGTTAAATGATATGCAAAATAACTTTATGGATGAATTTAATTTTTTTCTTCTTAAGAGTATACAGTTTTGATATAGATAAATCCTAACACCACCCCACTTATGCCACTATCATCCACCTTCTAATCTCCATTTCTATTTTACTAGATAGAAGGGTTAAATAACACTTCATGACATATAGGTAGAGCTCATTTTATAGAAGATCAGCCAAATTATGTCAAATTATCATTAGTTTACTTAGTATGCATATGATCAAAAGGCATATAAAATTGATTTATGGATAACTTCTTTTTCCTATTCATAGATGTATGGATATATCATAATGTGAAATATATGACTGATCTACAAAAATAATCTAGGTTTTAAGGTTAAATGATAGAAAGAAAACACCAAAAATTGATTGACCTATGAAGAATGTTACACAAACCTCTAAATGATTCCTTAAATCATCGTTGCTATGATAAGAATATATATATATATATATACACATGATATGCTTGGAATAAACAACACCTAAATGAAAAATAGTAAATATGAGATATCACAACCAAAAGATGCCACACTGTTGATTAAAAGCTTAAATACATTTTCATCCATCTTTCTAAGAGGCAGAGGTTAGAGAGGCAAAGGGTTCTTAGCAAGTAGCATAAATGCCAAACTCTTTAAAGGTAAATTTTAAACCAAAGATAGATACCCGTTTTAAGCATTTCAAAATAGGTGGTCCAATATTTAATGAATAGCACGGAACAAATAGTAGACTATCAACTTATGTTACTCAAATTTAGATATGAGTGTTAGATGCGAGTATATGTATGATACGATCACATAGGTACATTCTTGTAAGTTTTTCCATTATTCGAAAGGTCCTTAGAGGGTTATATCCTTATGCCCATATCCTAAAATCTGTCAGATATGAATGTTGGACATGAATACCTTATGAAAAATCAAAAGTCAAAGTAATATAGCTCTCACTATTTAAATCCACTGGTGAACATACCCAAAAAAGCACCATCTGGAATCCAGATATCTCGATTCATAGGAGCATTATTCTTACTAGCGAAGGATGCCTATAAATCATACTTTGGTTTGAGACCAATTTTCAAAAATAAATCCTAAGAACCTTCTGTATATAATCCAACTAAAATTTTCTAATAGATAAAAGTTGCAAGGTTTTTGAGCATGCTCCAAGATCCCATACCTTGAAGTTTATAGAAAAAAGCCTCTGTTAGGCCCTTCCCTCCTAGAACATAAAATCACCAATGTTTATTCTAACAAAATTTAAGGACAAAAAAACATAAATATCAATAGGTTGATTAAATTTCATTTAAAAAAGGCGATTGAACAATGACAAGGCTAATTAAAATGGTAATGGATAGTGTGGATTTAGATATCCATATTACTCAATTTATTTTTTATGGATGGATATTATATTTACTATTTGTGGCAGATTTGGAATTGATGTGGATATGAATCCTCATATATCTATTATTCAAATCTACATTACTTTTACGGATAGTGGATTCAAATATCCGAATATGCTATCCCAATCTGTATTACCTCTACGGATATATAAATCCATTATCTATTCATTGTACAATGTAGAAATTTATGATTATGAAAAGAATTAAACCGTAGCTTCCAAGATTAGATACTAAAAAAATTCAAATATCCAAAAAATAATTTTATTTAATTCATATTCGGTTTAAGGCAATAATTAAGGTCTAGGAGCATGAAATTCCTATGATCTGCGCCGCACTATATTTTTTTCTTTCAAAATAATTTTTATTTGCATCTTAGCTCATGTCAAAATTGATAAGTACACCTAAGGATTGGTGATAAGACTTTTGATTGGTGTAAGTTCGTGTGCTTATCATCGACAAGAATTGCTTATTATTATTATTATTATTATTATAAGAAGTTTGAAAGTGTGACCTAACATCTTGATTTGTTATAAAATTTTTATAAAATTTGATAATATGTTGACTTATAAAATTTTTATAATTTTGTACATGATTAAAATTAAATTTAATAATATAATTGTATTTATCTTGCACTTAAAATTTTTAATTGATCTGATATTTATAATATATCGATCGAAAATATTATCTTTTTCATATATATTTGACAATTGTAATTTTTCTTTCGAACAAATAGTTAGATTTTTAAATTTACTCATGATCTAATGTGAATAAAGTATAAAATACATTAGATAAATATAAATAGAATAAAAAAGTATGAAAGTTTTTAAACTAAATTAGTCTGACACTAATGTAATCTCTCTTTCCAAATATCATTTTAAATATTTTTATTATTTATAAGATTTATTTGATTTATAAGTAAGAAATTTAATTTTATTAAACTTTCATGAAGTGGATTTATTAATAACTTTATCTAATTTATGGATAAAAAATTCAATTTCAGTAAAAGAATTTCGTCAAACAAATTCATTTAATAATAGATTACAAAATAATATTGAACTGTTTTATTTTTAAAATTATATATAATATATATATATAAGAATGAATGTTGAAAACCTTTTGAACCGAAAAAAATAGACATTATACTTTACGCTATTTCTAAATTGCCATGATATATATATTTTATTATTAATAATATTTATCTAATTTATAAGTAAAAAATTTACTTTGATTAAAGCACTTGTATTAGATGATAATATCATTTATTATTTATTATATTATTTAATAACCATTGTAATAATATTAAAATACTATATTTATTATAAGATTAGGATTATATTTTTAAAATTTTTATCTAAATATTCCATCAAAATAAGATAATAATAATTATATTTGTTTAAATTTAATCATTAGTTAATTTATTTATATATATATATATTAGGTTAGTACTTAGAGTATTTATTATTTAATTAGTAATTTAGTTAAATATCAATTAAAACTAAGATTTTTCACTATAAAATAGATGCTCTCATTATTATTTTTATAAAATATTAAATATTAAGCAATACATTGTTAGCTATTGTTTTTGTTTTTGAATATAGTTTTTTTTTACGAAATATTAAATATTGAGTAATACTTCGTTAACCGTTATTTTTTAATACAGTTTCTTGCTTCTTTTTTTATTCTTAGAATAGTTTTAGTTTTTTCATTCACTCTCATTTTTTTATCTCATTCGTAGAAAAATTTAAGAATATTATAAATTTAAAAGCTTTAAAAAATTTTGTTTCACGACAAAAATTTTTGGCTCTTTAGTAAGTCGTTTCTCTCATTATTTAGTATTCGTCTTTCTTATTTTATCAAATTTGTTTTGGTCTACACAGATTTCCGTATATTGTAAATTCATCACAAAGGTTTTTGAAGTTAAGTTATTCTTTAAATTATTATCAATTAATTCATCATTTATACGAAGATTAAATACATTATTTTATAAATTAAAAATTGAACACATAGAACCATTTATAATGCATGTGACATTAAAAACTAGTAAAATATAAAAGAGTTAAAGATAAATTGAATTTTTATCTCATGTTATTAATTTCACATTAACATTAATGGAAACTATTTTATTGATTTAATATAATTTACACATAAAATAAACTTTACATATTAATACAAATATTGATCAATACACATTTTATTGATTTTATTTATTTATAACATTTTTAATTATATATTAAAGAATAGATAAACCAACAAATATTCCCATGCTACAAATGTGAGAACAAGTACGAGTCCTTGAATGTTAAAAACACAACTTCATTTTACTATCTTATCACATTATTTTAAAACTATCATGTGTAATTATGACGTGAAAAATTAATTCAACGTTTGAACCTATGATTTTAGTGGTGAGACGGATCTATATAATAATTTTGCTAAGATTATAGATCAAATTCATAAAATTCATATTGAAACAAGTTTCCTCCTTATAAAACCCATAGCTATGTTACTCTGATAATCAATATAAATATGTCCAACATAAGTACAACCAGATTTTTTTTATTTTCCATATATATAGATCACATCTCATACTTATGTCCAAATATAAGAATAATAATGATTCGATTTAGAATGGTTTTGAACAAGAAATTACAATTAATGTTGTGTATTTTGAATTTTTAAAAATCAAATTGAATACCATTCAAAACCAAATTGAATTCCATTGGTTTGGTTCATTGGTTTTAAAATTAAAAAAAAAAAAACACTATAGTATTTTTAAGTTTTTTTCACTAATTTAGAAAAAAAATTATTTTTATGTTAAAAAATATAAAACTAATTAAAGTTAAATAAAAAGTAGAATTCAATTTTATTTAAATACTTACTGTTTTTTGACTTATGAATCAAAATTCAAACCAAATATGTTTCATTATCCGAACCAAATTCAATAAAAATCGAACAGAACATTGTGGCTTTAATCGGTTTTCGATTTTCTTAATTTTTTAACCCTATTTGAATATATCTCAAACACATATATCAGACACAAATAAAAAAAAAATGAACTTCACTTGGTTCACAGCTATCCTGACAGGCAAAAAATTGGGCTGAGAAAGAGACAAATGAACCAATTAAGCTTTTTATCACCGTAGGTGAAACTAACAATAAAGAAGCTATGATTTCACGAAATTAAATATAATAATATGATATGAATATTTATCTCAAAATTTATATAATATAAATTATTAATGTATCAAAATTTATATAAATATAAAAATATGACACGAATATACGAATCGTGAAATTCAGTGACCTCGAAGGAAAGACCAAATGAATCTTTAAGAAGTGGCTGGTACTTACAGTAACCTGGAATAATATTTGCAAGCGCAGTTGAGCTCTTCAAAGTATCACTCAATGCACAGATCAACTTCAATCACAAACTTCAGAAAATTTTATTGCCAACTGAACTCATCAAATGTTAAATAGAAGCTCTCTACGATCCAACACAATACACAAAGGACTCTCTGTACACAGCTCTTCAGCTTCATCGCTTGACTTGGCTTTGCTTGATCAACAATAAAACTGCGATAATCACCGGTGTTGATATCATGACCAAAGCCTGTACAATGTTAGGTCGGGTAATCTCCGGGAAAAGGATGCTTCCGTACTTTATTATCGCCGCACCAACAGTGGAACCGGCTCCTAATTTCCAAAGATAACTCAGATCTTCCTGTTTGAGCCCATGATATGCAGAAACAAATAAGCTGAATTGATATGTGCATTGCATAAAAATACCAGAACATGTTAGGAATATTCATTGAGCCCTCGTAAGATTGGTCTATTTTATGTTACTTAGATTCGTATGTAAGTATCAGATATGAATATGTGTCTAATCGATACGGGGACGTTCAGTTTTTTCCAAAATTTTCATGTATTTGAAGGTCTTTAGAGGATCATAGCCCCGTATCCATGACTAGATATGCACTGGATATGGGTATTTCAAATCTTCCTGTTTGAGCCAAAGATATGCAGAAACAATTAGCTAAAATGCTAAATTGAAATATGTTTTGTATTAAAATATCAGAACATGTTACGAGCTATGTTGCTAGCACCCGAGTTGAGTGTCCAACATGGGCATGTTTTGATATAGGTATGCTCAAATTTTTCTAAATTTTTTCATAGATTTGGAGGATCAAACCCATACCCATGTCCGAATTTGTGCCAAACATAATAAGGAAAATGAAAAGTTAGAGTAACATAAGATCAGATATAAATATTCATCAAGCCCTAGTAAGATTGGTCTACTTGCTTAGGTGGCTAGAAAATCATCAATGCTTTAAGGTCTAAAGTGCTTTGCTCTGCCATAGTTCAATCTAGCCCCATTGAATGTTTGTTTTAAACAAATAAACTTGACCGTTTTAAGCAAATCATGGTTCTATCATATGAAATATTCATTTAAACTATGTTTCCTCGACTTTTCATTTTCTTTTAAGTATTCATGTTCAATACATTCTAGACATAGGTATAGAGATATGGTCCTCCAAGTATACTTTAGATACATGAAAACAATTAAAAAAATTAAACATATCCGTATCTAACACTCACACCTGTCTCTAAGTAAAATAGCATTTAGACATACAACATTAGCCCTCCTAACAGACTTAATGTGCTGTAAATGCCAGTTCCATGCAGCTGCTTCAAAGCCAACAAAAATGAAATTAATCAGTAAACAAGTTCAAGCTAATCTGGAAAAAACAACACAGTGTGATTTGAAGGTCACTAACATCCGTGCATAACCCAGTAGACATCAGATTCATCTGTCTCAAAAAAATATTTATCCAACATCTGTATCTAATGCATATCCGGATATAGATATGAGGATATTATCCTTTAAAGATACTCCAAATACACGAAAAACTTAAAAAAATTGAAGTTACCCTTATTAAATACATATCTATATCCGATATTCACACCCGAATTCAATCAACATAGGTTCTTTCTAACCCACACCTTTTTTATCATATGAAGTCATAACTTCCACCACCAGGTCTACTTTCCCCTAAAATCAATCCACTTCCAACATTCCTCTTCTCTTTGCAATAACTTCAACAAACAGTCAGCCAATCATCAATTGTCATTAAATCACCACAGTAGGATTCCCTTTAATTCTCATTGAATTCATTTTTTGCCAATGGATGCATTCAGAAGTAACATCTTATCTCAATTCTAAATAAAGACAACACATCTTCTAAAATTCCCGACAATTTTCCACAAGGAACGAACTGATAATTCTTTCAAACACTGCAATATAGTGCCAAATCGTTTAATACCACGACTTCGATTAATGGAAACTGACCTATGAAGCACAGAAATCAGGAGAGTGGTTCAAGCGTCAGACACGTGTCTAATACAAATATGATTTTGATACGGTTAAATATGTTTCAAATACTAAGGACATGTTCAAAAAATAAATATAAAATCGAATATGGTTAAAAGATAGTCGAGACACGACTGGGCACATCCAGATACACGATGAAAGTTTTTTTTTTTATTTCATATTTTTTTCTGAAATATGAAATTAATAATAAGCAGTTCGGTTCTAATGGATTTTTTAAAGTTCAAGTTTTTAAATTCAAAAATAATTTTAAAAAAAATGAAATATCCCTTACATGTTAATGTTTAATTGAAAAATATAATTTTACATTTTTATTGTATATTATTAAATAAAAAATATTGTTATTGTCTTATCTTATATTCTAATATTTTAGAAATTTCAATATTATATTTGTATTGTATGTTCGTATCCATAATTCTTAGATACTATCTCTTTCATTACCCAAAGCATCAACCATGGCATTTTGAGTTTCAATGGGCTACTGCTAATAGCAAGGGAAAGTCCTGTGTTGCTCGTACTCTTTTATTTTTTTTAATATTCGTATTTAACATATATTCAATATTGATACGAAGATATGATTTTTTAAAGACATTCCTACTCTTCATTGAAATTAGTACAGATATTAAATACATATCCGTATCGAACCCTCAAATCCAAGCTGACTAGTCTTCAACTTCTCTTGCTGTATCAGTTTTGCTACTTTCTTTGAAAGAATAAAATTAGCATTTATCCTAATAAATGGCTTTGTTGAAAGATTCTAAAATTTAAAATTCAATCAAGTTTCACGTCTTCTTCAAAAAAACAAGAAGGCAAATGATTTTTCTTTTTTTTTTTTTTTTTTCAGAATTCAACTGAATTACATTAAATTACAGCCAATTTTTGGATTTTTGAAGAATACCCAAATTTCATCAGACAAAGACATAAAGAAAAAAAATTATAGAGAAACCGACCTGAGGAATGAAAGCAGCATTGGGTTCATCATCAAAGCTTGGATTTTCTTCATCTGTTTGGGAATCAACAGCGCGAATGGGAAATGAGCGTTGAAAAGAGGTAGTCAAGGAACGGTTGTTGGCGTCGATGAGAAACTTTACGGAGCCCCTTAGCTTCGAAGCCGGATTCAGTCGGCGGTGATTTGCGGCGGAGCAACTGATCTTCGGGTTTCCACTCGCCATGGCTGAGGCTGCCATGGGAGAAAGGATAGGTGAAAGACGTGTAATTCTTAACAACCTTTCTTTCTCTTCCTTTTTGTTACAATTTTTTTTTAATTTTCATTTTATCTTAAATATTTGATTTTCAAGAAAAATAAATAATATTTATTTATCATATATTCTTATGTTATTAAGAATAAAGACAAAATCGCTGGAATTAAATACACGACGTAAATATATTTTTAAAATTTATATAATATAAATATAAAATATTTTAAATATAATTATAATATAATAAAATATATAAATTGTTCTTTCATAGGTAATTAAATTTATCTTAAATTTTTTTTCTTAAACTCGACTTGGGTCGAATCAAAGAAGACCTATAAATGTATTTTACTATTAAAAAAATTAAAATATTAAAAATTATTTTTATATTAATATATATATTTATAATAAATTAAAATAATTTTTATTTTTAAATAATAATTAAAATATCATTAAGTCTGAATCAAGAAAATATCATATCCATCTTCATCCAAGCGAAATTAGATATCCGATACCCATACCAAGTGTAGATATATTTTGCAAGAATTTGTCCAGAACAGTTTTCCTCGAGGGGGTCTCATCTTTATCATTTACATATGCCCTGAGAGCAGAACGTATTACAGGCGTTCACCTGCTTCCTTGATCTTTGCATTGTCAACAAAAACTACTTTCAGCATCTTCCATCTTCCTTAACTCGTCAGTTCTTCTGCCACTGTCATTCATGTAACCTTAACGATTAAGGTCTTAAAATTTATAAAAATATAATATATAAAAATATAAAAATATTATATAAATATATAAACTATCAAGTTTAGTTTTAGATATATTAAATAATTATTTTTGTTCATAAAAGAATTTTTTTTTGTATTTTTTGAATATTTTTGTGAAAATTGAAATAAGAGTTCATCTTTTAATATATTAGCAGTGAAGTATTTTAATTTTACAAGCGAATTTAAAAAAACTTTCATTGTGTCTTATTTATTTTTAAAATTATTTTTTATAATTTGAGTTCATATTAATATATCGATAGTACGATCTTTTAACGCTAAAAATAAGATTAAAAATTTATCATATATATTTTTTAAAATATGTTTTAAAAAATTACTATTAATTTCACTAGTGAAATTTAAAAACTCCACCAGAAAAAAAATAAAAAGGAAAATATGGAAGATTGGAGTTAAGATTCTCTAATTATTTGAAAAATGTTAACGTTTCTCAACAAGCACAGGTCGTTTAGTGGAAGAATAGTATGCTGCCACCGTCTAGACCATGGTTCGATTTCCGGCTGGTGCATTGTTGAAGCGGTGATGAACTGCGCAGCAGTGATGGTAGGGTCCATCACAACCGTCTGATCTTCGGATGCCTGCAGCACTTCTGAGCTCTTCAAAACAACTTTTGTTTTATATACAATTGGGTTTGATCTTCTGATATTTGAAATGGTTAGGTTAAAGTATTAGCCCAAAAATGAATTTAGTCAAACAATTAGGCTTTTTTTAAAATAGATCAAACATTGATTCTCATTTTCAAGATTTATGCTTGATTTATTTTACAATTATTTAATATATTAATTTTAGATTTTTTATATATTAAGTAATTTTTATCATATAAATAATACATATATATAATATTATAGTGTAAAAATTAAAAAATATGTTAAGCTATATAAATTTTGAAACCTAATAAAAAATTTATTAAATTACGAAAAATTAAATTATTAAAAAAATATATATTTAAAAAAAATTAAAAAAAAACTATGAATTAACTTAAGCAAAATTCATATTTTGAATTAAATCGAACTTAAATAAATATAAATAATATTAATATTCCATTAAACCTGACCCAAATCCGCTTGGTCGGTCCACGAACACTCTAGCAACAACTCAGCAGCATGGTTTGGCCATGGTGATTCATTCTAACAATTGCAACAAGGGGAGTTTCACATGTCCTGACCCAATTCAAAATATATATGTTCGTACATCATGTCAGAATAAATTTAAATAATATACTAATAAAATTTTTGATTATTTAAATTTGATCCAACTCGAAATATAGATAAAATTTTATACTTTAAAGAATGGCTCATTTATGCAAGAACGCTGACGCTTTATATTATCTCACTTTCTTTCCCAAGAGTGAAAGTTAAGGAGAAGGATCATCTCAAGAGACAAAGCTAGACTGCATAATATACCGAAGAACCCAGCAGCGTTGAAAAAATTGGACCGGTTAAATTAAGAACAAATGGCCCGCCTGGTTCTACACACACACACCAAAGAATCGGGAACTCAATAAACTGATTTAATTGATAAAAAATCGGATTAAACCGATAAAAATTATTTTTTGTTATTTTTATATTAAAATTATTTTTGTAAATGATGAAGTTTAAATCTTTTACCTCTTAGTCATATATTAAAGACCATATCATCAAGTCAAACATATAATTTTATTAACTAATTAATTACTATACTTAATACTTATTTAATATCAAAATCACATATTTAATATTTAATATTTAATATATTTTTAATTGAAAAATCCGGTTCAACCGGTGACCCAAAGGTCAAACCAGTTTGACCTCCGGTCCAGAACTTGGGTCTGTACAAAGATGTATGCAAAAAGATATATAGACGCTACAAAAGAAATAATGTACATTATTTCCATTGGCTGTTAACTATACATGCTTGTCTGCTACAAGTCTAACTTTATTCAGGGATTCTTTAAATGCTTGCCAAGCAACCATATAATGATCTTGGGATATCATACCTTCTTCCACAACTTGCATCGAACGTCTGTACAAATGATCAAACCACTGAACTGGGTTGCCAATATCGACATTGCTGAATCCGAGATCGGGTACGTATAGGCGCTTGAAATCTTTCCTCCATCGCGACAAGATATACTGTGAAGGGATTTCCTCTACACCATTCTTGTTTAGGACATACAAGCAATGTCGGCAGAGGAACCCGTTGAAGTTGAAGCAGTTGCATATGCAACGGATTTCCATTCCAGCTTTATTGTACATAACTTCAAAGTTTCGGATATCCCTTTGATCTCTATCGCCCCCGCATTCCTCAATTACGTAGGTTAGAACCAGTCCATTAGGATGGATTTGCGTTATGCTGAAACACGGCATCATCACAACCTCATCTTGGAACCTCCTGAAAATTTCGCTCGTATACAACTTCGAAAGCTGTAATTCATAAAAGCATCCTGTTTTCAAAATGGGACTCGAATTTCTTGATTCGAGATCATTGACTGCTTCATTTTTATGCTTTTTTGGCAAAACTAATTCATACGTGTCAAAAAATTCTTTCAAAGAGGTTTGCTTATGCACATAACCGTCAAAAAAGGAACTCACAGACTCACCATTCAGGAAAGTGCATATTCCTGCAAAAAATGTATCTTTGAGGTAAACCAGAGCCCATCGCTCTCTTTCCTCATACAGAGTACGAAGCCATGCATGGTCTGCAATTCCAAACCGCTGAATCATATCATCCCAACCCATTTCAAATTCATCGACCTTTACAGTTTCATAGACTGTCCTATTTAACATCATTTGAAAGACACCAGATTCCCGCAACTCTCCCAAATTCTCAAGAATGCTTTGCATGACATGTGACAAATTCAGCCGATGGTGAGCCCTAGGAAACACCTCAGAAATCGCACCTTGCATGGCCCTGCACTGGTCTGTGATTATGGTTTGCGGAGGGCGACCTGACAAACAAGTAAGCCATGCCCTAAAAAGCCAAACGTATGTTTCAAATGTGTCATCGGCAAGTAACCCACAGCCAAACAAGATAGACTGCCCATGATGATTTACTCCGAAAAATGTGACAAGAGGAATCTCAAATTTGTTTGACAAGCAAGTTGTATCAACTGCGACCACATCACCAAAGTAACCATATGCAGCCCTAGACCTAGAATCTATCCAAAACACATTCCTTAAATACCCTTCGTCATTGAGATCCATCAAGTAAACAAAATTCGGATTAGTGAGCTGAATGCGGCTAAAATAATTATATATAATCTGGGAATCTCCTTTTTTAAGCTGCAAGCACTTAGAGCGATCAACATTCTCACCACTTTCTCCTTCAAGTGAGTTTGAGCTTCCATTACCCACTGGCTCGACCATAGATGTACGGTATAACCTGATTGTCCGTACTTCTACATCCACAGGAGGCTCCACCTTCCTTTTGGCAACAGCATCCATCTTCTTGTGTGACTTAGAGTTTTGTGCTCTTTCATGGTCGAATAGGTGATTATGGTCCAGTCTGACTTCGTCCACCCTCCATCTCTTAGATTCCACTAACCTCAACCTTATCATCGCAAGACAGCCTGTTCTAGTTTCCTTCCTACGACTGTTGGCTTCTTTAATTGTTTTGAAGCCCTCGCAGTTGCAACAGAGCACGGCTCCGCGTTTCTCTTTGCTATTACGCTTTGTCCACGAAGATTTCACCCTGATTGCAAATCCTAGCTCCTTGGCATAACAGTTATAATAGTTATAAGCATCATCATACGATTCGAACTCCATCCCCGCAACCGGTGGCGAATAATTTTTTCTTTGAGATATGCCATTTTCAACAGCAACTGCGGTTGCATCATCCCCATTGCTTTCATGATTGTCTTCAATTTCAAGCATTCGATCACAATCATTCTGAAGGCTATTGCTTTCAACATCAAGGTCGTTTCCTTCTATCTCAAGGCCATTTCTCTCGATATCAACATCATTCCGTTCCATTTCAAGGTCATTTCCTTCCATTTCGAGCTCATTGCCATCATCTTCAAAGAGCTGCTCAGTGTTTTGAGAACCCTCTTCAATCTGAAATGCAAACCCATCAATTAATATAAATGGATGACTGCCACTTCAAGAACATACAAAAAGGATACCTGAAGAAGTAGCTCGTAAACAAAGCTAATACACAATCTCTGCAATTTCAACTCTTTCCTACATATTTCCTTTTAAGAATGGTTACGATAGTAATTGAAGAAAGCAATAAATGCAACACTTGAAGCAAGCTACACTAGACTCTCTACTCTGCAAAAGAATGTAGAAAACTGTCATCTTTCCTTTGGTTACTCCGGTTTTGCCTTTAGCCAAAAACATGTCCCAAGGTAGTGAGCAGTATATCAATATTACTTCTTTAAAACACCAAAACGTGATAGCACTACCCCAGATCCCTAACCATTCACAAAGAAACAGGTTGGTAAGGTCCGAGTTCATGAGAAACGATCACGGATGGAATATTTTTATTCATACTTTCCATCATCAAGCAAGACATAAGACATTTCTCTTCCTGTCATGACTTATGTTACCCAGACTCTTCATTTTCCCCAAAGCATCCGTGTCTGACACATATTCAAACATTAGGTACAATTCTCCAATTATGGGGAAAAAAAACTTAGAAAAAATTAAGCATACTCATTTCGGATACATATTTGTATCCAACACTCTACTTTGACGGATCCAACTCTTTACACCTAACAAAAGTAATAATTCTCAAAACTTCCTCACACCCCCCATTTAACATCTTTTATCAATCTTACAATCAAACATGAGAAAAAACATAAAGAGAAAAAGAAGATATATTAAAGTTAATTATGCCCTCCATCCCACATTTATCATTTTTTTTTTTTGGCATGTTTAATAATTAACCATTGTAATTAATTGCATATATCTACTAACACTGAAAATTTTAGGAAAATTTATCCAATATTTGAATTTTAATGCTTTAAAAAACAAGAATCTCTAATCTTAAAACTCAATATAATTCTAGCATTTCTAAATAAAATGAAGGGTGAACCTAGTTGCTCCTCGAAATTTAGTTACGGAGAGAACTGATATTAACAACATAATTTCTTCACTAGAAATCAGAAATCAGCTTAATTAAGTAGTAAAAAATTTATCAATAAAAGAACAGTAAAGAAAAATTCAGGAACAAAAACCCTAGAAATAGGGGAATATGGGAATTGGAAACGATAAAGGAGGATTTAGAGGTGAAGGCCACGTGAGGGGGAACGTACCGTGATGTGGAGGTTCGACGACGGAGACAAAGCCCGGTGGCCGCCGGGAGAAAATGCGGGATGGCCGGCCATGGTTGAAGTGAGGGTGAGGGAGCCGTGCGTCAAAGTATCAGAGGTTAGTTTTACCCTAAGCCTCTCTATCCATTTCACATTGGTCCTTTGTGTTACTTGTATTTGCTTAAAAAATGACAAGTTAAAAAGAAAAGTGCTTGTTTTTTAAATATTGAAAAGTTTAGGGGCTTCTTGTCGTAATTTTTCATTTTGAAAGTGAGTCCTTTTCCTCTTTGGTCGATGGAGCTGAGGATTCTGTGGTTCTATTGTGGATATGTTACATTCTATAGCGAATGATAACTCCACTCGCCTGAATTCAACGTGATCACACTCTCCTAATTTTCTTCAACCATTTAAAAAATATTTTTTCTTTCTTAGAACTTAAAAAATAAATCCCTTTTTTTTACACCTCGATGGTGAGACGAGCATTTAATCGATTTAATTTTAAATTTTTTTATATCATTTTCATTTAAAAAATTAATCGGATAAACACATTAAAATTAAATTATCTAATTAAATAAAATCAAACTGAATAAATCGAATAAGATAAATTTTAATCAATTTATTCAATAAATCGATATTTTGTTCATCCTTGTATAATCTGCTAATTGGTAGATTTATTCATAAATAAAAATTTTGCACATTTAAAACATAATTACTAAATTTTTATAATTAATATACTCTTTTTAATCATAATAATTAGTAATTTATGTATTCATGATTTTCAAATTTTGTTATGTAAAAATAATTATTAATGGAAAAAGTGTTAACGAATCAGAAAGCACCTTACAATGAAAGATAATATTCGGAGCGTTGCAAAAAAAAAATTATAGCGCGTGGGATTGTGGCAAACTGGCAATACCACTAATTTATGTTCTTTGTTTTTCTGGTCCATAGTTAATTGGAGAAAAAAACAGAGGGAAATGGTGAAGAGCGTTTGGTTAGTTAAAGCATTGGCTACAAAAGCGAAGAGCAACAGCGACGAAAAGAAAAATGGCGGGGACTCTTGTATTCACTCCTCAGCCTCTGACACTTCCAAAATTCTCGGTTTCCACCAAAAAAGTACAGATTAACAACAAAAGAGCGACGAGATTCGTCACCAGAGCAAGCGCTGCACAGAAGAAAAACGACGACGAAAGCAAAGACGATAAAGGGTTCACTCTGTTTGGTTTCGTCACCGATAATCCTTCCAGCCGTAGCGCCATTCAACTCCCCGAAAGTCCCGCCGAGGATGGCAACGTCGGCCAAATGCTTAATGTGAGTAATTTTATAGCCCTACGTGACACCTTATTTTCCACTCAAATTTTGACTACGTCAATGCAATTTGCCAGCTTTTTGGCCGCCTTTACACTTAAATTGTGGATTAATTTCATCTGCTTATGAATTATGATTTAAGTTAAAATAGAATGATCCTATCCTATGAAGCACAGTCACTTCTGTGGTAAGAGTATTTACATGGATAAGGCTTTGATGTGGTAAAATATGTGTTGAACAAGAGTATATATTAAAAAATTAAAATAAAATTAAATACGGTCAAAATATAATCGAGACGTAGTTGAATACTTTCGGATACGAGGTATAATTTTTTTCTTTGCATTTTCTCTTAAATATAGAATTAAAATGAACAATTTGATTTTAATGAGTTTTTAATTAAAATACTATTTGCACGTTAATATTTAATTGAAAATTATAAATTTTATATTTTTATTATAAATTATTATATAAAAAATTTTTTTATTGTACTTGTATTGCGTATCCGTGTCGATATTTTTATAGACCCTATCTCATTTTTCTTATGAAAATTTATTGATTTGTTTTTTTGGTTTAAATGCAGAGGATAGAAGACAAGGGAAAGGAGTATGGCAAATATATTAAATCTGGAAAGCTTAGATGGTTTGTTAGAGAAACTGGTAAATCACTGTATTGAATAGCTTTGATTGCTTGGGCTGCATTTTATTTATGATATTTGCTATTTTTTTAACTCTGTTTTGAAAAAAAATCAACAAAATAGATTCTTATTTTAAAGTAGATTTGTTTAACGATTGGATAGTTCGTTCGGCTCAATAAACTCAATATGAAGAAGACCTGCTTGATATAAATTCTTTTGATATGGGTCGGCTTAGCCCAACTCGAATCACTATTTAATTAATATTTTTATTTAAATTTAATTATAAAAATATATAAAATTTAATATCAAAATAATATTTTAATGATTTTAACAACAATTCGAATCGAGAAATTAAATTAAATTCAAATTTAAAAAAAATTTTAAATTATGATTTAATCCGATCACAAACATTTCTATTTTAAATTAATGTTTGTACATTAATTTTGGCTCTTGTAGGATCGCCTCAAAGCCGACGTGGGACAGTTGTCTTCCTACATGGGGCTCCAACGCAGTCTTTTAGCTATCGAGTTGTAATGTCTCAGGTTGTCTCACCAACTTGTTTATCATGTCCTTTTTTTTTCTTTTCATATATTTTGGAGATATCTAAGTATATATATGTTATTTCCAGGATGTTACCTTCATAATTAAGGATTTGAGAACATATATCCATATGTGAGTATATCTTTTAAATATATAAAAAAAAAATTTTAAAAATTTGAGTATACTTATATCGGATACAATACTTATATTCGATAGAATAAGATATAGTAGGTCATATAGTATTATCTAATAAGGATTTCTTTCCCTTATGGAGGACTAGTAAGAATTAATCTTAGAAAATGATTCTATTATGGTTATTAGGCACTTATGCTATTCCGACTCTTTATTTTTTTTGGAGTGCTCATGTCCAACATTCATGTCCAACACATTTTCTAATGTAGATTTGGAGATATAAGCCTCCAAGGATCCTCAAAGTACATAAAAAAAACTTAGAAATAATTGAATATACCCATATCTGATACTCACACTCAAATTCAAGTAACAAAATTAAGCTATCATTGGGGATTTTCTTATAGGAAAGAGTAACGGTTTTATTCATACTCATTATAGGCATATCTTCTGCCATAATAATAGCTTTTGGTATCGGTGATTACTTGTTTTGTATTCCCCATAGGCACCCTTTTTGTATCTCAAAAAAGAAATGTAAATTAGTTTATCCATAAAGTCAAACAAGTATAACTTGATTCTATGTTACTTTGGATTTGGGTGAGTATTAGACATAGTATTTGTTTGATAAAAGTATGCTCAATTTTTTTTAAAGTTTTTTTTTTATATATTTGGAGGATCATATCCTATATCCATGTCCAAATATGTGTTCGACTCGGATGTCGTGCACGGATAGTTTAAAGAAAATGAAGAGTTGAAGTATCATAGCATAGAATTGTCTTTCGTTGTTTAGATGATTGAACATGTTAAAGTTCTACATTTGTTACGTTTTGGCTTTCTTAGGGTTTCATATTCAAGTTGAGCCTCTACATCTATTGTCAATTGGTTTTTAAAAATATGAACTTAAAATAATTAATGTG
>JAQSVH010000014.1:5388151-5412004 GCA_029448705.1 Adansonia digitata
ATTTTTTTTAATGTTTTATTTCACACCTACGATGCAGCGAAAATTAAAAAAATAAATTAAAAATTATATATTTGTACATATATATTTAAAAAAAAGTCACGTTTTTCAGAGTTTTGCAAGTTTTTTTTTAAAAAAAGTATAAATACTTTGCTTAATTACATTTGATAATTATATTTTAATTTAATTTTTAAGCAATTTATTAATTGAGTTTGTGATATCAATCAAGATTTTAGTATCAGGATAGATATCAACACCTTTAATTTTACACGTTGGAATTGAAAAATAGTAGCCATTTTCTTTTTCAGTCAATTCAAGTGAAGAAGAAGAAACATATCAACGAGTCCTTTTAATATTAAGGCAATTAAAGTTATCCAAATATATATATATATATATATTAATGCAATATTTACATGTAGATGTAGCAAGAATTTATATTATTAGGAAATAAATTCTACCCTTATATATACAAAAAAAATTCAAATGAAGTGAATATTAAATCTCGAAAGTTCAATCAAACTGTAATTTTATTTTATTTTACTGTTTGTGTTAATTATTTGAAAAAAGTAATGTGAATAATTTATTTATTTATTTTAATTATTATTTTATAATTTAGTGAGTGAGTATTACGTCCCCATCATAGAAACTTCAATAACTTGACAACTTGTATAAAATATTTTGCTCATAATTTTGTAATCAGTTTGCACTTAGAAGGACTGCCTACCTACCTGGGCGGCTTAATCAACTCATTATACTACTATTTCTATGCTATTAATTTGTCATGCAAATTAATTGGAATGTTGTTTCGTGGTAAAATAGTGATTAATTGGGGACATTAATACAAGTTTCATAACTATTTTCCTATTTTATAACTTAATCACTTAATTAACAATTTTTTTTATAATTTTTCCCCTCATTCTTATCTAATGGACTTAAATTTGTGATTTTTTTTAATGAAATTATTAATATAAGAGAAATCATAATCATATTCAAGTCTTCCAAATGCATGTTATTGAGTTAGTTTGCTCAAAAAAAGTAGACTTATATTTTCTTCTTCTCTAAATCAAAAATAATAAATAAAAATTCATGAGTATATGCTTTTAACTTTGTTTTGTCTTTTCTTCCTAACCTTTAAATGGTAATCAAAGAATTTGAAATTGTCTTTCAAAATTCTTCAAAGTGTCATAACGCCTAATCAATGATAAGTTTGAAAACTTAATATTTGCTAGAGATAGCCAAACCATCTCCTTTGTCTATCAAGTTAGAAAATCTCCCTTCTTTGCTTAGAAAAAAGCAAGTGCTACAAACTTCTCAATTCTCATCATTATTTAAAAGAAGAATTATAATTGATGCAACAATCTGAGAATTAAATTATATCATCTCATTAAAAATAAAATTTTTTATCTTTTTAAAAAACTTTTCAATAAGATACAATGATAGCATATGAATCTATGCTCCATCAAATATAAATTAATATATATATATATATATATTGTTCCTTGTTGGGCTTCTTAAAAAGCATCCTGAATATATACCCATGAAATTGAGCCGTAGTGGACAAGGAGCTGACCCAACAAGATTAAATTCATATGTTGATGGTGCTGAGATTGGACAACGAATTGATGAATGGAGCAATGGATCTTGAACTTGTTGGGCTATAAACGAGACAACCTTTGAAAACCCGTTAATTATTTAAGACTCAAGAGAGAATAATTGTTTTAATTTATAGTGAATGGAAGACATAATAATATATGTTTGTCTAAAAAGAAAAGGAAAATACTCTAAAATTTTTCCTCAAATAAATTTACATATCGAAGCAAAGTATAATTCTGATGAAAACATTATTGGAAAAAAAAAAAAAGGAACTTGATCATCCTAGGGGAGCTGGGGCTGGAGCTTCAACAATCAATGATCCCGGTTCATCAGAAACAGGGCTAGGGGCAGCCCCAGAGCTCAAGATAAGCTCGACCATTGTACGCCGAGGGTTGAGGCGCTGAGCCTCACAGAGATCAGGCAAAAATACTCCTGCAAGACACCGTTGGATATACCATTAATTTTTATTCTTAATTTAACAGGGTATTGGATGAACTTTGAGATTTCATTACAACATTAATATTCCTTCGATTGAATCACAAGATAACTTCCATTGTTATTTAATTCTAATACAAAGTTACCTGACATGCCACCATATAAATACAATTATAATATAATTTAATCGAGTTTTCATATGTTTATTCAATAGATATATTCCCTTGAAATATTGTTAGGATTTTTAAACCTATCGTACATGTATATTTAATTGGCTCTCTATAGTTATTGTGCTATAAAATGGGACTTTTAAAATTCATTTTCTGATTAATAGGACCTAATTAAGTTAAATAATTAACTTGAACATTTAAAAACATAATTCCCCCACACCCCCCCCCCCCAAAAAAAAAAAAAGGAGGGAGCCTTCCTCTGCTAATATTATATAAAGGATCACTCTTCTTAGTCTCTTCTGCTTCTCTCTAGGTATTCAGATTGTCGTTCAAAGGTCTCTCTGACAGTGACACTATCGTTTTTTTTGCCTTTTGAATTTTCACCTCGTCGTTATCAGTTTCAATTCGTTTAACGGAAATGTCTGGACGTGGTCGTAGCGGCGGTGGCCGTGGTGGCGGTGGCCGTGGCCGTGGCCGGGGACAGGACTCTGGTCGCGGTCAACCTTCACCGTCTTTCTCTCGCGGTGGCGGAGGCGGGAGAGGAAGAGGTCGCGATTCTAGTAGAGGAGGTAGATCATCTGGTCCTCCTGCTTCTTACCACCCTCCTCCTCCTCAGGTGGCTCCGGCTCAGCCACCTCCTCCATCTGTGGCGACAACCTCTACGGCCCCGGCGTATCATCCTTCGTCAAGTTCTAGTGCGGAATCGCTGAGCAGAGAGGTCTCCCGAAAACTTACATTGGAGCCGCTGGCTGAAACGACGGCGCCTTCTCTTCCTCCGTCGTCGTCAAAGGCGATTACGATGCCGCAAAGGCCGGGCTTTGGTACGATCGGTAGAAAATGTAGGGTTAGAGCCAACCATTTCCTGGTTGATATTGCTAACAGAGATCTTCACCAATATGATGTAACTTCCCTCTTCTTCTCTTTTCTCTCTCCCCTATTGATTTTTAATCGCTATTTTTCTCTGTCATTTTGCCTTGTTTTAATCGTTTTATATTTTGTTGTTTTTTTTTCTATTGTTCTTTTTTGCTTATATCTCTGTTTCTATTTGACCTTTTTATGCACGGAAGGTTTTAGTAATTTCTTTATAGATTTTTTTTTTAAATTAAAGGAAATTTTCACTGTTAATGATTTGCTTAAATGATTTTCGCTTTTTGTTTAGTTCATATTCGTTGAATTTTAGTGGTTTCTTCTGTTTTGTTATTTATTTACTTAGTTGTCATCCTGTTTACTTGCATTTTTCTTCCTTTCTCTTTAAATGGCTTTTGGTATCTTTTTTTCTGCTTATAGGTTTCTATAACTCCTGAAGTAACCTCGAAGAAGGTTAACAGAAATATAATGAATCAACTTATTAAGACATACAAGGAGTCACATCTTGGTTGTCGGTGTCCAGCCTATGATGGCCAGAAGAGTTTGTACACTGCTGGTGCTCTGCCATTTGAGTCTATGGAGTTTGTTGTCAAGATAACTGAGGAAGATCGTGGCAATGGATCATCTAGTTCAGCAAGGTATTATTGTTGTATTTCATGATGCTGTCTGCATTTTTCGTTTTATATGTTGTCATTATTGTTTAAAAGGGTGATTTGTCTGGTTGTTTGTTAGTGCAGGAAGGAACGACAATTTAAGGTGGCAATCAAACTGGCATCCAAGCCCGACCTTTATTATCTTCAGGAGTTCTTGGGCAGAAGGCATTTTGAATGCCCTCAAGAAACTATTCAAGTTCTGGATGTTGTTCTTAGGGCTAAACCGTCTGAGAAGTACTTTCCTGTTGATTAATGTTCAGCATTTGTTGCTATTAAATTGCTGAAATTAAATTTACACTCCTATGTCAGATTAATCCATTTGAAACTTCGTTTTGCAGTTACACTGTGGTTGGAAGGTCATTTTTCCATCCAAAACTAGGTCCTAAAGGAGAGCTTGGTAATGGAATAGAGTACTGGATGGGATATTATCAGAGTCTTCGGCCTACTCAGATGGGTTTATCACTTAATATTGGTAGCTATTCCATGATTGTTATTACTTGCGTGCAGTCACTTGTATTTAACGTTTTGAAGTTGTACTGGTTTCTCTGTTCACGTCTTTTTTTTTTTTAATACTTCACAGATGTGTCTGCTCGATCATTCTATGAGCCAATTTTAGTTACGGAGTTTGTTGCTAAACATTTCAGACAAACAAACCTGTCAAGGCCTCTGTCTGATCAAGATCGTATTAAAGTATCATTTCACCTTATCCTTCTAATTTTACTATTTTTTGCATCAAGTTACTTACATGAGAGCGTTTATATATCAGAGTGCTTGAAATTTCGTATTTGTTTCAATTGCTATACTTTTTAGGTGAAAAAGGCCTTGAAAGGAGTAAAAGTTCAGCTAAACTACATGAAGTATGCCAAAACTTGCAAAATTGTTGGCATTTCTAGGGAGCCAATAAACCAGTTAACGTAAGTTTGTTTTACCATACTTGCTCATAAATATTTGAAGTAGTGACTAGTAAGGTACATTTATGGGTTCGGTATGGTAGAATTGTTTTTGGGTGACTTCTGGTTGTCTTATATGTTTACTAATTTAATTAAGTTCATATTCAAACAGGGTTGGTTCTTTTTATTTGCAGTTCACAGTTGTTTGTATTTGGGGTATTCATAATCGACTTGTTCTAATATATCTTTTACTCTAGATAAGTTAGTTTCCACCATAGTTTTGTGCAAGGACTTTAAGCTACAATTTTGGATGATACCGTTTAGAAAAGTGGATTACTAAATATTTGGATGAGAATTTCTGTAATTAGCAAAATAATTGTATTGGTGGCTTTGTATGTACCAACCTCTTTTATTCTCTGTTATAGTGTCATGAGCTAAAGCTTTTTCATTAATCTTAGCTCCTTCTCTCTCTTCCTATTTAGTCTCATTGTGCTTTTGTCCAATTTTTGGCTTTTCTAGATTTACTCTCGATGACAAGAGAACAAATGTGTCTGTGGTTCAGTATTTCCGTGATAAATACAATATTGTGCTCAAACATGCATCTTTGCCTGCCCTTCAATGTGGAAGTGAAGCAAAACCTGTCTACTTGCCGATGGAGGTTTTCATTTTATATGATTTTCTTTTCTCCTTTTCATCTATCCAGTTTCCATACTTATTTCTCTTTTCTCATTTTCTGCTTATTTACCACTTTTGTATATGTTGTTTGTTATACAGCTGTGCACGATTATTGGGGGACAGAGATACACTAAAAAGCTAAAGGATAATCAAGTAAGAGAACTGCTGAGAGCAACTTGTCAACGTCCAAATGATAGGGAGAAGAATATTAACAAGGTACAACAATGTTGGATGCATTCTTCAGTTTGTTTTGTTTTTTTGATTAAATAAGAATATTGATTTCATTTGGCATATTATGTTGCTGCAGATGGTGGGGGTTAATAAATTCCAGGGAGATGATCTTGTAGATAGAGAATTCGGAATTAAAGTTCACAACGAACTTGCTTTGGTTGATGCACGAGTTTTACCTCCGCCAATGGTAATTTCATGCCAATAATTTTGAAGAGAAGTCATACTTCCTTTCTTATTATAAATGTGATGTCTGTCTGTTTTGGTTGCTGCAGCTTAAGTATCATGATAGTGGACGTGAACGAAGTGTTAATCCTGGTTTTGGGCAATGGAATATGATCAACAAGGTGATATACTACTTCTCTCTGATTGTGTCATTCTTTTGAAGTTGTCTTCTTGAAAGAAATAAAGGAATCAGAACCATGTCTTCAGCGCCCTCGTCTTGAGCCAGAGATCTTATGTTTCTGAAGGAACTAGATTTGCATCTCTTTTCCAATTCCATTAAAGAGTTCTTTTGTGTTTCGAATGGCTATATTATGCATTGTAATTTGTCTTAAAATTAGTGATTTATATAATTCGTTAAGCTCTGGTCAGGATTGGATCATTTTTGTGTAAAGTGTTGCTATACCAGGTTTTTGACGAATTAACATTTTTTGCAGAAAATGGTCAATGGTGGGAAAGTGGATTTTTGGACTTGTGTGAACTTCTCCTTAGAGTATGCTAATATGTCAGAAGACTTCTGTGTAGAGCTGGTGAATATGTGTAACAGCAAAGGAATGGTATGCTGTGGGATTTCCTAGGTGCAGATATCCTACTTGTTATCTGTTAATTGACTTGCTTGATTTTCCATTTGCTTATGCAAGGTGTTCCGCCAAACTCCTTCAACCCGTATCCGTTCAGCACCCCCAAATAGAATTGATCAAACTCTATTGGATGTTTACAAGGAGTCTACAGGCCAGAAGAGGCCCCTTCAGTTGTTGATAATTATTTTACCTGATCAGACTGGCTCGTATGGTAAGAGATCTAGATCTAAAGTACATGGATAATGCTGAGTTTTCTCTGTGCAACTAAATTCTTTTTGCTTTGCAGGGAAAATTAAACGAATATGCGAGACAGAGCTTGGTATTGTTTCACAATGTTGTCAGCCCAGGCAAGCTGCAAGGTTTAGCAAACAATATTTTGAGAATCTTGCCCTGAAGATCAATGTGAAGGTACTTTTTCTGCCTAACCTGCGATTTGATTCATGTTGGTTCCTTTGTTAAAATTTAATCATTTTTGAGAATTGTAAATTCACTAGGTTGGGGGGCGAAATACTGTGCTGGATGATGCAATTCAGAGAAGAATTCCTCGTGTGTCTGATTACCCCACAATTATATTTGGTGCGGATGTCACTCATCCACAACCTGGGGAAGACTCTAGTTCCTCAATAGCTGCGGTAAGCATAGTCATGTTCTCTATTGTCTCTTTTCTGTTCTTTCCTCATGTTAAGAGGTAAGTGGCTTTGCTGCAGGTAGTTGCTTCAATGGATTGGCCAGAGGTAACCAAGTACCGTGGAATTGTCTCTGCGCAGCCTCATCGTGAGGAAATTATTCAGGATCTCTATAAAGTAGCTCAGGATCCGCAGAAGGGTGTAGTTCAGGGTGGAATGATAAGGTATGGAGGTAGATATGGATTCATTTCAGGATCATGTTTTAGTTATTAGAAGACTTCAACATTTTTTATGTAACATTTGTTTTATTCAGGGAATTGCTTTTGGCTTTCTATAAGTCAACTGGACAAAAACCCTACAGGATTATTTTCTACAGGTAACTTTTTATATGGTAATCTAAATCCTTGAATATATTTAGTAGCATTGCTGATATCTGTTATTTAATATGGCAGAGATGGTGTTAGCGAGGGCCAATTCAGTCAGGTTTTGCTCCATGAAATGGATGCAATTCGAAAGGTATTAAGGGTTTTCTTTTGGCGGGTGGGAGCAGGTTTATAGGGCTCTTACTTGCGCTTAGTAACAGCTCCATACCTTTTGATAAAGTCTTATTGAGCCTGCCATTAACATGGGCATATAATAATTTTGTTATAATCTTTTAACTTGTTATTTCGAAATATATCCTTTGTGTCTCTATTTACCATGGAATTTGTTTTAAATTGAAAATGAAGACTGTATGGAGTTTGTGATTTTCAACTAACAGAGTTTGTTTAATAAAGTAGGCTACATTTTTGTTTATCCCATGCTTTTCCTTGTTTGGGCCTTCTGATGCCAGCAGTTTTCTTCCTTCCAGGCTTGTGCCTCGCTACAGGAAGGATATATGCCTAGAGTTACATTTGTTGTGGTGCAGAAGAGGCATCATACTCGCTTATTTCCTACTGACCGTAACCAAACTGATAGGAGTGGCAATATACTACCAGGTATGTCTTCTTAACCTCCCCTTGGTGCCGAATTTTATGAACATTTTATCATTGCTGATGTTTTGCAGGTACTGTTGTTGATACTAGCATTTGTCACCCCACGGAGTTCGATTTTTTTCTCAATAGCCATGCTGGAATCCAAGTAAATGATGCTTGCCATCTTCTACAATGATTGATTTAATACTGTACTTCGATATTGTTCTACTGTCTATTACTTAAGTTATTAATTATTTTTTTTGTGTAGGGAACAAGCAAGCCAACTCATTACCATGTCCTGTATGATGAAAACAATTTCACTGCGGACATCTTGCAAGTGCTTACAAACAATTTATGTTACACGTATGTGTTTATGTCTTTCTATATAATTTTGAACTGGTGTCTATAAATAATGCCTGGACTAGTACTAGTTGTATAATAATTCTACTCTTTTTACAGGTATGCAAGGTGTACTCGGTCAGTTTCAATAGGTTTGTGATCTATATATATATATTTTTTGTTTTTAAATCTCTTTTCAGCTGATAATTTTTTTTCCTAAGCCGGTATTTAACAGATAATATTTTGATTTCAGTTCCACCGGCATATTATGCCCATCTGGCTGCTTTTCGGGCACGCTATTATGTAGAGGATGAGATGTCAGACAGTGGCTCTACTAGTGGGGGACGGAAATCAAAGGACAGAAATTTTGAGGTTCGGCCTCTCCCCAGCATCAAGGACAATGTGAAGGAAGTCATGTTTTACTGCTGAGTAGGCTGTCTGTTTCGCTTTAATCAATATGTGCTTCCTTGGTTGATGATTCTGGTTTGTATTTAAGGGTTTTATAGCTTGAAGCCCTTAAAACTCGCTACTCTTTTGCCTTTGGGTTAATTATTATTATTATTAATAGCTCTGTTTGAACAATTTGGTGGAGTTTTCATACTCCCTGGAACTACAAATTGGGGCAAATACCGCCGGGCTTTTGTTGGTTTTTGTGTGCACGTCTCACATGTACAGGTTTTTAAGATGGATAGATTTTGAGTCATTCATTTTACTCTAATATTTACCAGAAGGTTATCTGTGGTCTGTACAAGTGAAAAAAAAAATATGATCAGAAAATGTTTAATGAAAAATTATCCTTTGAAGTTGGAAGCATCAAAGTTTATTATCAGGATTTCATCATTTCGCTTTTCATTTACTTTGTTTTGTTTTGTTTTTTTTTTTTTCGGAAATTTTCTTGTTTGAGGTACTAACAGAACTATGACTTTTATTATTTATGTCATAATTCTATCAGAAAATTTGTCTATGCTCTATTCATCGACTCATTCACCTATTTAGCACCCTCCAGCTTCTAAAAGTCAACAAATCTGTATCCGTTAAAAATTACGTCAGAGTCTGTTGAATTCTGCTGAAATAACCGAAGCGGGAATGTTTTAACAATTCCTCTGAAAAATTTTTCTTAAAAAGAGTTTGTTCTATAATGTTAGGGTCACTTAAGGTACAAATTTGCATCTTATGGTTGAATTCTAACCCTGCAGAGATACTCAAAATAAAAGAACTTTTCTTCCATTCTAAAAGAAAATCAAAAGAAATTAAAAAAATAAAGAACCTAGGGATAATAATATATTTCTTATATTCTATTAATTACTTGGAAGTCTCTAAGTAAAATAAATTGAAACACAAATTAAAAGAAAGAGCTTAAAGTAACAAATGAGAGAAGGTTAGTATAAATTAAATTTCCAGTTAAAAATGATCCTATGTCTGAATGTAATTTTTACGTCACTTCCAATAGGCTGAACCCCCAAAATCTTTCATTCTAAATGGCTGATAAAGATACACTCGGAAAGAAAAAACAGAGCCCTGAAAGTTAACCTTCAACCAGCCACAAAGCGAATATCCGATGAAACCAAGAGCTTGAATTCCAGAATCCTTGCCGTATATGTTTACCAGAACAGTAGACCGGTAAACACAACTATATGTAGAAGTAAAGCTATCATACAACCTGTTTGATCCCGCAATGAGCCATCATTGCTCATTTGCCCCGCATTGACAAATTCAGTTCTTGCTGTGTTCAGATTTGCAGAGACGTTGAATGGCGTCGAACCTAATCAAATACACAATCGAGGGCAGATTCAGTGCAAATGTTAAACTTGATGAATAAAATGGCTACAGGCAACAGTGGTCTGAATTTTAATATCTTTCATCTTTCAATCATTAAAAGTGTACTTTTCAATTATAAAAAGAAAAGTAAAAATCATAGCATCTGATTATTTAAAACAAAAAAAATCAACAAATTTTCTTGTGGTATTTTGTGTGCAGAAAGTCAACGCGCTTTTAACACATTAAGATCAGTCAAAATTTCATCTAAGCATAATTGTTAATCCGTAACATAATTATGGTGAAAACGCCGATTTACAGGATTGAGAAGATTGTTGCACTGCTAAATTATTGATGAAATATATTCTAATATGAAATCCAATAGACCGTTTTTGACGTAATTTACACTTACAGTCATAGTTGGTCCATCCAATCTGTTGATTTGCCAGATCATAAACAATGATTTTGTCTTTTAGAACAAGATCTGCAAAAAAAAATTAAAAAAAGGTGAAATACTTATGGTTTGCTGCTTTCATCATGCAGGCAAAATTCATCCAGCTTAGCGATCAAAGCACTAAAATGTCATACACAGGGCCTACAAATAAACAATTGCCTCCATTCGAACCTTACAAAAATTAACCACTTTACGGAAGGCCCAAAATTCATGAAGCCTCCAAACGAGTACAACCCAGTCAATTGAAAATATTGTGTGCAGTGAAAAATACCTCCTAAAATTGTTATCTTTTGACCCTGAATTTTGTGAAAGCCGATGCACCAAACTGCAGCAGTGCCCTGCAAAATTCGAAGTCACCCATTTCATTTGGAAATCTGGGATATGATATGAAAATATGACACACAAAACAAGGAAGTCTTTTTTGAACTATAGTTAAATTTCAAAAGCTTGTCTCGATATGCTTACAACGAAGAACATCATGTGAGGAACACAGGTAAGAAAGCAGCAAGCCTATAATTAGAGAATCCGACTTACACTGTCAAATGCCAAAAGGATTGAATTTTATATATGCACTACTTGGGAAATAATAAATTAGTAAAAGTAGTTGAATCGTTAACTTAATAATTCTGTTCTTACAGGGAAAATTGGACAGATCGTCTACCATTTAATAGAAAGAAAATAAGATACAGTAGATGGAAATCTATGTCCGCATGTCTGAAGGTTTAGATAACTCACAATAGAATTCTGCAGTAATAGATAGTCCTGAGGATTTAAAATCATGGATGCACCACCAGCAAAGTTCAGATTAATTTGAGGGAATATGTCAGATACACTGAACAGAATGATAACGTAATGTCAGTTACAACCATCTTAGAAGATTGACACTCACTGAAACAACATGAAATTGTACCAATATGGGGAGTCAACCTGGAGGTTATTTGGTAGCATTGAAATCCTTTGGAAAGAACAGGGCGCACAGTTTGTGAAACTGTGTTTGTGATCTGCACAAACAAGAGAATAATTTAATCATTAAACTCATGCTTCACACTCGTATCGTACTTGTTTTTCATTAACCAGAAAGACAAGCATAGCAGGCCAAAAGCATATGCTTTTCTTTAAATGATGATCAATCTCTTTGATGATTTCCAAATATCTGTAAAACCAAGCTCAACACTTACAGCACCGACGAGAGCATCATAAGCTTCATCAGCTAGGTATGCCAAAGTTGTCCCAGAGTCAACTATTGTTCCTTGGTTGCTTGATGTTGAAAACACTGACATGTCAATTGGTAAAACTTGTCCACCGACTGAAATGCTCCGCAGATCAAGATTATAGTGAGGCCTGAAATTTTGTGGTGCAAGAATGGTTATGCAAATTGCCATTAGGGCTTATATGTGCTAATTGTAAAGAATATATTATCAAACAAGGAGAAAAATGTATCTGTTTAAAGACTCAACATTTCATTGACATAAACCTGGACTTTCTATAAAGTGCAGAAAAAGCCCCATCTTTATTGTGATTATTACTAAAACAGCACCTTTCATTCTCTTGGAAACCATTTGATAACCATGAAAACCTGCAGCAAAATCTTTTTTCTTAACATCTCAGATGTAGTAGCCTAACAAACATGGTGTTCCTGCACTGTTATACGCTACTACCATTTTGAACCTGAGAAAATAAATGTCCAATTTGCAAATTGAAAAAAACATTATGGTCAGGCTTTTCCTCAAGCTCTATTTGATCTCAACACCAGCAAGCTAACCAAATAATGGTAGGTCACTTCAGAGACGGTAGAATATCTAGCTGATAAACCTATGTATGTAAGATTGTGTCGTATGTTACCACTATTGCACCAAACCAAAAACGTTAATGTTTTCGGTTTTATGAATAAATATGGAAAAACTACAATTTGAAAATCAAAAAGGAATGGCAAGAGTAAACAACTAACAATGAATTACTGAAGATATAACAGATTCTGTCTTAAGGTGCAGTTTATTTTCGTCACGCTTTCTCCTCCAAACCTTTCAAATATGATAGAATGCATATGGTTATAAATTAAGAAAACGAAGAGTTAAAAGCCAGATACAGGCGAAAAGTTTAATTTCGGAAATAACTTAATAATAAGCATAACAACAAGAAGTAGATATGCAGCGACACAAACCAAAATGATAGATAAAAACCCACGCCGCTACAATGAGATAAAATGAGAATTTGAAAATCTAACAATTTCTTCACAACAAAGAAGAACATACTGTGATGGGACAAGTGGAGTATAAACCATATTTGGCTCCAAAACCTCGCCAAAAACGAGTATACCCCCACCATCATTATTTCCTTTCAAGCAGTGGGAAAACACTCTAGGCGTTATTCCCAGTGATGAAAGTTGAGAGATTATGGACAAACTTTGCTGCCCTAAACCGAAGATTCCATCAACTGCTGTATCTGAATTCGTCAAGACCCCAGTCTGCAACACACTACACCTGTTTCACAATCCACAACTTTAGCCAATAAATTCCACTTTCTAATCAAACAAACTAAAACAACAACAGAATTAGCATTTGCAACATTGATGAATTATTTGCTCACCCGAACATAATGGTTACAGTAGAATTAGTAGTCACAGATCCCTCAAGAATTGAATTAAAATGCAACAAATCCGCCACGTAATAGCCCGATGTTCCACTACCATCTCCATACTGAAATGAGTAAGTGCAGCGATTGCTCTGACCCGAACAGCTGGAATCGGATGATTGGAGACCTGCACTACATCTTTGGTCTGAACATGATACTAATGAAGCTGTTGACGAGCTTCCAGGATCATATAAATTAAGTGGAATCTGTAAGAAAAACATCGTTTCTCAGGTCCTTTTTCTTTCAGTCATTTACCAAATTGGAAAAAAAAACACGAAAAAGGAAAGAATAAAAACAGAAACAAGGAAAAGCTTATTTTACTTGAAGTCCACTAGATTCAGGACAAACATTGCAGGAATTGCACCCTATCCACAAAACATTACTCCCAGTATCAATCTGTACATAAAATTCCCTTGGAGGAGAACCTAATTGTAGTTTTGTATAATATAACCTAAAATCAAATAAAACAAAGAAATAAATCAGTAAATTAAACAAAAGCCAAAGCACATCAAGAAATAGAAAAAAAAAATTTACTATTTGTAAATTATAATTAATGAACTCGAAAGGAAAAGGAAAGGGAAAAGGAAGGAAGACTAACTTATAGCCCTTAGAGGGGAAAAAAAGAAGAAGAGAGAAACTGAACAACTATAACAAATGACGAAGAACTAATAACAACGATAATTTGATTTAAATTGTAAATCCCCAACAAAGAAAATTCATCAAACAATTGAATTTCAACCCGAATTTAAAAAACAATGATCCAAATGCAAGCCCAAACTCAAATATATATATATATATATATACACACATATATATAGAATAAAAATAAAAGTAAAAAAGGGACACGAGAGAAATTTGATTGGAACTTATTTACCCAACAAGCGATGGATCATAGGTTCCTTGAATAGGAAAATCCACGACACCACCAGAGGACTGCAACAACCTTCCATGCCTGAGTCTATCACGTTCTCTGAGTCGACTCAGCTCGAATTCCTGACTCCCCAAAGGAATCCTTCTCTCCAGCTTCAACGCTGCCGGAAGAAAACCACCAATAACCAACGCAGCCTCCAAAAGCAAGACCGTCATCGTAATCCAGGCAGGAAAAACCGCCACCATTTTTCCCTCCCTTCGTTTCACAACAACCCTGTAGTACTACTATCAACGTTCTTTATTCTTTTAACAAAAATTATTTCACTCTAAAATAAGATAAAGATTGGGAAATTTGGAAGAAAATAAGGGAATTGGTTTTTGGGGAAAACCAGAAAACAAGAAGGAAGATGATTCGAAGACATACAGGATAGTTTCAGAGAACGCTACAGAAGAAACACAACAAAACATAACTCGAACAAAAGCACGGTTTACTTTATGTTGCATATTTATAGTTTTTATTTGTTAAAAAAATTTATATTTTTTTTGGGGGTCAAATTGGGTATATTAGGAATTGCGCAGCCATTATGATCCGCTACGACGATGATATATATATATATATATATATATGCATATTAAGAGAAATGTATATGGTTTTTGAGGCAATTTTCTTAATATAAAAATAGATTTTTTTTGATAAATCTTTTAAATAACAAACTTTATTTTTTAAAAAAAAATTAACAATTTTTATTTTATAATTTTTTAATTAAAATGGTATCTTTTAATTTTTACTTTCATTTGTAGTATGTTCTTATTAGTTATTAATTAAGAAAATGCTGCGGATTTATATAGTTATATTCATGCTATATATTAAATTAGTTATTAAGAAAGAGTTTTGCTAATAAGTAAGGTTGATTAATATACTATTTAAGGTAAAATTCATGCATTTTCGAGGTTTAAAAAAAATAGAATTACCTTGTGGTTTGAAAAAAAGTGATTATCCACTTGATATTTGATAAAAAGCACACCTATCCCTTTAATATTTATTTATTAAGTGAATTTTATTTAAAAAATAAATTTATAATTAATATATTTGTCAGTAAAATATATTAAAAATTATTCTTATGATGTCACATAAAATATAAGTATTTTTTTATTAAAATTTTTTAAATGTCTCTGGAATTATATTGTTTTCCTTAATAGTAAATATACATATAAATTAAATTCAAATACATTTAACACTACCAAAATGATTTGCTTTGTAACTAAAGGTCTAAAGCTTAAAAAGGAAAAATCCTAGTCCATGAACTAATAAAATTACTTCATATTAGGCAAAAACAGCAACACCAATAGTTTCAAATGCATACCAACTTTTTCGAAAGTTGACCTAACTTTAAGAGCTTGTCTAAGAAAACTATTGGACAATTGAATTAAGTGTCTTTTGAAGGAGAGCAATCTAGAGTATTATGAGTCAATTAAAAGCTTTGTTAAGTCACAACACAACAATTATAAAGGGAAATGAGTTCCCAACTAAATGAAGGAGACATTGAACTATCATTGTTTCATGGACCCTACTAACTCAAAACTATTTTTGCCCACAATTTGTGGGCCAAGATGGGATACTACTGCTTTATCAAAACCTAATGCACAATTATTTCTCATTTTTTACTTTATTTGGTCGGTTTTTTAAAGGAGAAAGAAAAAAAAATTAGGCCACATTTCCACGAAATTACTCTCAATCTCAACGTAGACGTGTGCATGCGCATAATTGAATCAAATTTGGATTAAAAAATTATTTTTTATAGTTATGGTTGTCAGTCTATAATTTTTAATATTAAAATTAAAAATTTTATATTTTATAAACAGATTATATAATTATTCAAAAAATATTATTTATTTAAAATCTATTTGATATGATTTGTCAATATAAAAAATTATTTTAATATTTGAAACATGTTAAACTATTGAAAACTATTTTATAAGTCTATTTAATGCATAAATTTAAATAAAATAATTTTATTAATTAAATAATAACTTGAATACAATCAATTTAAATTTAAAATATTTTATTTTAAGTATTATCTAATTTAAATCAAACTTATTAAATTACATAAATAATTTAATCTTTAAACAAGCTTACGTCAAAAACATGATAAAAAATAAAGATGCTTTTTGAGAATGACTAATCTATCTCTACGTGTCCTTTCAACTTTTGATATCAATTTAGTGTTTATGGGATGAACAAGAATGTAGAGGGCATGTTGGACAATATAACCTGAATACTGAGGGATATGTTTTTCTTTTCAAATTTGGGCGTGAAGTTCGGAGGGGAATAGTTGATTTGGATTTTGCAGGCAAATGCCATGGCTTTTGTTAGCAAGAAGATTTAAGAATAGATCAAAAAATTAGAGATAAAATAAGATTTTTATTTGATAGTAAAGATTACAGTTTTTGTTATAATAAAAATACACTAATTTATAGATAAACATTTAATCTAACCACTAACTATTTGGACTCAAAAATAAAGAAAAACATGATTCACTACTGCCATAAAAATAGCCACTAACTCCTAACAACCATGACTTATTCAAAAAAAAAAAAATCCCAATGAATTAGGATTACACCAACACTTTCCCTTAATCCTGATTTTGTAAAATAGATATCCCAAACGTGCTCCTTAGCTTTTCAAATGTATCGAACTTTAATGGTTTTATTAAGATGTCTGCCACTTGATTTTTAGTCTTGCAAAAGTTCAATTCAACGTTTTTCTTCTCAACCAAGTCCTTTAAGAAATGGAATCGAATGTCAATATGTTTACTTCTTCCATGCGCAACTCGATTTTTTGCCAAATTAATTACTGAATTATTATCAACAAATATCTTCAAGGTTCCCTTAAATGGAATATGCATATGATTCAATAAGTTTGTCAACCAAATGGCTTGACAAGCGTTGGAAGCTGTAGCAATGTACTCTGCTTCGCATGTTGAAAGTGCAACTGTAGGTTGCTTCCTTGACGACCATGAACAAGCCGCACTGCAAAAAATAAAATAGTAGCCTGAAATGCTTTTTCGATTGTCTACATCTCCAGCCAAGTCACTATCTGAGTATCCTACAAGTGAACAATTATCAGTGGAAGAGTAAAACAGGCCAAAACATGAGTACCCTTTAAATAACGTAGGATACGTTTGGCCACTTGCAAATGGGACTGGTGTGGTGACTCCATGAATCTGCTAATTAAGCTAACTCCATAAGAAATATCTGGCCTTGTACAAGAAAGATATCTCAAGCTTCCCACAAGTTGCTTAAAGTAGTTTGAATCAACAAGTGGCCTTTCTCTTTTTTTTGTGAGCTTTGTGCCTACTTCCATAGGAGTCTTTGCCGGATTGCAACTGTCCATTTGATATTTTTTTCAAGATGCCAGTAATATATTTCTTTTTAGATATAAAAATTTCGTTATCTCCTTGAACCACTTCAACACCAAGGAAATATGACATAAGACCCAGAGCAATCATCTCGAATTCTCTCATAATGGATTGCTTGAAGGTTTTAATCATGTTTGTACTATTGCTTGTAAATATTAAATCATCAACATATAAACATACCATCAAAACATCATTAGAATTGCTGACCTTCACATATAAGGCATGCTCGGAAGAGCATTTATTGAAGCCGTCATCAAGGAAAAAAGAATCAATGCGCCTATTCCAAGCCCGTGGAGCTTGTTTTAGGCCATATAATGCCTTTTTCAGCTTGTAAACTTTGTCCTTGCTCCCTTGCCTCACAAAACCAGGTGGTTGTTTAACAAACACCTCCTCTTCAAGTGGACCGTTAAGGAAAACCGACTTTACATCTATTTGATAAATTTTCCAATGGTTTTGTGCAACCATAGCAATCACAAGTCTGATTGTTCCATTCGAGCTACTAGAGCGAACACCTCTAGATAATCATAGCCTGAACGTTGTTCAAATCCTTTTGCCACCAACCTTGCTTTGTATCTTTCCACCACTCCATTTGCTGTCATTTTTGTTTTAAAAATCCACTTGACATCAATTGCTTTGTGGCCTTATGGGAGATCAGTAAGAACCCATGTATTGTTTCTTTCAATTGCTTCAAGTTATTCACGCATGGCTGTCGTCCATTTTGGATATTGAATTGCTTCCTCTAATGTCACGGGTTCAACATCTGTAAAGAAGGAAAAATGCACTAACTCTCCATCATCATCAACACTATCATCAAGATTTACTTTGTAATCTTGTAGGTGTAGTGGTGGCTGGTGACAGCGTCGAGGCTTCTCAGGTTCAACTTGACTTTTCGACAAGGTAGATCGTGCTGGAGGTTCTTCATTAACGCTAGGCACCTCTGCTCTTCTTCAAGAGGAGAAAGAATACACTTTTTTTGATCTTTAGGATTGTTCTCATTCTAGTTCCAAGCTTCTTCTTCAGTAAAAGTGACATCCCGACTAACAATGATTTTTTTCGTCACAGGATTGAACAGTTTGTATCCTCATCTTTTATAACCAATAAAAACAGTTTTTTCTGCTTGATCATCTAACTTTATTCTTATCTCTGCTGGAATATGAGTATACGCGATAGCTCCAAACACCTTCAAATGCTTTACACTTGGTTTGAAACCACTCCATGCTTTTACAGGAGTACAATTTGGAACTCCTTTTGTCGGAGATCAATTCAATATGTACACAGAACAAGAAACAGCTTCACCCCAGAAAGAATTAGGCATGCTTTTGGTCTTCAACATGCTTCTCGCTATGTCCAAGACTGTTCTGTTCTTTTATTTAACAACCCCATTGTGATGAGGAGTGTACGGAAATGTGACTTCATGGTGAATACGCTGTTCTTCACAATACTCTTTAAATTCATTAGAGGTGTATTCACCTCCACCATCAGTACGTAGCACTTTTATAGGATAGCCACTTTGCCTTTCAACATGCAATCTAAACTTCTTGAAATAATCAAATATTTCTGACTTTCTTTAAAGGAAATAAACCCGTATTTTGCGAGTAATATCATCAATGAAAGTCAGAAAATACGGGTTATTGCCGCTTGACATTACATTCATTGGGTCGCAAACATCAGAGTGAACGAGCTCAAGCGGTTGAGAAGCTCGTGGCTATATTTTTTGCTATAAATGGTGTTCTATGATGCTTCCCAATAGTACATGCTTTACATAATTGTTCAGGATGCTGAATATAAGGCAAGCCTCTCACTAATTTTCCTTGAGCAAGCAATTTTAAGTTGTGAAATTTTAGGTGTCCAAACCGCAAGTGCCATAACCAAGACTCATCTTTTATAATTGCACTAAGACAATTATAAACACTACCATAAATATTAACTTGAGACATGTGATTCTTTGTCATGGGAGCCATAAGAGTAGGTGTACCTTTCTTATCACAAAGGGAGAGTTTCCCATCACGAAGAATCATCTCATACCTTTTTTGAACCAGCTGACCCACATTTAGTAAGTTAGTTTTCATTCCTGGTACAAAAAAAACGTCTGAGATATATTTTTGATATTCATTTTTCAAGTTGATAAGAATCTGCACTTTTCCCATCACCGGTATGCTACTGTCATCTGCAAATTTGACTATTGTATTGAAGGATTCATCAAGATCTGCAAATAAATCCCTTTTGCCACACATATGGTTAGTACAGCCAGTGTCAAGAAACTATGTGTGATAATCTGCTATTTCCCTGGCTGAAGTAACCATCAAAAGAGTATGGTTTTCTTCCTCATCTTGTTGAATATAATGAGCCCTCTGATCATTATCTTTGTATTTGCATTCGCTGGAATAATGACCAAATTTATGACATGAGAAACATTTAACATTGGATTTATTATATCATCTTTTGCTACGTCCACGTCCACGGCCCCGGCCCCTTATATGTCGATGTCGATTAGAATCTGATCTCTCTCGGTCATTGTCTTGGTTGCCTCCAGACCCAGAATTATTGCAATAATCACCACAACTTTGGTTGTTTTGGAATCGGCTACCTCGTCCTCGTCTTCTTCCTCGAAAACTATCCTGGCTTTTGTTTGTGTCACCATTCTGACCTCCTTTAATAGATGCTTGTGCTTGCAGAGCTTGCTCCATTTGTTTATTAGCTTTCTTCTCATTCATCCTTTGTTCATGAGTTTGCAAAATACCAGACAATTCGTCGATAGACATCAAGGATAAATCATGAGCTTTTTCAATAGCCACCACAATATGGTCAAATTCAAAAGTCAATGACCGTAAAATTTTTTCAACAATGGCTTGCTCCTCTTACTTCTCTCCATATAATTTCATTTGATTTGTCAATTCCAGGAGCCGACTTACATAGTTTCAATGGACTCAGTGGGCTCTATTTACAATATTTCATACTGACGCCTCAATGTTTAGAGTCTCACCTTTTTTACTTTGTCAGCACCTTTATATGTCATCATTAGTGTATCCCATGCTTGCTTTGGCGTCATCGTAGTTGCAATCTTCTCAAATACTTCATCTGTCACTCCTTGATGTATGAAGAACAACACATTTTTATCCCTTTTCTTGTTTTCATGGTAAGTAGCCTTTTGTGTATCACTTTCACTTTCTCCAGGTTCCTCAAAACCCTTATCCATGACCTCTAGGAACTCGTGGTAATCGAAAAGTACTCTCATCTGGACTGTCCACTGATTGTAATTTTTTCCATCCAAGATAGGAACAGAAACTTAGGTCGAGCTGTTCATAGCCATAGCTTGGATACCACTGTTAGCAAGAAGATTTAAGAATAGACCAAAAAATTAGAGATAAACCAAGACTTTTATTTGATAGTAAAGATTGCAGTTTTTGTTCCAATGAAAATACACTAATTTATAGATAAACACTTAATCTAACCACTAACTACTTGGACCCAAAAATAAGGAAAAACATGACTCACTAATGCCATAAAAATAACCACTAACTCTTAACAACCATGACTTATTCAAAAAAAATTATCCCAATGAATTAGGATTACACCAAAGGCTTTGAGCCTTTGACCAAAGGCCGCAAGTCAAATAGGGATGAAAATAATATTACAGCTTCATTACGCACACTGTTCTACCCATAGCATAGCTCATAGGTAAAGGTGACCTAGAAACTTAAAGGTCTATTGTAATTAATTTTTTATTATAGAAATTTTAACTTGTTTGATTATTATTATTATTATATAAATAATTTATATAATTTTTGTATTATTTTTTTATATATATTATATTAATTTTTATCATATTATCATATTATATCTAAAATTACTTCTTATAATAATCAATTAAAGTTAAAAATAAATCTAAAGTGACAACTAGGTGGAGGGGATAATAAGAGTAATAAACATGATCGTATTGATTGACCTGTTATGAATTTCAATTTCAGGCATGAAGCAATCAATTTCATATATATATATATATATATATATGAAAAAATACTTTTACATTAGAGAGAAATTTTTTAATTTTACAAGCGGATTTAAAATATAATTATATATCTTAAATAAATATTAAAAAATAAAAACTAATTAAATAAGATATTTAGTAATATTTTAATACTATTTGTGTAATTAAAAAACTTCACTGTTAACGTTAAAAATAATTATTCATATGTATATATATTACATGTTTTCTTATACTGTACCAATCAAATTATTAATTTTTGGTTGATTTTTTCAAACTTTAAAATTTATTTGATAAATATGTATGTATGTGTCTAGAATGAAGTTTTTTGCAAAATGAAATAATATTATATCGTCAATGGAATGGGACTAGAGATATGACATATGTTGCAAAAGCCCCACAAAAGATTAAAAGTAAATGTTGTTCATAGAAAATGGGGGTAACTAAGTATCATATGTTTATATAATTAATTGTTTTCTAGTTTAAATAAGGTTTTCATTTTAATTAATAAATTATAAATCTGCTAACCAAATGAGGTCCAGCTCAATTTGATATACATCCATTCATATATTTAGATATATTTGCCTTGATTGTAGATTATATTATTGTATTTGAATTTTTTTGGATTAATTAAAAATTGATATATACTATATCTCTCCACCAGCTAATCGTTATCCGCCGACAACGACAGAAATATATGGCATGAAATAGGGATTTGGGACACAGAGAGGGATAATTAGGAGTGGACCCGAACCAGCTGAGCTGAACACCATTTTTCTCATTAATCAATTATGTTTATTCCCAAATTCAGCAGTAATGAACAAATAGGTTAATTGGGACTTTAGTTCATTGTAATTGTTAAACTTGGTTATTATTAAATTGCCAATTGGATGAATATAATATATATATATATGTATGTATTGAGTGTTGGAGACTTTTGAGTAAAGGTTTTTTTTTTTGCTAGAAATAAGTTCCATTTAGCTGATTTAATAAGAATTTAACTTATTTTAAAGGATTTAACGCATATTAATTTATTTTCGTTTTAATGAATAAAATGAGTTTATACCTTAACCACCGTGTTCTTATTTTAGGTCAGATATATCTGGAAAATATCCTCTGCGCATTTCATTAGCACTGCGCTAAATCAAATCAAACCAATTCTTTTTTATTGATTTTAATCAAAAAGCACGGCAAAAGATCTTGCTAAATAAATAAATAAATAATCGAATGAACTTAGACTTACAGTCTTGCCCCTTCTTTCTGGATTTCTTTCTTGCTTTCAAAGCAGTGTACGAGAAAACAAAGTTAAGAACTATAAAAATAAAAAACAAAAAGGGTAAAAAATTGCCTTGTAAATGGCGAGGAAGTGAATAATATAGTGGGCCCTAGCTTAAGGCCTAGACCCAGACAAGAAATTGGATCATTAAGGTCACGTAATGTGTAGTTGGGCCAAATTGAATTTTTTCGGTCTTTTTAGAGGGCCTAATTTGTATAAATCAATAATTAAGAAATGAGAAATTGAACCTTGAATTAGACGAGAAAATTCGTATTTTATTTTTTTTATTATTATAATAGAATTTAACATATTATATATTTATATAAATTTTAGTATAATAATAATTTATTTTATATAAAAATTTAATTTAATCATATATTTATATTATATTATATTTTATTTTGTGTTTCGGCGTGATTCTTTAAGTGTAGTGTCCAAAATTAAAGGTCTACCTTGAGTTAATATTCTTCTGGAAAAAAAAAAGGGAGTGGAATTAAGGATCTTAAATTCACTATGCCAGACCAGAAAACAGCTTGTATGTTAAGAGAAACTTAAGGGCTTTTCTCACCAAGTCTGCATCGAGGCTTAGTTTATCCGTTGATTACTTAATTAGAGTGCAAAACAGTGCATCCATTCAGCCAGTCAACTTGTTAGGCAAAATGAAAACATTGATTTAAAAAAGAAAGAAAAAAAACTCTTCAAATAATTAACCAGAGTTCTGTCTTCCCAATCAATTGCCTACTGCACCAAGAAGATAGTTAGATGTGACAATTGGGTGAGTTTGACGGATTTGAGGTAGGTCATTTTGGGTTTAAATTTTTTTGGATTCGGATTGATTCGGGTTAAGATCATTCGGGTTCAAGTTCTTTCGGGTTCGGGTCCATTCGAGTTCGGGCCAATCTGGGTTTGGGCCAATTTGGGTTCGGGTTCAGATCAGGTTCGGGTTTGAGTATAGTTTACATCAATTTTTTTATTTTATGTTAAATGTAATCACTTTCGCATAATTTTAAATTCTAAGTTAGGCATGAATTTGGCCCCGTCTGGCCTAATAAAATCTTAGTTCGATTCTATGGGTCTATCCATGGCTCGAAAAATTTTTGAATTCTAAGCTCGGGGCCGAATTTATCCTGGCCAACCCATTTAAGTATAAATTATTATTCATAATATTAAAAAGTTATTTTTATATGAATATTTACATATTTTATAATTAAATTTAAATAAAATATTTTATTTT